>CM040240.1:174300810-174824647 GCA_022545495.1 Chrysanthemum lavandulifolium | reverse complement strand
GATGTTAATTTGATAATGTTATTCGTAAATATGTAATTGAAAGTGTTTAATTATGGATATAAGTTATTTCTCTTAAGATTTAAAGAGTCACTACATGTATCATTGCTATATGCATAGTATCGTGTATATGTTTTTTTATCTCACAGTGTAATACGGTCGTGCATTTGTTTTAATATTTATATTTCCGTTAATAAAAAATTTAGCCGCATTTAACTATTAAACCTATGTATGCGCGGGTTAAACTTATAAAGACGAATACCATGAGGCGTTATTCAATGCGAATAGTAAAAAAGGTATTTTTCTGAATATCCTTACTTAATCAAATAAAAAAATAATTTCAGATGTTCATATATGTATAATCTCGTGTATTTATTTACATATCACAGTAACTCGTGCTTTCATCTTGATATTTATAATTTCCGTTCGTATGCATTAATATAATATATAATGCTAATAATATTTTTAAAAAAAAATAACCAAATTAGAAAATTCATAAAGTCTAAGGGGTGTTTATTGAATTTATAAAGTTATAAAAAAAATGAAAACTGATAAGTTTACTTAAGTTCATTTAATTTATTTAAAATTTAACAACTAAAGTTTTATTACCTTCCTTCTGGTTTTAGTTTGTTTTTACAAAACCAACATACATGTTTATATATATATATATATATACTAGGCGAGTACCCGCGCCTGGTGGCAGCGGTTTCTAGCGGCAGACAATTAACGATATGCGATATTGAGGTAACTGTTTCGTATAACGTTTAAAATAGAATGTGAAAAGATCAAAATATAATTGCAAACTGTTGTAACATGTGACAATTCAACTGTAACAAAAAATTCTTAACATGTATCAAACGAAATAGATACACAAGCGGCATACCTCGTGGCCGATAACACCCAAAATGGCAGCATAATCTGCGTCTGTTGCAGTTTCCGGTGATGCCAAAACAAGCTTTGAGTTGAAGATCTATTCAAAAACAAAATTACATAATTAAATTAGCATATAAACAAAGAATTATAAGGATACAAAACTACTAAAATGTTGATATAGGCACATACGTTCAAACTCTTGTTTTCCATGGCCCCTAGTAATCGAAAAGAGAATAACATGCATCGTGTAACGTCAAAAATAGCATTATATATAATATACAAAATAAATAAAGGTTGCCTACATGTTGAAATCTGGAACGGAGACGATGTTAAAGATATCAAGATCGTATTCACGACCGAAAACCTACTGTAAAGAGATGCGAAAAAGACGGTTAAAGAGGTTGGTTCATACTTTGACCGAGTTGATGATATAAAAAGTAAGGAAAAGATTATTATACTTCTTCGTCCCATTTCATAGCCGCTTTAAGAGAATACATGGCATGTGCGGTTTGGCGATCCCGTGACGGGACCCAAATTCTCGGGCAACTTTACGACCGAGCATGTGGTGAAAGTATCATCTCGGCTCTCCAACCGTCCAAAGAACTAAAGCAAAGAGATAGCATGGCTTGAATGGATCCTCCCAAAGAGCAAAATGCTTGCCACCCCGCAATGAATTCCAATTATATATAACATTTTACTATTCCATTATAAATCATGGAATTATATTTGTTTTGTGTATATCATAGGTTTTATATACCTCTAGGTCGCCTTGGTCAATGAGGTTACCATTTGACAACAAACGGGTAAAGCGACTTGTCACCTCAATACGGCAAGTATATTTTGCCATAATATCGGACGATCCCGAAACCAAACATAATAAAATTAAATGTGTTTAATAAATAATTAGAAATAAATAATAGTCACTTGTTACAACAAACCCGATAAAATGTGATCTTTCGGAAACCTTCTGCTCACATCGAGTGCGTAAATTACCGATGACTTGTAGAGACCCCGCATAAAAATCAAAACTTTCAAAAAAATCCAAAGATAGATGAGCAAACTATCCATAGTAGCGGATTTTACCTCTAAAGATGTGTTCTTTGTGGTAAAATCTCGGTGACGGTTTCAAGATGAATTTACGGTTGGAGGTGACTTGAGAATAAGATGTCGCGAGTCCACCGAAAATCACCCTCCCGAAATAAACGAAAACATTAGTATCGGCATGTGAAATCGAATAAGCTTTGGTGTTTTAAATACATACCTTAAGTTGATTGCCATTGATTGCAACCGAAATGAGCTTGAGATCGGTCCCATCCAAGACCAATGGAGCAAGCAAAGACCATCCATATAACACACGTCATAAAAAAGTCAAGAAACAAACTACGTTTGATACATGAGTTGTTTGGACACGCATTTTAAACGTAACTATGTGATAGTCTTTGACAAATTATAATTAGATATAGAACGCGAATAAAACAAACAAAATTTATGTTCTAGTGAGAAGCAGAGATACATATTGTAAGGTGGAATAAAAGACTCGCATAATGGTGAAAAGGGCAATTAGGTAAATTCTCACCGACTATTTGACGATATATAACCAAATAATCGTTTGAAACAAAATTCCAAACATTACAAGTCCAGAGGTATAGGAAAACTTACCATCAACCCTAGGAACAACACTGATCTTGGCGGACACAATTGTTTTCTCTTCGCCCAACGAAAATGACAGATCAACCTGATTAATAACTCATTGGTCAACATCAGAAAATACAAATCCTAAACACGTAACACTGGTTTATAGTTGAGCCAAGTGCAAACCGTATCAAAGTAGTAGTCGGGTAATTTGTAATCTTTTAGAAAGATCTCCTTTGGTGCATCCATGTTCGATTCTTCTTCTATTGAATTGGGCAAAGATTCTGTTGCCACAGAACAAATGAGCGTCCTACTCGTTTGATTTATCCTCTGAAGATCAAACACATATCCGTTTTAATAATTATATAGAAAAAGACTACTCATAGCACAAAATTGTTTTTATCAAAATCATAAAGACTAACCGGCAGAGAATAGAATGGCGGTCGGGAACTCTTACGTATAATCTGCTAAAGAAAATACATCCAAAAAGATGTTCAAATTAGTTCACAATGCAATAATAAACTATTTAAAGTATGTAGTGGAAGAGAATTAATAGAAACACGTGAACTATGATAAAAGTATTCTATGCATACCGTTTTGTCTAGAATAGGGCATAACCATCGCACCACAAACCGAAATGATGAGGATCCTTGCGCCTCTTTATGGTCGATTCAGATGTCAAGATAACCACCAAACGCAAAGACCTTTGACCGTCTTTTCGTGACCTACCCCGCAAACACCGTATGTACCTTCAGAAAAACAAAAGAGATAAAGAAAATATTAAGTCAAAGAACCTTACCACACTTACAATTTTCTTAGGCATTTATGAGACGCCCTTCTTTTCCACCGGAATGCAAGCATAATATAAGCTCGGTTTAGAATACCCTTTCGTGCACACACACAAAGCGTCATCGACAATCGATCGCAGATTTCAACATAGAAAGTCTTTTGGATTTGTTCACGTCGGTAGTTTATTACATTCACCTGTTAACAAAATAAAATGTGATATCAGTATAAATATAATAGCAGACTTACGGAACGGATAATTTTTTTCTGCTCGGTTACATATGCATGGCCGTTATTTGATTCGGTCCAGTGAGAAAGTATGTTGACATTTGTATGCGTAATAAAGAATCAATTGTAGGTTGGTTTATATTTTCGCATGATAAATATTTCAGTTGTATGGATAGCAGCAACATTATAAGATTCTGTTAAGAGGTTAACCCGACAATATAATTGGTAGATCTTACCGACAATATAATTGGCGATCTTACCAGAGCTTGGAATGGTCTCATGACCCGTTGTTGTTTCCTTGGTACCGTGTCCTCCTCGTATCAAGCTTTTGCAGGACACTCTTCATCCAGAAACCTCATTATTCACTATCATTGTTAGTATCATATCAAGCTTTTGCATGGACACTCTTCATCTGTAAACCTCACTATTCACTATCGTTGTTACTATCCTTTTGCTCAATTTCATTGTTAATAACGGTCACGTGTATCAACAAACCTGTATTCAAATAGAAAGCAACCACGTATCATAGAAGGCACCGAAAATGCACATCTGATATCTATGGGGCTGTTTGGGTCAAGCTTATTCAACCGTCTCATGAGCTAATCTTAATCTAAAAAAGTTGATGAGCATATGGCTCATCCAATTCCATTAGCTCAACTTGATATTTGATAAGATCATAGGCTAAAAGCTCAAGCGCTTGTAGCTCAAGATGCTCAAAACAGTCTAAGATTCAAGAAAAATAGTAACAAACATTTTAATCGACCGATATGCATTTTACTTGTTAATTTCCGGATAAATTGCTTCACATCACATTAGCGCCCTTATTACCTAAAATCGCAAGTGCGTAAAATCTTCGAGCAACATAACAAAGGTAGAATATATATCTATAAATTTATAAAACCGAAACAATTTAAATTCTCACTCGACAATGACATTTCCAAGAACTCACGGTGACAACGGTCAGAACAAAAAAAAAGTTAATAAATGTTATAAAAACCTAGATCTACAAAAAAAAACAACTACAAATCTAAAAAATAATATAAACATACCAAAACCACATCATTACCTGAACAACCTTTCGGTTATGGCGAGTTTCCGGCGAGGTGGTGGTGGCTGTGAAGTGTTGGAGGCTGCGACATTGTGTGTGTTTTTTTTAAGAACAGAGATTTTATTAGGTTTAGGTTAGAGGGGATATGGATGTCCGGCGTTTAATGTATTCTCTCACTGTTTTTAAGTTTTCACATTGACTTTCAATTTCAATTTTCAACTTTTCACAATTCCCCTTTGACCCTTTTTCCATTTAAGATAGTAGAGATGTTTGTTGGATGAAATTTAGACAAGTTTAACCAAATTGTTTCAATTTTGACTTTTTATAAGTCAGTGGGATGACTTCATTTATCCTATGTGAAAAAATTGAACATTCTTATTGGTCCAATTTCAATTGTCACAATATTTTTTTCCACTTTTGGAAATCTCTTATTATATAAGAGATATAGTTGTATGGATTTATAAAAGGAAATTACATTCTATCAGTTCTCTACTTTCTTTCTTTTTCCAATCTTGAGTACCCTAGTATTTTATGCACAAGTTGAGTATTGCACGTCTCATCTCCAATCTAAAACCACAGGTCAATAACGTCTCCTCATGCACATAATCACGACATTTGACGGCCGATCACACAACGTATCCTCCCCAAATTAGGTCCACTAGTACTTGACGTCATCAACGTACTCCCGAAATGACAACGTGTGTATTTTGGTTAAGATTTCAACTTTCAAAATTTTGATATTTAGTATTCGATCACTCATCAGTGTGTATTTAAGAAAAGTTCAAGATGTATTTATGTGTTAGCTAATAATAGAAATATAAACCATATGCAACGTCATGGAAAGTGTAAGCATGGCTACCGACGTGGAAGCCATTTTCGTTGTAATCTGTTAGGATTTAGAAAATCCATACTGAAGTGTCGGTCACCCCAACGTATGTTTAGCATATTATAGCTCGTAGACGTAAAAGTATATTAGTTAGATTAGCAGTAATGTAAGTAACACCGTGGAAGAAGGACGAGTCTTTACTCACTATATGCCTGATCCACAGCCCGGAGGAGGGCGTAGTCATTTGTATAAATAGCCCTGTCCCCACAAGGGAGAGGGTTGGATGTTCATTTTGTAATCTAACCTTTCATTTCTTTTTATCTCTAGAACACTCCCTTTCTCTCTAAACCATACGCCTCTTGAATATTATTTGATGTGTTTATGAAACCAATATGTTACAAATGGTATCAAGAGCCATGGTTTGATCACTCATCTTTCATGTTCTTGGATTTCTAGTGGTTTTCATAAGGTTTTGGGTTTGAATGAGTTTAGAGTGGTTAGCATCATTTGGATCATTTCTAGTGTTAAAGTTTGGATTTTGATTGTATTTTTGTGTTTAGAATCATTATAAGTGCTTAGGTTTTGATTTGAAAGGACAAGGTAGTGGATGTACGATTTGTATGTTTCTAGCGATTTGTCTAATTAGCGATTTGTATGTCTAGCGATTTGTCACTAGGGACTTGTCTTTCTAGCGATTTATCACTCTAGCGACTTGTCTTTCTAGCAACTTGTCACTCTAGCGACTTGTCTTTTTAGCGACTTGTCACTCTAGCGACTTGTCATTCTAGCGATTTATTACTCTAGCGACTTGTTTGTCTAGCAATTTGTCAATGCAGCGACTTGTGTGAGAAGCGATTTGTCTTAAATACATTCTGACTGAAGCGATTTGTCATCAAGAGAATTGTTTCAAGCAATTTGTGTTTACTATCCGACTTCTTGTTGAAAATTAAGACGTGCCATCTCATATTAACGCAATGTCTTACACCACTGATCCCTTAATCTCCAATGTGCTCAAACTATATGATACCGTGCAGAACAAAGAAAGTGTTTACTACTCAGAAAGCTTAACCATGATTAATTCAGCCAATGACGATCAAAACACTTCATATCCTGAGCCCAATGCTAAGGAATTTCACCTGTCAATGCTACAAAATGCCATGCAAATGGAATGCAGCATTGAGCCCTATCAGTTACTTCACTCTCACCTCGCATGCTGACTTTTGTCCACAATTATGGATCGAACATGTAGTGCCATCTTCCGTCAGATTTACCTACACTGACTAGAAATTTGTTGTTGAACTTAGAACAATTGAAGCTACAACTTACTAATAAAAGTCAAAAGGACGGTTCCATTGCGTACTCATCAAGTAATCTACAAACAATTTCACCATTCATCAATGGGGAATACTCATGAGACACGATCAACGCTTGACCGAATTTCTTTCAAAAAAACATGTAGGATATTGGATTTCACATATACATCAAACCATAACACAAAGTGGGCGATAAGTGGAATTCTAGAGAGAAAGTTAGAGGTTTAGGGAACTTTAGTGAGAGAAAGAAAATTTTATTATGAGCTCCAACTCTACCTTGGAAGGTAGAGAGTATTTATAGTCTTACAATAACACGCCACACAACGGGCATGGATCGTGCATACAATGGGTAAAGACCCGTCCGTCCTCCATGGTGGTACTAAACTAAATACTACTTAACTTAAATGAACTACGACTACGAGCTTTTAACGATTACATATACTTGAGGTGACCAACTCTTTAATACCGGAATTTCTAATTCTAACAATCTCCCCAAGGAGGTCACCTCAAACATATACTAAAATTACATTGAATACAAACAGATATTACATTAACAGTTGTTCTTGCATTCTTGATGTAGTACTTTGCTGCAAACTGTACTCATTGATTCCATTCATTGAATGTTTGGTTAATCCAAGTGGAGGTCTTATACCGATCCACGTGATAATAAATTTTAAGCCGCCTTTTGAGATCATCACCAACAAAATCTCTCGAGACATCCATTGTGGTGTTGGTATTATGTGATGTTGTGACTTTCGGACCGACATGCTCACATTCAAGATTATGATATCTTTTCATCGAGTAGCGGAAGCTTTCGTTGATTCATGATATTGGCAGCAGAAAGCGAAGCATCGAGTGAAAATATCGAGTCATTGATGCACCAATCATGATTTCTTTTTAGATGAATGTGTTAGGTGAGCATGCGGCTATGGATTGACCGCTTCATTCGATCACCGAACGTATGACGACCGCATACAACAGATTAGCAATAAATCGCACGAAAGTGTCTTTGATCACTTTTGTTGAATTGAGGTACATGGCCCACGGTTCCTCGCTGATCAAGACAAGTATCGCTGTGATCGTATAATTCAAGAATTTCCTTGATAGGGTTTCGCGTTGCTCTAGTCGTTCTCAAACCGAACGCCTCAAAGAAGACAACACGGAGTGAGTGAACCAATGAATAGAAATTCAACGATTGATGAAAAGATATTTGAAAACAATCGTGTATTGCTCAATAGAAATTGTTTTTGCAATACAACGAAGGTTTTAATGAACATCAATTATCAATCATAAAACACCTTTGATTTGAAATATCCGCATACGGTCGATTTGCTAAAGGAAAAAGTTTTTAAGCACAAAGACCGGTTTTTCAAAGGTATCCGCCAATCCATAACTCGAACCAGATTGATTCAAAAGATTGAATCGCCCCATTGTTTCTGTTCGGTTGTCACATGGTTGATCTATTGAATAGATCTCACATGCCACCTACCAGAGCTTGTTTGATGTTGGCTCCGTAGGCTTTCCATCTTCATTGTGAGTATGTTAGCATATCACTCGGATGTTCCGCAATACCACAAGGATAATGCGAGGACTCAAGATAAAATCTCTTTTCACATTGTGTGAAACAAAGAGTCTTCATTGAAAGTGTCCTAATGAGATTTATTGATGATCTCGTGGCTCTAGACTCAATATGTGCATATTTGGTTCTGTGTCGGAGACTAGGGAGAGGTCTCTTCTTCAATATCAACAATCTCTAAGAGAAAGTCGATAGATTATGTAGGTTCCCGTGAGAATGAAACAAGCCCTTTAAGAGGAACTTGAGTGGTTTGGGAAGTTGTAGTGCAAGCGCCATCGGGTCCATGACGCCTTGTCTTCAATACCAATGTTACCATCAAGAGTATATGAATTGTACTCGGTTTACGCCTATGGTTGAATAAATGGAGGCTATTTCTTTTCACCCTTTCTCATTCAATTCTTTTCATTCTTCAACCCTTCAAGGCTTACCGAGACTTCATAGCAAGAACCTTGTTGGGTTTGTTCCAAGATCGCTCTGCGTCTCGATCCGCACTCTTCCCATATCTCATTTTTCTCCTTTTATCATCATACCTAAGGACTTCTACACTAACTAGTGGATTGTCCTCGGTAGATCCCTCCGTTCTGGCGGATCATGGGAGCAATACCTAACCTCATCATCCTTATATCACCGTACATAAAGTAAATTTGGTCGGTCTATTTGGTATTGTTCATCTGCTATTTGAACCAATTGAAAACCATGTGAAAAATCAATCCAGATGCTTGTGATATATTATCAAAACATTTTGTACCTGAATTGTTTTTGATATTTTTAGAACAAGTGCTCCCCCTCAACATGTGCATCAAATGTTTGAAATCGTTTTGCACACGGAGGCAAGAGGAAGAATTAACTTATTTGGTTACCATTTTCTAAAAGATATCATCCTCACTTCCCGATCAAATCAAGTAGATAAAGCATTTTGGGAAGGATGAGATTTTCATAATTATGCTCCCCCTCAATATGTGCCTCGAGATTTGAAAAGAGTTTTGCACATACTAGAGGGAACCTGCACATTGAGATAAGTGATCACGTTTCAAATCATAGGTTTAAGATAGATGCTCCCCCTCAACATGTGCATGGAAGTTTTGACATTTTCTTTAAGATGTTGATATTTTAGTTGTAAATTAAAATGCTAAGCCTCTAGTTTAGAAAAATGTTTAACCAAATTGTCGTGATCATCCAGTTCAATTTTCTCAGTTAGTTTAGAATTACTCTTTTCAAGCTCAATGACACGATCATGGGAGACTTTCCGGGCAACATATAATTCATGAAATTGGGAAGCATTAATAGAACAATTTGTAGCAGTGAAAAACACATCCTGAGCAACACATTCAATAATAAGAGTCTCATTTAATGTATGCAAGTTCTTCCTCTCAATCTCATTATACTTTAGTGCTCGCTCATAGTCACTAACCTCAACTATCATTGCATCAAACTCCTTTTCCATTTCTTTAATGTCTAAGTTCATTCCTTTTTAAGGCTTTCAAAATGATCTTTTAGCTATTTAAAGAAAAGCATGACTTCAATTAAATAACATTCTTTCGCTTGCTCAAACCCTTTCCCTTCGATTATGCCAATGGGTGTGATCCTTTTCACAAGTTTTCTCAAAATCAACAAATAGTTGAAAAATAACATATTGACCGATTAAGGTCTTGCTTTTAGTGGCAATAGTCCTAGGAACTAAATGCATTGGTGTATTGGGAGGATACACAATGTCAAGGCATTTTCCTAAAGGGAGGGTTCGTTACAACAAGATTCTCGCCTTTTGCTTATCTAAATCCTTTTCCGTAACACTTGTTCGGGTGTTAACAACGTCTGAGGCTTAAACATGTTCAAGGAAATCCAATTCTCCTTCTTGTAATCATGGGGTGTGATCTTTATTTTCTTCTCTTTACATTTAGGATCATCTAATTTCTTGTTCATCTTTTCCTAGTGACTTCATCTCGATTTCTTATCTTCCTCGGTTGCACTCAACGCAACTAGGTTTCTGTCTAGGTTTAAGGATTTCATTGCCATCATAAAGAACCTTATGAGCATTTCTAGCCTTTTAATGACCTCTGGATTTGGTTCCTCAACAAGGGGAATGCTATGCTTATCGCTAAGACTCTATGCTTAGTGATTAAGTGAGCAATCAATGGTATTACCTTGTACGCATAACTTATTTTCAAGCTTGTTTTCAAAGTTTTAGATTAGAAAATCATTCAAAAGTTTTGATTCCTTAGCACTCGAATTCTTGCTTAAGCATTTTAACATTTTCTTGAAGTTCTTGCTTTTGCTTAGCGCTTTAGAAAGCTTTTCTTGTAAGGAGTTTAACTCTTGTTTTAATACTTCTCTCTAAACCTAGTTTTTCTAATAGTTGTACGATTTGGTCATCCATATCCCGCTCACGGGTGGTCAACTCAAACTTTGCATGTTGTTCATAAATAGCAACACATTCTTTATAGGCATTAAGTTCGAAATTACGTAATCATCGTGGGCACATGCGGTGAATTCATCAAAACATAATCGTTGTTGATCGCAGAAGATGCATCACTTGGTACAATCTCACTTTACTTTGAATCACATATTGATCATATGGGACAACATTGATATTACCCATATTTTCAATATCCGATTCAATAAACACTGATTGATTGTACCGTTATGTACCTTTTGCTCATCAACTTCATCGTATAATTTTAATACCTCGTAGATGAGTTTGTCTTTGGATGGACGAGCTTGTGGTGATGAAGAGACTTTAGAGAGACCATTGAGAAATGCTAGCCATGAAGATGGTTTGTGCAATGGGTTCTTCATCAACATCGAGTCGTATGCATCACAATCGCCTACTTGAAAGGCATTCGATGATTATGCCCTATCTCCTGTATTGGTTGCTCATCCACATCCGCATCATATGTCTTAGCATTTCCTCAACCAAGAACAACAATTCCTCTTCATCCAAAGTCGCACCATTATCCCGAGCTTGCACAAGCAACATCTTATCCTCAAGTACTCAAGATTCGAGGGCGTTTTGGTGATGTGCGCCTTGCAATGTGTCCTCACCACCATGCTTATAGCATTTGATTGGCTTAGCTTGACCTTGATTTCCATTCCTTCCCGATTATGATTTGCAACATAACCTCCACCGCTCCACCCTTTCTTTGATCAAATTGCCTTTCTTGAACCGGGTTGCCCCATTATTTTACCATCTCGATCAAAGCATGATTGTGAAGATTGAGGCGGTTCGATCTCATTGTTGGTGTGAAGTATGTTAGTGTAAGGTGAAAGTGTCCTGTTCTCTTTAACCATGAGTGTCGCTTGATTGATGAAATGTTCCATGACAAAGATTAGAATCTGGTTGCTTGAACCTTGGATCAGGAATGAGTTTGTGATTACCATCTCCCGCAGGTACAACTTGAGAAGTTTTGGTGGTAATCTCATCATTTGTGTAAAAAGCAGTTGAATCATTTGTTGAGCTTGTTTCTCCCTGAGCTTTGAACTGATCAAGAATCCTCTTTTCAAACATGGCATGTCTCTCATTTTGAAGAAGGAAGGCATAGAGTTGCTCATAATTCGTATTCTTCAATCCTTTAGTGAGCTTCACAGAAGTGACAAATTTGTGCCATTCGGATTCATGTTGTTTACAAATTTTGAGTTCAAATTGAATGTTAGGCATAGTCATTCGATGTTCCTCATGTCATTCACCGCTTGTGAAATCTCACATAGTACTCATAGTCACTCTCATCCGTTTCATCTTGAAGTGCTCAAATTCATCATACAAATTGTGATTCTCTGCCTTCCATAGTTAGATCGAACCGAGAGAAGCATTTTGACATTATCCCACACCGCCGCGCTCGGTGTTATGATTGATCACCTGTAGATATCTTTTGGAAGACCTTGAAGTACGATGTTAGAAGCCCTTATATCAAGATCGAATCTCCTTTTCTCCTTATCATCGAGCTCATCATATGTCTTTGGTCCGTCAATTCCATAGATCATTGTTCCATCTTCAACAGATCAATTAAGTCTCTAGTCGTCTCAACCCGATATGGTCCTTCATCAATGGATTCAAGAATGTTGACTCCATTTTCCTTTCCAAGACAAGACAATCGATTCGTTGAGCCCAAGAGTCGTAGTCATTTCATCAAGCATAGGTGGACGAGTATCCGAACCACCGCTTGAACATCCTCGGCAACATTAGAGATGATTGTAGGAACGTTGGTAGACATGATGACAAATAAAACGGATTTTATAACTCTATGATTAAACCGAAATAGATTCTTTCACGGGATTTTACTGAATCAAGAGAAAACCGTATTTAAAGGAAATCACTCAAGTCGCTAGGAAAACTGTGAACCAAGTCGCTAAGTGCTAAGTCGCTAAAGTTCCAAGTCGTTATATAACAACTCGCTACAATCCAAGTCGCTAACAAAAGTTTGGCAGCAATTCGCTAAGCACCAAGTCGCTAAATATTCAAGTCGCTAAATAGCAACTTGCTAGGTACCAACTCGCTAACACCAAGTCGCTAACAATATAACGTACAAGTCGCTAACAATATAACGTACAAGTCGCTAACTTAAACCAAGTCGCTACTCGTAGTGGGGAATCCACTAACTGTACTTTTCATTGGCTTGTCTCAATAGACAAGTCGCTAGCTCAACTCGCTAAGGCATTAAACAACAACTCGCTACCAAATTGTAAAGCAAGTCGCTACCAAGAAAACTTTACCGTGGCTCAAGTCGCTAGCATGAAAAACACATAAACACCACTTTTCTATCCAAAAACAACCCAACCACTATGATTCAAACCTTCTAAATCAAAACCTAAACACTTGAGATGATTCTAAACACAAAAGTACTACCAAAATCCAAACTTTAACACTAGAAATCAACCAAATGATGCAAAACCACTAAACTTTTTCAAACTCAAAACCACCTAAAACTACTAGAAATCCAAAGATATGTAAGATATGATCTAACCATGGCTCGATACCAATTGTAGGATATCGGATTTCACATATACATCAAACCATAACACAAAGTGGGCGATAAGTGGAATTCTAGAGAGAGAAAGTTAGAGGTTTAGGGAACTTTAGTGAGAGAAAGAAAATTCTTATTATGAGCTCCAACTCTCTGCCTTGGAAGGTAGAGAGTATTTATAGTCTTACAATAACACGCCACACAACGGGCTGTGGATCAGGTATACAGTGGGTAAAGACCCGTCCGTCCTCCACGGTGGTACTAAACTAGATACTACTTAACTTAAATGAACTACGACTACGAGCTTTCTAACGATTACATATACTTGAGGTGGCCGACTCTTTAATACCTGGAATTTCTAATTCCTAACAAAACACACTGGAATGGAAATCCATGAGTTCATTGATACATTCATCAATCTTATGGACAATGTGATGAAGTACATTGATGAAGTACATAACTGTGATCACTTAAATGAACATGGGATGCAATCAATGGAGAAGTGTGGAGAATTGGGTAATCTATCGGGCAATGCTGAAACCTGTAATCCAAACACATCAACAATGGAAGCAACAAGCAATTCAGAAACGTTTGCCTCACAAAAGATTGATCCTGTGTGGAAAACATTCAACGAACAAACTTTGAGTGCTGAATCTTCGGTAACACTTATTGATAATTCATCTATGCTTAATTCTGTTCATACTAATGATTTCACAAAACATGTGGCTAAAAAATGTCCTGTAACTGAGGCTGAGTCACTGATAAATCATATCACGACTAACAATGTGGTTGATAAGAAAATTTTCGATGAACTTTCAAACAATACTCAATTCTCGAAAACCATTGCATTTCTCTGGAAATTGCAATACAAGTAAAGGAAGAAAATTTTCTTGCTACAAAACCTTGCATAAATCCGAATTCTGCAATTTCGAGAATTTTTGAAATTAACCGCTTAAAACCCGACTGGGACAAAGACTCAACCATATGTAATCCGAAAATAAAATCTCAGATCCTGCATAAGAAAATTAATATAGGGAGAACAATCTTAACTATGAGGTTAGTGATGCGATTAAATCTAGGAATGATGAATTGGCTTTTGTGTGGCCAAGTTTATTAATGGAAAATGAGTCCTTGAGGAAGAACTTATTAGAGGATAATGCCAAGTCGTTAGATCAAACGAACTCCTTGTTGGTGGACATTTATGCCCTCAAAGCCCAAATTCGTGATAAGAGCTTCACCATTGTTGCCTTAAAAATGAGCTTAGGAAAACTATTGGAAATAGATTGAACACTAAGTTTGCAAAACCATCAACCTTGGGTAAGCCAATTGTGCGTAATAATACGAATGATCCGTTGTTAGGCAGCCCAATGCATTTAAAATAGAAAGATTTAAACCATCAAAATCTAAGCTTGCCTCCCAAGTTGATGAGAATATAGTTTTGTCAAAACCAGTCACTTTACTAATTCATTCCGATATGATGAATAACAATCCTCAGCTTAATGTTCGAAGCTCTAAGATCAAGAATGTAAGAAGACCATCTAGTGCACATAAGGTGTATCAAATTTCTGACCACTCCCTTAAGAAACCTGTTAACAGCAAAATGTCTAAAATCCAGAATGGGGAAATGGTCACATCTTCTACTGTGACTAAGAGATCTAACTCTACTTGCTCTAGCCTTAAGTGGATGCCCACTGGTAGATTGTTTAAGTACTTTGAATCCAACAGGAATCACAATTCTAACTCCTGTCTCAAGTGGATGCCAACGGGAAAAATCTTTAAGAAAGTTGGATTCAATTGGATTCCAATCAGAACACTGACCACTAATGTCATCCCGAGGCCTAACTGTAATACACCCAATGAAAAGGAAATAACTGCTACTAACCCATCTAAATGTCATTCTACATATGCTATTAGTGCAGATACTCCTCAGTCTTTTTCAGGTACAATGATCAATTCAATCTTGAATATCATGACGTGGTTTCCAACTGAACTAAAGACTACTCATTCGGGAATATTAGCTTGTCAACATTAATCTGCACATACTATGACTCCTGATCACCTCCGCTCAGGACTCGTACCTCATAAGTTCTTGGTTAATTTACTTACACTTTTTGTTGTTTAAAAAAAATAATAAAAAAAAATAAAAAAAAATATGTCATTCTATAACCATTTCATTTATAACAGTCTAATAAAATATATATCTTCTGGTATCGATAACATCTACAGTCCTAGAAATGTTATTCAATAATGACACGGGTCCTTAGATGAAGTTCGAACAGAAGCCCTTATTTATCTTCATATGCCTCACCTCATTCAGATGTTCTCAATTACTTGCATGGGTTTCATTCAGTCAATGTTCACTCACTCTTAATCCGTGCCATTGATTGAGGGGAGAATGAATCACTCTACCATTCCTAACCATCTATATGTCTGCGTAATTCCTATTAGATTATTTCTTGTGATACGTGTAATTTATCTTGCTTGATTACGGTGACCTCTCGCACTGGTTTGCCATTACGTGTTACTCGGAGTGATTTAATTTGTGTGATTTAATTTGTCTAATAATTTTGTGATACGTGGATAGTCCATGTTATGTCTTGTATGAAACTTGTCATGTTCATGATATGGATGCAACTTGTCCACTGCATTAGCCTGCGATCTTTAAGTACAAGGGTTGAATGTGTTATTTATTCAAACTTTAAGTACAAGGGCTGAATGTGTTATTTATTCATACTTGAGATAGGTACTTATGCTGGTAGCGATTTGTCTCATTTGGTCATAAATTCAAAATCAATTTCCTAGTTTCAAACGTCTACCTTTTTGTCTACCTTAATCTTCTTCGAAGTGATTTGGCTTAACTAATTGGTTGTGGTAGGCTTTCTGATCTTGTGTCACGTATCTTTCATCTTATACCATGTCTAATACATCATCCTAACAAACCTTTATCTACAGATTCCATCGAGTGGTTTACCTTCGACATAGATCTACATCTAGGTTTGTTTCGTTGCTAATATTAGTGGTGGTGCTCGATGTAGAATGGGTATTCCTTGGGGAATCATGGGTTGGAATGGATTGTGTGACTATGTGATTGTCTTGTTTTTCCTATGCGCGTTTTTTTTATCTTTGAAGAGTTTATGTGTTGATGTGTTGTGGTTTTATGATTCGAATGTGCTTATGTTGTTGTATATGTATGATCATTTTGGTGAATTGGTTATGCTGTAGTATCAATCGAGTTTGTTTTAATCGTCATATTGATATGTCGCCATATGTTCTTGAAAGCGACTTGTCAATCGATTGGGGTTCTTGCTAGCGATTTGTTATCGATATTTGCAAGCGATTTGTCCTTGGATATTTAAAGCGATTTGTCTCGATTATCTTAAAGTCATTTGTATTTACAAATTGATTAAAGCGATTTGTCTTAAACCAATTGATAAAAGCGATTTGTCTCAGATAATCTTGATAAAGCGATTTGTTACACTAGAATTATTGAAGCAATTTGTCTTTAACAACTGAGTAAAGCGACTTGTCATAACTTAATGGATGAAAGTGATTTGTCTTTAGAAAACCTTGACGAAGCGATTTGTTACAATATAATTATTGAAGCAACTTGTCTTAACAACTGAGTAAAGCGATTTGTCATGTATCAATTGATGAAAGCGATTTGTCTTCAATTAATCTTGTCCGAGCGTTTTGTCACATTTGAATCATTGATGTGTGCTGCTTCTCCCATTACGTCTGTTTGGTCATTGTGTGATTAATCTTATATATCCGCTATATGCGTGTGTATTTTTCCTTCTATCATTGTCTATGCCTCACTCTTGTCTTGCTCTATAATGCTTATATGCTAACTTTGTGCTTAACTCATGGTGTTGCATTAAGGTTGATCTCGCTAACCATGTCTAACCTAACATGCTCTCGAATAATGTTGTTGTATGTGTGAATCTATAGAATTTCAATGGCGTACACAACCTCTTCCGAGAACCTTGCTACTTTACTCCACCCACAAGATTTATAGATAAGGAAATCCTTCCGGATGAGAAATGGGTTGAGATAGCCAAAAGCAACGCTTTGTTGACGTGGATAGGACACAACCAAATCCAATCTTCGTGGATTGCTATTGATATTCGAAAACACTAACTTTTTGGTACCTTGACCAAGCGATGCACGATTCCTCTATTTACCTACAACAATTCGGAACACTGTTACATGGGAAAAGATCTCAGCCACTTACTCTTGTAAGCTTGATGATAAGGAGTATGAAATCACCACTGAGACTCTCAGGGAGGCCCTAGGAATCACTCCATGTGACCTTGCAAATCCATTTGTCTCTCCACCTACTGCTGAAGAACTAATAGACTATGTCAATGAATTGGGTTATCTAGTTAAAGTATCACAGGCTTCAGACATCATCACCAACAATATGTGTCAACCATGGAGAGCCATTGCCACTATTCTCAACCTATGCTTAACTGGTAAAACTTCTGGGTTTGATAAAGTGAGGGCTTCTATTCTGCAAATCTTGTGGGGAATTATCAAAGGGATGAATATTGATGTCACAGAACGCATTTGGGAAGAATTTTCGTTGTCTATGAACACATTTATCACCGACAGACAAAATGTTCTGAATCAAGCCAAAGGAAGGAAGTCCATAAACAAACTTGTAATTCCTAGCGTAAGGTTCTCGAAGCTCATCATTAAGCACTTGCAGCAGACACATCAGTTTAATCCAAGGAGTGAGTCAGTCCTCCATGAAGCTAGTGATGAATTTGTACTTGGTAACCTCAAATATGTTGCCAAAGGTGTTAATAAAGAGGTCTTTGGAATGCCAATACCTGATGCACTTCTCATCGATAGAATTAAGAAGGCTGATTACTTCAGGAAATACATGAAAAGGGCATCCAGATCCAATGTTGATGACATTCCCGATCCCTCACAACCCTAGTCTACAAAGTTTGCTTCTCTCGCCAAATCATCCTCAAAAACCTCATACGCCACCCTTCCCAAGAAGAGACTTGATAGATCTCAATCAACGGATACTTCATCACAAAAGCAGAAAAAGAGAAAGAGAGACACTGGTAAGGGAAAAGATATGGGATCCAAGGTACCTGAGAGAGAGATGAGATTATTGGATGAAGACGAGGCAGCACTGCAACAGGGGATCCAACAAAGCTCAAAATCTTAACATGCCTCTAAGACAACTAGTGGGAGGGGTCGTGTTACGAGAACCAGGGTCAACACCACGCCAAACCACTCCCGTTGCACAAGGCAAAGGCAAAGGAATTGCAGGAGAAGAAGCTGAACAAGCAGCTCAGATGTTGTTGACCATTTCCACTCCGACTCCAAAAACGACAAATCAATTTGAGCTCAAGAAAAGAAACGTTGAATCATCTTCAGCTCAAGAACAAACTGGAGTGGATAAGGATGTGTCTAATCTACAGAAGGAAACTCTTGCTTCTAGTGACACTCAGTCATAAAGTCAGGAATCAGCACCCTCTACTGAAACGGTTCATGTGCTTGAGGCAGAAATTGAACAAATGGACACCGATGCACAAGATCTGAGAGGTCGGGGAAATGAACTGTTGGAAGATACACAGGAGATTCTTGAGCCAAGATCTGAGGATCACGTGAGCTTGGAAGAAGCAAACATGTCCACAGGATCTCTGTCATCACTAAAGAATCTTGAGCCTGAATTTACTTATGGTGATCAATTCCTAAAGGACAGACCCTCAGACATCGAGTCTGACAAGCAAAACGATGAAAAGGAAGAAGTTCAGTCTATGTTCTCAGTCACTATTCAGCAAGACACATCAACCATTCCTCCGATGTCAGCACCAATTGTCACTTCATCATCAACAACTCCCTCAATTGCACTCCCACCACCCGCTCCTGCTCAAATTACCGCACTCACACCACCCGAACATGCTAATGTTCCACCACCAGTTGTCACAGTTAGGGACACTGCCACACCACCAGCTTCACCACCTCCAGCTAAGACTGCAGAGCAACTCCTCAAAGAAGCACTTAAAAGAATCGAGGTCCTCGAAAAGCATCATTTGCCCAAATCCGTCATACAACCGGATCGCCGTATCCCAGCCGGAGAACCTTAACTTCGACATCGCAGAGCAAATACCATTGAAGCGTGGTTAAAGATGTTGTAGAATGGGCAATGAACGCCCACCGCTTCAACGGTTTAAGGACTTGCCTATTTCGGATATGAGAGCAGTTCTATCAGATAGAATGTATGATGCTAACGAGCATCTGGATGAGGTTCATAAGAAATTATATGAGGCTCTCGAAGAATCGATTAAGCATGATAATCATTTGCAGTTTCTGGAGGACATTCGAGAAAGAGAGGCAAAGAAGAAGAGAAGAGTAGTGTTGATGGAATCCATTTCTGGAGCTCCTAAATCTCCACCACCTCCTCCTCCTCCAACAGGTGGAGCTGGGTCATCTGGAACTGGTGGATCCTCTGGTGCAGCTGCAACTCATAAGACAAATCCACCAACACCTCCACAAAAACCCTCAAATCAAACCAGTTCATCCAGTGGTCAAGGTACTCAGAAGACTTCTACAGCTTGGACCATGGTTGACTCCAGGTTTACACCCACATTCTCTACTATCCCAGAAGTGCAGATGCTTAATGAAGAGTCTTATATTGGGCAAGAATCAGAATCTGAAGACGATGATGCTTCCACCAAGCATATCCCTAAGCTGTCTGAAGATGAAGATTGGTTTGATGCATACATTTCTAGTAAACGCATTAAAACCACTAGAGCTGCACCATCCAAGGATATATCTCAAAGCTGGTTAACCAAAGAAAGACCTCAAACGCCTGAACCTTCGTGGGCTATACCGAAGTCGGATTTGATTGTCCCTGTTAATAACTGGGCAACCACCATTGTTGCCAACCATGAAAATCCTTCTGATGAGTCACTCCTACACATCACCGGAGATATGGGATGCTTTATCAAATTGTTCTGTGACAAGCAGTGAATCACGTCACTCACACCAAAGGATCTTGAGGGGCCAGCTTTCGAGATAGTCAAAGCCTTTCACTCTGATGTGGGTCATCTACAATTCCAAATGGAAGAGTGCCACTAGATGCTAACTGATCAAGATGATGAAAATATCAGTCGTTTTAATGTCAAAAATCCTCTTCCTCTTGGTGGTGAACCCGGACAGAAGACTATACAATCTGATTTCTTCTTCAACCGAGACCTGGACTACCTACGTGCTGGAACAGAAGGAAGAAGACCAGCCTTATCTATTTCCAAGATGAAGGCTACAACCTACTTAGATCCAAGTCTAGAGCAAATGGTACCTGATCAATTTTGGGTTGACAAGGAACAAGTATACGACATTTCGCATTGGTGGTTCAAAAAGAAGAAGTTCTACATTGAAAGACATGGTGCAGAAAAGAGACGCAAACCTGCTCGATCCAAGTGCGTGATTCTAAGTGTGGTCAGTGGAAATCTTCTCAATCTCTGGCTATGATTATCTAAAGAAGGTTGTTCTTAGAAGAGCGCACTTGAAAGATCATGTTATTGAAGAAAACGACTTCAAACATTTGCTACCAAGTGATTTTGAAGATATATATCTTCGAACCTCCAAGGACATCTTGACCATCTACTTGTTCGAGAAAAGAAGTCTCTCTCTGCAATCAATCTTTGGTTAAGGGGCTTAGTAATTCGACAAAGAGTTGGTGATATTCAACTAGGTGTAGAAAGCTACCGCACTCGTGTCAATCTAACAAGACCTCAATGGGAAGCCTTGTGGCATGAATTGACGCGACTACAGTGATTGACTCTCCTAGAGCAGTTATCTTTACCAACAAATAAGGGTCAAGAATGCTAATGAGGCTGTGTGAGCTATACAAGTTCAGTGATGGAACGCTCAAGATTGTTGAAGAAGAATTGAATTCAAGGGTGAAGGAGTTCAAGCTAAACCTGAAGTCAGGGGACAAAACAAGGTTCTGGACTGAACAAGATGTGAAGAGGTGTGAAGATTTCATTGCTGCTATCGGACGAAGACTTAAGACAAGAAAGATTTACCGCAACCTTGAAAGCTTTGTCGGTGGGAGAATACGGGAAGGACACTACAAGCTACTTCAAAGAACTGAATGAAGACATCTTCCTTTCGTAGCTATGTTGTGTTTATATTATGTGTAATGTGGTGAATGTATTATGAACAACAATAACTATAATGTATATAGTAGTGATAGGTTATCGCTTGTAGTTTTCCCTTTTGTTCTGAAAAGGGAATTTAGGAGTGTTTTGTTTCAGATCAAATAAAATCGGACACATTTTTCTCCAACAAATTTTTTTCTTACATATTTAAATCACTTGAGATCCAAAATCTCAAAAGATTTGAAATTTTTAATCGGGGGAGAAAATGTGATATAAATATGCAATTTGATAAAATGTGATCTTCAAGACTCAATATATTGGCATCTTTCCTCATATGTGCCAAACCTTTTCGTATCAAAGCACACATTGAGGGGAGAACTTCAAATGGTTTCATTGGATTCATCGATCGTGAATTCTATTTCATATTCCTCGACAAGCTCTATAATGTATCTAAAATACTTCAAATCAGGGGAGCAACTTTAGAAAACCACATCCTTTCCCAAAAATATCTTTAACAAAGTATTTATAATACTAATTTTGATCGGGAAAGTGATGTCGATATTTTTAGAAAATGTTGATCTAAGAAGTGAATTCTTCATTCTCAATCTGAGATTTTCAAGTCCTCTTGCCTCCATGTGCCAAAGCAATGTCAAACATACAATGCACATGTTGAGGAGGAGCTTTTTTCTGAAATATCAAAAACAATTCAGGTACAAAATACTTTGATCATAGATCACAAGTACCTGGATTGATTATTCAAATGGTTTTCAATTGGTTTCAATGGCAGAAGAACAATACCAAAAAGACCGACCAAATTTATTTTATGCATGGAGATATAAGGATGGTTAGGTTAGGTATTCGCTCCCACGATCCCGCCAGAGTCGGGAGGATCTACCCAGGACAATCCACTAGATAGTGTAGAAGTCCTTAGGTATGATGGAAAAAGGAGAAAAGTGAGAAATGGGAAGAGTGCGGATCGAGATAGAGCTAGAATCGAACAAACCCAACAAGGTTCTAGTTATGAAATTTCGTAAGCAAGGGGTTGAAGAATGAAAAGAAATGAATGAGAAAGGGTGAAAAGAAATAGCCCTCCTTTATTTCAACCTTAGGACGTAAACCGGGTTCAATTCATATGCTACTTGTGGTTACCTAGGTAACACCGTATTGAAGACAAGACGTCATGGACCCAAAGGACGCATCGCACTACAACTTCCCAAGCTACTCAAGTTCCTCTTAAAAGGACTTGTTTCATTCTCACGGGAACCTACATTATCTATCGACTTTCTTAGAGATTGTTGATATTGAAGAAGGAGACCTCTTCCTAGTCTCCCAGATAGGAACCAAATGTGCACTATTGAGTCTAGAGCCACGAGATCATCAATAAATCTCATTAGAAACATTATTCAATGAAGACTCACTATTTCACACAATGTGGAAAGTGAGAATATATCTTAAGAGTCCCACGATTATCCGTGTGGTATTGCCGAACATCCGAGTGATATATTAACATGTTCACAATAAAGATGGAAAACCTTCAGAGCCAACATCAAACAAGCTCTTGGTAGGTGACATGTGAGATCTATACAATAGGTCAAACTTGTGACTACCGTGATTGAAACAATGGGCAATTCAAGATTGAATCAACCTTGGTCCAGAAATGGATTGACTTGATACCTTTGAAAAAAACGGTCGTTGTGCTTAAAAATTATTTTCGCTAGCACATCGACTGTGTAATAATATTTCAAAATAAAAGGTGTTTATGATTGATAATTGATTTTCTTTAAAACCTTCGTTGTATTGCAAAACACTTTATATTAAGCAATACACGATTGTTTTTCAAATCATTTTCCTTAATCAGCAAACCTCAATTTGCTGGTTCACTCACTCCGTGTTGTCTTCTTTGAAACGTTCCGGTTTGAGAACAGCTGCGAAACCCTGTCAAGGAGATTCTTCGAAATTATACCTGATCACAGCAAGTGCTTGTACTGATCAACGGGAACCATGGGCCGTGTACCTCAATTCAACGAAAGTGATCAAAGACACTTTTGGGTGATTTATTGCTAATCGTTGTTTGCGGTACATTTCGACGATCGCAATGATCGATATTGAGAAGTCAATTCCTAGCCGCATGCTCACACATCACATTCATATCTAAAGAATTCATGATAAGTGCAAATCTTCATCAACGACATCGATATTTTCACTCCATGCTTCGCTACGCTCGCAAATATCATGAATCAACAAAAGCTTCGCAACTCGATGAGAAGATATCATGATCCACAATGTGAGCATGTCGGTCCCAAAATTCACAAACTTACATGATGGCAACACAACAATGGATAATTTGAGATTTTACTTGCAGATGATCTCAAATAAAGTTCCCGATCACATATCTATGATTCACCCAAGTCACGGAATCACAACTATTACACGATGATAAAGATTTGCAACAACAAGGTCTACGAGCCAAAGCATCAAAGATTTTAATTAATTGCTAAGACTCTTTCAATGTAATTATTGGGGTGACCTCCTTAGGGGAGATTGTTAGGATTTAGAAAATCCATATCAAGTGTCGGTCACCCCAACGTATGTTTAGCATATTATAGCTCAAGACGTAATAATATATTAGTTAGATTAGAGTAGTGTAAGTAACACCGTGGAAGAAGGACGGTCTTTACCCACTGTATGCTCGATCCACACCAAGGAGAGGCGTAGTCATTTGTATAAATAGGAGAGGGTTGATGTTCATTTGGTAATCTAACATTTCATTTGTTTTATCTCTGAACACTCCCTTTTCTCTCTAAACCATACGCCTCTTGAAAATTATTTGATGTGCTTATGAAATCCAATATGTTACATAATTTATACACTATCACTCATTTACAAACATGAGTACTAGCTTCATGAAAATTGTAATCATAGAATACTTGAAATTTTAAAGAGATATATGTATAGCGATTAATATATAGTGATATATAGTTGAGTACATAAAGTAGGAAACGGATGAAAGTAGAGATCTAATAGGATCAATTTTCCTGATTTATAAATAGCAAATGATGCAAAATAATAAGTGCCAAGTCTGTGATATAAATTAGTACACTATTGATATTCTTTTTTCTCAATTATCTTCACATGATTTTTTAAACATCATACATTTTCTTGCATTTATAGACACTCTTTTACTTACAGTTCACACTTAATTTAAACAAATATAATATAAAAGATTGACAAGATACAAAAAATAACTTAATAAGATTCATTAATTAAGATTATACAATTACCTTTTTTTATTTTGATATGGGGAAAACATATCTAGTATAAAATATTATATTTTGTCATTATAAGGTGTAACTTTTGGCATATAAAATTTAATTAAATTTTTACAACATTTATTAACTACTTGTGAATATAAATCCTACCAACCATGATGACCTTCTATTACCATAATATCAATCAATACCGACTCTATAATAACGAAAACCGCACGGTAAATTATATTAGTTATTTTGCCATTGGTCGCTAAAAGGTTTAGCATACAGGTACCCAAGCGGGACCCTAGCTGTTAATAAAAGAGCGCAATCAATATAGAATTAATACAAGCTAAACAAGCAGATATTTGAACAAAGGCCTTGATAATCTGAAGTTATATAACAAGATTTTACTTCAACATCTAAAAGTACGCAAGGAATTTACAAAAACGACCAGTAACACGAAAATCATAGTCAAGTACTCATGAAAGCTCGCAGAAGATGGAACGGACATATTGTTTTCTCCTGGGTAGGCATGGCTTCAGGATGCATGTGGGAATCTGAAAATATTGTAATAGTCAGGAAGCAAACGTATAGCAAGCTGACAACATTGGGAGTATTGGCTCTCATAATTTATTATTTAAGCAAGTTGACATTACCACAATGTGGCTGTTTACATAAATCAGAAAAGAAACCTCTAAGTCACATAAAATATACCTTAACTTGGATGGCTCTTGTTGTCGTTTTTCTGCCTTTAACTTCCGAACCTTATTAGCCATTGTCACTGTATCCCCCTAGTCCCTTGATCTCTTGAGTTGCTCCTTAATTAGAAGAAAAATAATTATTCAAGATAATTGTATTATTGTCCATGGTCAAAAGGCATACTATTGCAATCAGGAAATTTGGATGTATTACTACGATATAATGTAACTATTCCAGAAAGTACAAACGAGTGATGAGCAAGAATATTGAGGTAAATACATAGATTACGTCATGTAAAAAACCTGATCAGATAAATCCTTGATGAATGTAACATCAGGAGAATTCTCAAGCAGATAGTTACTGATCACTTGAGTAAGCATCGAAGCTATATGCTCTTTTTGATTCAGTGGGGCCATATTTATCTTCAAAGAATTCAACTCATTGAATGGAGAGCGTTCAAATGACAGTCTTTCGGGGGACAGTGAAAGTGTCTTGATACATGATACAAAAAAACGCACATATATAAGAAATTAGAAGTTTTGATTCTGTGTACACACATACACACAAGTGATAAGATTCGAAACATAAAATAGTTTCCTTTAGTAATATGTTTAAAGCTCAAATGGTACCTCAGAATATGGCAAGTATTAGAATATGGTACCTCAAATGGTACCTCAAATAGTTTCCTTAAGCATATAGCAAGTATTAGAATATGGTACCTCAGATACTCCAACATCAAACGTTGGACCACCTTCTGAATCAGTGAGATGGAGCTCCTGAATGTTGGCCATCATGATCACTGAAGCATTGAGTTCTTCATACTCGTCATTTGGTTCGATAATTGCTAAGATATCATTCTCATCGGTGCTCAGAGTCATCCCATTTTCATCCTTTTGGCTAACACCATAGCTTCCTTGAAATAATTTGAGCCACGTATCCTTGGTTGAGGACAAACATTAGCAAGATGACCTATTGCACGACAGTTATAACACCTCATCACTTTTCCCCCATTTTGTACATTTCCATTCCATGTCTGAACATTCCTTGCATTACCCGTGTTTCAAACATTTCCAACACTATCAACAGTAGCATTAGTGACAGCTGCCCTTTGATTTCAAACCTATGAACATTCCTAGTATTCCTAGCATTCATAGCATTCCTCGTTATCTCCAGAATCCTTGGTTGATTGGCTTGTCCACCTTGCATCACAGCTTGATTACAAGGATTTGATGATATTCTAAGACGATTGTTTGTTGGTGTAATCTGGTTGAATGCTCTTGCAAGTAAAGCCATTTCTTGATTGACATTGGTGAAAGGATCATCAGTGACAACAAAATCAGATTCGGTTGTACTTCAATATATTCTTGATCGGTTGTGATCGGTACAATAGAGTTATTTGAGGTTTGTGAATCATATGTTTGTTGATAATTATAGAGGCTTGGTAAGGCAAGTTGTTGTTGTTGTTTTAGTGATGGATGATAGTAAGTGGCTTGAGGATTATGAGTTTGAGCAACTAGTGAAAGTGAGTCATGGTTCTTAGTTATAGGTCTTGATGCATCAACTGCACCTTGGTTTAACTTGAGGAAGTAAAAAAAATGATCATAGTTAACAACATGTAAGTTCCGAGTTTTTCTGACAATATTTGTGTAGTGATGCCATTTTGGTTTAAGTGAATTCAGAAACTTAGTGTTTTTTTACGACAACTTTAGGTAAGATCTCATAACTTTCCATATCAATGAGATTCTATGAGAAACTGTGATAGTATGATTCAAGTGACTCTCCAGGTGTCATCTTAAACGTATCATAAATGTTGACTAGCTTGGTTTCCATGTCAGCTTTGCTCAACTCTGTTCCTTCCATAAGACGTCTCACACTCTCCCACATAAGTTTAGCTGTTTTGCATGCATCGAAACTTGATTAGATTGTATTTGGTATTCCCAAGAGGATTTTTGCATTGCATTCCCATCAACTTCATAATGACTTTTCTCATTGGTGGAAAGTTCATCCCAAGTACTAAGTCGTGTGTGTGTGCTTGACGAGCTGGAGTGATTTCAAGATCAGTAGGTAAAGTTATTAAGGGCATCACGAATGGTCCTTCAATAATAACCTTCTTCATCCATTTCCGCCCATCTTTCTTTTGTTCAATGTACCTCATAAAACGACTAGCCCGTGGAACATAACTTCCTTTCTCGAGCATAGGAGGACGATTCTCGAAATCGGCATCAATGATGGATTGTTGTCCGCTAGTGATTTGTTGAATTTAATTGAGTGAGTGAGACATGTTGGTTTGTGTGAATTAAATGATTATTAGAGACTGCAAGAATGCCACGGCATGCAGTCGACGACTATTTTGTATGAAAGACTATTTTTAACCTTCGTTATTTAGTATGTCCCAAATACTTTATAACGTAGTAGATATATATGTTTTTCAAAAGTAAAACGTCTAAATTATTAATAGTATAAATGATTATCACGTTTATTTTTCAAATTTTTTTGCATTACATTGGTGGTTATAAGTTTAGTGATTTTTTCTTATAAACAATTTTATTAAAATATATCATTATTAGAGGGGGTTAATATATGATTTAAATGATACTTAAGTTTTCAATTTTTACAATAATTTTTTAATTTTTCTTTTATAGTAATATTTCTTGCCTTAAAATTTTAAGACTTATAGGAAGTTACAAATCATTTATAATGTAGTATAGATATAAAAATAGATGTTTTTACGCATAAATGTACAAGGGATATGTGAGCCTCGTTGTGATTTAGTGAAATTAAAATCTCAATAACCTTCTGTATCAAACGTAGGTGTGCTTATTCTTTGTTTGAAGAAATTGATGGAATAATAAAATAGGTTGAGGTTTAATAATAAGTGGCTTGGATTAGGAAAAAAAAAGGCTATAAACTCCATGCCATATACATCTACAACATATATTTGGGCCTTGTTATGACCGAGTAGGACGATACCCGTCAGGTTGCCAGCAGGGCTTTTCGATTAACAGGGTAAAATTTGTAGTCTAAAAGTGATAGCATAATGATCAACTACCGGTACAACCATCCTTCTAAACGATAGGCCCTGCGATCATTACACGGTACTTATATGTTTGTATTATGGGTTTCTGTATGTGTGATGATGCTTTAATCATTAGGACTAATTAGCTATTACCGTTGTCATTTGCAACAGCGTTTACGGTTTGTTGTCATTCATAAAGGCTATATATTTGTTGCTGGTGCAACTATTTTTTCATTGGTGCAACGCAGTTGGTTTTTGCAACCGATTTAGGAAATATAATAGTAAAAAATTCGGATTATAAAATACTACAACCCAAATTTTCAGCCCAAATAAATCTTCGGCCCAACTTGTACTAAGTCTTACCCTAATATTTTGCTATGTATAACACTACCCTAATATTTACTCTAAACTCACGCCTACCACACAAACTTTGCTCTCATCCACATGCAGTCACCATTATGTCTTCCTATGATAATCAACTAAATTAAAAACCTTTTCTTGCAACAATAAAGTAAACAAACTCTGGAACAAAACACTTTCTTGATTTCTTGTTACAACCTTTGAAGTATTTTTTCGAAACCAAATGACAACAAACACTACTACTTTAGCCATACAACAAATAACCTTATATCGTCTTACTTTTTATGCCCGAAAGCAAACCTCAAGACAATCTTTTATTTTCTTATTCTTCGAAAGCACACAAAGAGTTGAAGTCTCGGCTAAGATCTTATGAATAAGGTCTCAGGTAGGTGTATTTCTTGTGTTTTTCTTTGAACCGGAAGAAAGGAAGACTGGAACAAATTTGTTTGAGATCTTTCTTAAAGTTTTCGGATATATAAAAGAAGATTTGCTTCTAATAGATCTATGATGGTTTGTGTTCACACATAAAAATCTTTAAATATTGGAACAAATAAGTGAACAAACTGAGATCATTGTAATTGTTCTTTCGTTCTCATTTCTGGCATATATCAGATGTGTTTAGGTGTTTTGATGATCTTTAAGTGGTTGGGTGGAGAGGTCCGGTGAAGATGAAAATTGAAATCGTAGTTGTGTATTGGTTTGTTTTGTGTGTGGGTAGGGGGTTTTATATCCCTTTTGCTGTTACAAGTTATTGACAGGTTAATGAATTCTTAAAAATTAATTAATGGGCTATTGTAAGATATTTATTTTTTTAAATGGGTTGTTACAAGATATTTAATTTTTAGGAATTAGCAGTTACAAGACGTATTGACCATTTTGTATATTTGTATTTATCATGTCATAAAGTCTATTAACATCTAGTCATTTTGTATTGAACAACATTTACTAAATAAAGAAATGTTTTTGGTCTTAAAATTTTTAAGACTTCCTCTTTTAGCAAGTCCCAAACATTTTATAAAGTAGTATAGATATAGATATGGATCTTGTAAATGATAAAGATATGTGTTGTATATTTCAAAACGATGTAGTAATCTCTGTGAAGTCTTAAAGTTTAATCAACGAGGTAGTGTTCAATAATGTAAGGGCAAAATAGTAATTTTGGTAGAAGTGAAGTACGATAGCGAGTTAGTAACAGCGAGGTAGATGAGAAAGATATAAGATATGAGAAAGAGGATGAGAATCGAGGTAGAAGGATTGGTGAGAGAAAAAGTATTATTTCACCATGAAAGAGTAAACTACACAACCTATTGAGGCAAGGGGTATTTATACTAAAGGACCAGCGAGGTAGGGAGATGCAATGAGTAGAATAAACAGGCCTTAATGGGCGATTACCCTCGTCTATATACATCATTTGGGTGACGAACCTTGCTGGAAAATACAAAACATAGACTAACTTATTATAAGACGAGACCTAGAATAATAACACTTTTAGAGTGAATCCTAACAAATTCTGATGATCAAGTTGTGACTAATGTTGTTTATGATAGTGATAAGCCCGATTAATCTTAAATTATAACTTGTAAAACAACACTTATTTGAATGAAATTGTTATGGTTTTTTTAAATGTGTATTATTAGTTGAATTTGTATGTATTTGAAGGTGTGCATGCTTATATTAATTTGTTCATGAATTCTATATGTTGTCGAACTTGTACTTTGTATATGGCAGCAGCAGTCGCACGCGGTCACGGTGGTAATGGTGTCGGTGACCCACCTCCACCTCCCCGTAATATTGGGCAGTTGCTGAAGTAAGAATTTTTGGATTATTTTAAAAGAAACTTAAACTTGATAATTTGAATTTGGTTAGTTGGTATTTTATGACATTTCTACTCAATTCAATTTGTAGGATCGCAACCTCAAAGAGAAAGGGGTAGGGAGGGTAAGTCAGAGGAGGCAGGACGGACCAAGGCGTGCACCAAAAAAAAAAGAACTTAGCGCTCAAGAAAGTCGTGGAAATTTATGGCCCGCAGGAGAGTGAGTTTGACTGGAATGATCAGGCGACGTTCAATCATGTAGAAAAAAACTCTGATGGTTCAGTAACTACGTCGGGGAGCTGTTCAGGGAGTTACCGATGCACTATCCCTCCTGGTATGATATCGAGCTATCAAAGAAGGCGCACATCCAAGGAAGACTGTCGGCCAGTTATTTCAACATTTCAACAGCTACCGATGTACCATGTTGACGACTGTAACTAGCAGATATTGCATCGTTTGTAGATTGACACCTAGATTTGTAGATTAGAACACCCATTTTGTAGTGTTTTAGCCGTTATAAGTTTGTTTAGCGTTATAAGTTGTTTTCTGATATTGGCATGTTGGTTTTGGTTGTGTTAAGAGGTTTGGTTGTGTTAAGAGGTTTGGTTGTGTACAGGTTTTGGTAGATTTTCGAAAAAAAATCTAGAAAACTGTTGATGTGCAGCAGCAGCAGAAGTTTTGCCGAGGAAATGCACTCGGCAATACCTATTTATATTTTGAATTTTTTTAACCAGAATTTGACTTTCGTTGACCTTTCATTAGTTTTCTAGAGTACATGTCCTCGGCAATAAATATACACAGTTTGACTTTCGTTGACCTGCCATTTACTTTCATTGACTTTTTCATTGGTTTTGCCGAGGACATGTCCTCGGTAAAAGTTATTCAGAGTTTGACATATTGACTAATTATTTAGTTATACCACTTGACTTTCGTTGACCCTGACCATAGTTTCCCCAAGGACATGTCCTCAGGAAAAACATTGGTCAAACATTTGTAAAGTCTGATTGGAAAGTGCGTGGGTTCCATTTTATGTCCTCGGGGAAATCCATCAGTATTGTGATTACCGATGAGGCATTGTCGATGACTGTAGCTCGATGTCCTCGGCAATAACTTTTCCTGAGGACAAGTCCACGGCGAAAGCCCAAAAACGTCCTCAGGAAAGGCCTCGATTGTACTAATGACAACCTGTATTGAAACCAACTTTAGAGAATCTTAATTTTAAAATTAAGGATCGAGATCCTTTCATGTTTATATGAACATGATTGGTCATGTTGACCAAACTTTAAAAATAAAGAGTAAATTACAAAAATATAATTTGCACTGCAAACAAATGTCCAATCTACATATTTTTTTCTCCACACTATTAAAATGTATGTAAAATTATACTATTTATTAACACTCAACTAGCAGGGTATCCGCGCGGTGCAGTGGTGAGTACTCTGTAATCAAAACTTTTCGCAAACGATGTTATTCGATTATATATTTTTCGTGATAATAACTTTACACATGACGAGAATTTTAGGGAAAAACTATCTCGCACACTATCTCATATAAATATGGTTTTGTACCTGCATCGCGATGCAATGGCTATACAAAAATGGCAGTTAGTAGTATTACGCACTTGTGATGATTGACGGTGAAAGGTACTTGCTAGTTAATAATTGTTGTGTGATATTCGTCACAATATTATATAACGTGTAAACTTAGAGTAGTATACATTAGTTTGTGAAAATATATGATTAGTAAATCTATATATGATATTGGTTAACAAAATATGAATTACGGTATCTAAAAACTACACATTTTTCATGTCTTATAAACCACCTGAATTTTTTTTGTATTATGACATGTACTTATCTTTTCAATCGAATTTAAGTGTCTAGGTTATGATGACTACGTTAGTATCTTGTTTGGTTTGTACCTTGTGACATATTAATTGTATTTTTAAATGAGGAGGTATTTTAAGGGTAACATTAACTATAGGTATTGTACCTTTAGCTTTATTCTTTGTATTTCTAATATTGTTGTTTTTGTGTTTGAACGGTTTGTACAATATGTTTTATTATTTGAATTGCTTAATTTATGTTTAAGATATAAGTGTTAGTGACATTTAATGGAGGAAAAGGGTTCCTCCATTATATGTAGTTAAGATAAAGTGTAAAATTTTTGTAAAACATTAGATTTCTCGCAATATAACTGTATCAAACAAAAGTTCATGCTTGTAAGTTTGGAGAAATATAATAAATTTTCACAATTATAGATGTGGAAGTCATTTATGACACCCAATTTCTCCACACTTCCTCATGTGTGGAGAAACTAGGTGTACAATTAGTTTTCACACTTAGGAGTGTGGAGAAAATCATACAATTAAAAGTGTAAACTTTTTTGATACAATTATAAGTATGAAAATTTCATTATTTTACAAATTATTTCCACACTTACTAATGCAACCAATTTTTACAGATTATTAAGTATTAATTGACTAATAAAATTTTATACACTTTTTAAAAAGTTTAGTAATATTAGTGTGTAGATTGGACTACTTTTTGTAGTGTTGTGATTTGGCCAAATTGCATGCAGTCTCTACCTATTAAAAAATGTTGAGGTTTTCCCATGGTAAACTTGGGTGGCAAACTCATTCTCTACCTGAATTGAAGTGAGCAGGCTACCCTCGTCTTCTTTCTCTTTTATTTTTCACTTATAATTTTCGTTTTCTCTTTAAATATCAAAATACGAAACCAGATATACATGCACTTCAAAATCATAATAATCATTATACATCTTAGAACACGATCTTGATTCTCGAACACACATATACGGACATATAAAACACAAACAGATCATATAAATACATCAACACCTCTCACCATCTCTCACCTAAACTTACACACAGACACTAACCAGCTTAACCACCACACTACATAACAAAGTCATCATCCCTATGCCTTCCCCAAAATAATTGAAGGATTCTTGTTAATAGATATAAAAACACACACCCATACACAAACCATCATGTTGGGTTTTAGGTTCCTTGATTCAAGAATTACTCTAAGTACTGGAACCACTGACAGAGTTGATATAACCACGGACAGAAGGATGTAACCACTGATGAAGATAACTGCGGCTAGTAGTATAGTGTAACCACGGATATTGATATGTAATCACTGCTAGTCTTGTATAGTCGGTTTAGTTTATTGTATTAGATAAATATGGAAAAGATATTTATCTTGTAGGTTACGTATTGTATAATGTATAAGACTCCTTAGTCTATAAAAGGAGGTCCTAGGTTAGATTAGATATACGTAAGTTTTATATCTAAGGTCGATACACTTCAAGGTTGCAAAACCCTAATACTGTAAGAGTATTCGTATTATCAATAATATTGAGGTGTTGAATGTTTCATCTTCTTCTTAAGATTAAGTGTTAAATTCGTAATACTTAATAAGCTTTTGTTACAAGTCGGTTTCTATATTAGATCGTTTGCTCATCCGGGATCAACAAGTGGTATCGAGCTTGTGATCTAGAAACCGTAAATCAAGAAGTTCTTTTAAGTTCTACTCTAAGAAAACAAAGATGTCTGACGAAACTCACATGGTGACTGCTTCTAAAGTACCCATGCTCAAGCACGGTGAGTATCAAATCTGGAGGATGCGAATGAGGCAATACATTCGTATGATTGATTATGCTCTCTGGGATGTCGTTGAAAAGGGAGACACTCTTCCTAAGAAGGGTGAGGATGGTCAAGAGATAGCTATTGTTAGTGAACCTGATAAAGCTAAAAGGAAAATGGAGATCAAAGCTCACAGTATTCTCTCCATGGGAATACCTAATGAGTTTGCCTTGGACTTTGAACAATATGACTCTGCTAAAGATTTATTGGATGCTCTTGAATTAAGGTTTCTTTGGTAATGAAGCTACTAAGAAGTCAAGGATGAATATGCTCAGCATCAATTTGAAACCTTCAACGCTCTTAGTGGAGAAAAACTTGATGGCACATATAATAGACTTCAAAACTTATCACCAACCAAGTCATGGATTACAAGTTTCTTCAAGAAGATATTAATTTGAAGTTCATTAGGAGTTTATCATCTGAATGAGCTATTCATACAGTTGTGTGGAGAAATAAGGTGGACTTTGATAAGATGACTCTGGACAATCTTTTCAACAACTTGAAGGTTTATGAGTCTGAGAGTAACTTTGCTAATGCATCTTCTGCTAATCAAAACATTGCTTTTGTATCCACTAATCACAAGAGCCCACAAGATGTATCCATCTGCGCCTATGGTATAACCACGACTATTGCAAGCAATACCACCGTTAGTGATAATGTCGGTGATGGTGCAATATGTGCTTTTCAGTCGATTTAACTACCGGTGTTCTTGTCTTTGAATCAAGATCCGGATCAAATTGATCTTGAAGAGATTAATCTTCATTGGCAAATGGCAATGTTGACTCTCCAAGCAAGGAAGTTTCGAGGAGGACCGGAAGACATGTTAAGTATGATGGTCAAAGGAGAGTTGGATTCGACAAAAGCAAGATGGAGTGCTTTAAGCGCAGAAGAAAGGGCACTTTGCTAGGGAATGTCGAGCTCCTAAAAGAATTGAAGGTATAAAGAAGACTATAGAAGAGCTCGCCGCTTCTTCGCCTTTGGTTGCTCGGGATGGGATTGGTGATTATGATTGGAGTGATCGATTGATGAAGGTCCCAATGCGACTTTTCTTGCTAGTGAAGCTTCAAAAGAGCATAACTTTGCTCTAATGGCCTATGCTTCATCTTCTCGGTTCGATTCGAGGTATCTAATGATTCTAAAACATCTACTTGTTCTTTTAAATCATGTTATGATAACTTAGAATCTCAAAAAGCTATCAATGAGAGTATGAGGAAAGAAGTAGAAAGATTGACTCTAGATAACTTAGGTTATAGAGTTGGTCTAGAGGTGTGAAGAGAAGCTAAAATCTTGTATTAAATGTGAGTTTGAGTATGTAGAAAAGATCAATATACTAGGTGGTGAAATTGATCTTAAAGATAGAGATTAAAATGCTTAAAGATAAACTAGCGAGAGGCAGAGAGTGTAAAACAAGAAGCCCTAGATGAAAAGAAAAACATGTTGTTAGGGTTGCCAAACACAATATGCTTCGATCTAGTAAATAAGCCAATAGGTCAAAAACTGCTCAAAGATGGTTACGGTCTTGGATACAATAATATGCCACCACCCTCTTTGATGAAACATGCACCACCGCTAAAGAACTGTCATTTAGTAGTGAATTCGCTTTAACAAACCCAGAAGAGATAAATAAGACCAAACACCTAAGATAAGTTCGATAAGTCATCCGATGCTCCCATAATAGAAGATTGGGAATCGGACTGAGGAAGATAGAACCGAATCAACTAAGTCTCGAAGAGATAGAGAAAGTTAAGAAAGTTGATTCTCGTAAAGTCAACCTTGTACCTAGATTTGGAGCTAAAGTTACCAAGAAAGTAGTAGAGTGTGGAAATACCTAGGGAACAGATGAAACAATATAAACCTAGGGGTAATCAAAGAAGCTTAAATGGTCTAATTTCTAGCAGATTAGGTGATGAGTTTCAATGTGTCAAGAAAGCTTGTTATAACTGTGGTAGTTTTGAGCACTTACGGAGAAATTGTCATAAAAGCAGACAACCAGTTTGGAATCATTGGAGGAGGGTAAATCATCAAAACTTTTCAAGGAAAACAAACCTCATCCTAACAAGAATTCGATTCCTAAGGCGGTGTTAATGAGGAATGGGAAAACAAAATCAATTGTCACCGCTTGCACCTAAATGGGTTCCAACCACTCCTAAGCAAAATTTAAACACGGCTAGCAAAGATCAAACCATCATAAGCAAAATATCACCACCGATTCAAAAGAAGTTTTAAAATTCCAAAGGTGATAACCGATACGTTGGTTGGAAATCATTTTATGTCATAAGGCCTCATTAGTTGGCAATGGAAGCCTAAGACCAAGGTTTTACCACATGTCAATTGTGCATCAATGGACCTAAAGAAATTCGAATATTTTGATGCACGTAGGCGGACCCAAGTCAAGATTGGCTTGGGTCCACAAAAGGAACTAATTTGTGTAATTTAATGTGCGGGGCAATCTTCAAACCGAGCTAAAAGATAAAGGAGTTTTTATAGTGGTTGCTCGGGCACATGACTGGGATGGAAGCAACTGAAAATTTTGAAGCTTTGATGGAGGATATGTGGCATTTGGCAATGATCCAAAGGGAGGAAAGATACTTGGCGGAGGAACAATCGAATAAGGAATTTAGACTTTGAAAAGTCTATTTGGCATGTGGACTTAAGTACAATTTATTCGGTGTTTCTCAAATGTGTGATAAGAAAAACTGGTACTTTTGGGAAACCGAGTGTGTGGTGTTGTCTCCACGAGTTTAAGATGCCCGATGAGAAGTTTATACAACTTAGGGTACCTAGGAAGGAAAATATATATTTTTTGATCTTAAAGATGTTCTTCTTAATAGATCCTTATGTTTGTTTGCTAAAGCATTTGTAGATGAGTCAATATTGTGGCATAGAAGGCTAGGTCATCTCAATTACAAAACAATCAATAAACTGGTAAAAGGAAACTTAGTGAGAGGGTTACCTTCTAAGGTTTTTGAGTGTAAGGATTTGTGTGTGGCCTGTCAAAAAGGAAAACAACATAGAGCTTCTTGTAAGACCAAAACTGTAAACACCATAACACAACCACTGTTTATGCTTCATATGGACTTATTTGGACCTACCTTTGTTAAACGTTTGAACCATAAGCAGATTGCCTAGTTATCACCGATGATTATAGTAGATTTTCTTGGGTATACTTTTTGGTCGCTAAGAGTGAGACTAGTGAGATCCTCAAGAGTTTCATTACTAAGATAGAAAATCTAGTAAACCATAAGGTCAAAGTAATCGATGTGATAATGGAACCGAGTTTAAGAATGATGTGATGAATCGCCTGTAGCTAAAGGTATTGAAAGCAGTTTAGTGTTGCTAGAACACCACAATGTAATGGTGTAATGAAAGGAAAAATAGAACACTAATTGAGGTCGCTAGGACCATGTTGTCGAGTCTAAGTTACCAACTACCTTTTGGGTCAAGTCGTAGGAATTGCATGTTATGTGCAAAGTAAGTAAGGTAGTGAAGCCTCATAACAAGACCCCTATGAGTCGTTACATGATAGGAAGCCAATGATTGCATTCCTAAAACCTTTTGGGTGTCCTGTTACCATCTTGAATACCATAGACTACCTAGGCAAGTTTCAAGAAAAAGCGAGATGATGGATACTTTTAGGCTATTCCACTAATAGCAAAGCCTTTAGAGTATACAATAGGAGGACTAGAATTGTTGAAGAGAACTTACATGTTCAATTCGTTGAAAAGACTCCTAGTGTTGAGACCAAAGGACCAGATCGTTGTTTAACATTGATATGCTAACCAAATCTATGAATTATGAGCCTATCATTCCGTGAACTTCTACTAATGTTTATGCGGTACACAAAAGGATTCTGAGGCGAGACACCTTCCAAGGAAGCTGATTCTCCAAAGGAGTTCTATTTAGTTGAAAAGTGGAAAGCTGGTTCTGTTCGTCCATCATTGATAAGCAAAGTCACATCGATGATGAAGTACTAAAAGATGGAGGCAATGTTGATCATCATCAAGATAAGGATGAGTTGTTGAAAGATAACTCGTGGTCGGTAGAAGAAATTGAAAAGAAGAAAAAGCGATCTGCAAGCACTACTAAGCCTACCGAAAGCACCGATGGGCCAATCAGAATCACGACAAGCCATCTTCTACCACTGATAGTTCAAGTGAAACCCGGCTACAAGTACTGGTGATAGTACTTTATTTGGACCACATGAAAAGACAGTATTTGGTGATGAGGAGTATCCACATGATCCTAACATGCCTGCTTTGATAGAGATTGATACTCCTACTGATGATGAAGACATGGATGATTTCTTCAATGTTGATTTGTCTAATTTGGAAACTGTCATTAATGAAAGTCCAATCACCACTACAAGGATTCACAAGATTCATCCCAAGGAACAAATACTTGGAAACTTGAATACTCCAGTTCAAACAAGAAGCAGGGTTAAGAACACTGAACCCTTTCCTAAACATGGGTTCTTTGCAAGATCTCTTCACAAAAGAAACATTCATAAAGATCTGCAAAATTGCCTGTTTGCTTGTTTTCTGTCTCAAAAGGAGCCCAAAAGAGTGGAAGAAGCTTTATCTGAAGAAGGCTGGGTAGAATCAATGCAAGAGGAGCTTCTTGGCTCAAACTTCAAGAGGTTTGGACATTGGTTGATCTTCCAAATAGAAGAGGCGATTGGGACTAAATGGGTGTTCGAAACAAGAGGATGAAAGAGGAATTGTGGTAAGAAACAAATCAAGGTTGGTTGCTCAAGGATATACACAAACCAAGGTTTGGACTATGATGAAGTGTTTGCACCAATCGCAAGGATAGAGGCTATTAGATTGTTTTGGCTTATGATTCATTCAAGAATTTGGTTGTGTATCGATGGATGTTAAAAGTGCATTTTGTATGGCACAATTGATGAGGAGGTTTATGTTTGTCGACCTCCGGTTTTGAAGATCCTGATCATCCTGATAAGGTCTACAGGGTGAAGAAGGTTATGTATGGGCTACATCAAGCTCCTAGGGCATGGTATGAATGCATGTCTACTTATTTGATGGACAATGGGTTTAAAAGAGGGCTGATTGATAAAACTTTGTTCATTAGAAAGCACAAAGATGATATTTTACTGGTTCAGGTTTATGTAGATGACATCATCTTTGGCTCTACTAACAAGGAGCTATGCAGAGATTTTGAGAAACTTATGCATGATAAGTTTCAGATGAGTTCTATGGGAGAACTCACTTTCTTTTGGGGCTGAGTTCAACAAAGGATTGATGGTATTTTCATTAGTCAAGACAAGTATGTAGAGATGTTTTAAAGAAGTTTGGGTTTCAAGATGTAAAGAGTGCATGTACACCTATGGAGACTCGTAAACCTATGCTACCAGATGATGGAAGTCCCAAAGTTGATTTGAAGTTGTACGGATCCATGATTGGATCTTTGATGTATCTCATCGCATCTAGGCGGATATCATGTTCTCGGATGTGTGTGCGATTTCAAGTTACACCAAATACCTCACACATGAATGTTGTTAAGAGGATCTTTATATATTTGAAAGGTCATCCTAAATTGGGCCTTTGGTACTCTAAGGATTCCCTTTGACTTGGTGGCCTACACCGATAGTGACTATGCCGGAGCTAGTTTGGATAGGAGGTCTACTACTGGAGGATGTCGAGTTTTGGGAAGTAGATTAATTTCTTGGCGGTGTAAAAGCAAACTATTATGGCTAATTCTACAACCTGTTTTAATATGTGGCTGCTGCTAGTTCTTTGTGGTCAAGTTCTTTGGATTCAAAATCAATTCTTTGGATTTTGGGTACAATTTTATGCATACTAAGATTTACATTGATAATAATAGTACAATTTGCATTATTAAAAATCCTGTTTTACATTCTAGAACTAAACATATTGAGATAAGGCATCATTTCATTAGAGATTGTAATGAGAAAAGACTGATTCAAATGGTAAAAATCCATACTGATTTCAATGTTGCTGATCTTCTCACCAAAGCTTTTGATGTGGGAGGTTTCGATCTTGTTGTTAGTATTGGAATGATTAATCTCTAAACTCTCAAATTGTTTTGTACCAGTTTGTATAAGTATTGGACTGTTATTATGTAATCTTAGTTTTGCTATTCTTGTTTCTAACCACTGATAGTTTTGTTCAATCCACTGCTTGTTGTTCTGTGTTTCTACTAACCATTTTACAGCTAAAAGACACGTCATTATAGAAGCTAAAGAAGTACTGAAGTTAATTGTTCATTCATTCATCAAAACAGTTTACAGCTTACAGCTTACAATGAAACTTCAAGTACAAATTAAAAGACTACTTCTATACATGATTTCCTAATACTATCCTCAGCTGTTGGATATGCATGATTCTTTGGATATGCATTTGTGATATGCATGACCAAGACGATGAAGCAACTAAGGATCAAAATGGGAAGGATGGATTGATGAAAACGAAGATGATGAAGATGAATACGATAGATGAAGCACAAAGGACATAGTCATATCATACTTGCATCTCTTGGTTTCACCAAAAGCATCATTCCATTTTTCTTTTTCCTTCCCCACTACGGTGTGTGAAGAAGCACCACAACTTGGCGCAGGAAGACCAAGCACCACCTCTCTGTCCTTAGGGAGTGGTGGATTTCTTGCTCGTGGTGTTGGTTGGGGTTTGGATGATAATGGTTTGGGGTTTGAAGTTCTCTTCTTAGAAGAGTTATCAGAGTCTTCAGAGGCATCACTTAGATCCACCACACTATCATCTTCAGATGATGGAAGAAATGGGGATTTTAATGGTCTTGGTTCTTGTGGAGGAAAGTAGAATTGCCATGGGTTACCATCTTCACTTGATGATGAAGATGATGATGAGGATGAGGAGGATGTTAGATTAACTACCTCTGGTTTATTCCAACTAGGGTTCCACATTGTGATTGCAGTTGATTGGGGACTTTGGAGCAATTAGGGTTGTGATTTTGATTGGTGTTTGAGTTATATGATATTAGGGTTCTTTTTATAAGAAGAGTTAAGGGGTATGTAAGTAAATGAGTGGCAGGTTAGATGTGGTTGGGGAGTTAATGAGTTTCTTGGGCGTTGGACTAATATTAGTTCTAGCAGTTGACCATATTGACTTACCTGTTCTAAACCACTGATAGGTCTTTTGGAACCAATTCTGGCTCTTACTAACCACTGACAACAATACCTTTTTCTCTGTGTTGGTTTTGTGTTTTTTTCTTGCAGGTATGAAGGATTTGTATGCATAAGGAGCTGGTGTGTTAGCTGCTTGTGTTAGTTGTTTAAAAAAAATTGTGTAATCCTTCATATTTTTGTGAGATCTTTCTTATTTTGACACATAATTCCTTGCTATATCTCTTGGACATTTGGAAGAAGTGATACACTGTATCCACTGATGGTATGTTTCAACCGCGGATAGCAGTTCTGGAACCGCGGATAGCATGATGCTGTGTTTTGGATACTACGGGGTTGTTTGGTAACTTTGGCAAACATATATTAACTCCCCCAAATCACGGATAGATCCTTTATTTGATCTTCAAACCACTTCCAATTGGCGCTTAACATAAACCCTACTCACTTTCTTTGCATAATTCACAAAAACCCACATCATACCTATCATTAATCACAATGGCGGAAAAGTATTCAACCACACATAACCTTGTTGCTATTCTCACCAAGAACGATCGATCTGAAGGGTTTCATCTAATGATTGACTTCCTTGTTCACAGTTCTATTCACTATGCCTTAACTGTCACACCAACCATTCTTAAAGCCTACATACATCAGTTATGGAGGAATGCTAAGCTTGAAGAGGTTGAAGGAGTTGAAGTGTTTCGATCGTTGTAGATGAGAATGCTATTTCGGTTTCGAGAGATCATTAGGGATGTTTTAAAGTTTGATGATGCTAATGGAATTGATAATCTCTCGATGTTGAGATTGTAGGTGTTTAGAAAAGTTAGATATACACACAAAGTGATAAGGTACAATTTTTAAGAGTTTGTTTTCACCGCAATGGAAGTTTCTTATTCATACCTTGTTGATGTGTATGAGTAATAAGACCATCGGGTTTAATGACTTTCCTTCCAAAATTGCTACCGTTATTTGTTTATCGATGGAAGAAAGTTCAATTGGTCTAAGATGATTTATGAGGGTTAGTACAAAACATTAGGAAGAAGGGTAAATACTATTTGTATCCTAGGTTTGTTCAATCGATTGTAGAAAGCCAAATTGATGAACCTGTTGAGCATTCTAGAGAGTATGAAGTACATCATATGCTTCCTAAGGTTTTTGCACATATGAGGAATCAGAAGCCAAATGTGCAGATAAGAGATGTTCCTTTGTTTCCCCGTATGGTTATTTTGCCTACTGATCTTGAGTTTGATGAAGGTCTTGCATCCCTACCTATAGTCACTGAACCCACTGTTAGTACCTCTGCACCCACTGATAGTATACCCAACCACCACCGCTGATAATCAACCTACTTCTAGTCACACTCAAATTATGTTACACCAATTGTATGGACTAGGAGACAAAAGGGCACTAAGCTTCCTCAAAGCTAGTGTTAGTGGTGTTGTTCATGAGGTCGTCACTGGAGTAGAGGTGACATGATTGGAAGAGCTTCCACCACCGATTCATGCTTAGATCCGGTCGGGATAGTGGTAACATAACTAAGACCCAACCCAACCATTCTTAACACAGTGGAGGAATCCCTAGCCATCCGGGTCACATAGTGCATAGATGATCGTGCAAGGTCCGATGCTATGTTTACTATATCTAGGATTCACTCTCTGAGCGATTAACACACCTCAAGTGATGAGGATATTTTGGAACATGCCTATGAATTGACGGATCCTAAGCTGGTACATGATGACTTTTCCAATGAACCACCTCTCGGACCTGTTAACACAGGTCGAAGTGGGGAGGATATTTTTGAACGTTTTAATGAATTGACGGTTAAATGTGCTAAAATGGAGGCTACAATTTCATGTCTACAGAGTTGGCTGTGTTTCAGGGTAAGGATATTAGGAGATTGAAGCACAGAGTGTTGGTTTTGGAGAAAGTTAAAAGACCAGGGTTCATTGTTTTGAAAGCTATGAGAAGAAAGAAAAGAAGGTGGACTCTCTCTCTCGAATATGGAGGATGTATCCAACCAGGAGGAGTGAAGGCATGAATTGTGGGAGGCCGTGGATATATCATTGGTGTACCTATGGAAGAAGATGTTGATAGTGGAGATCAAGATTTTTGGTATCCGATAAAGATGGGAATGAGGCGTTCTTGAATGTTTGAAGATTGTTGTTGAAGATGAAGTAGTGCGGACATAACCATCGATAGTAGGTCTCGCAACCACGGTTAGTTCTTTGGTAACCATCGCAGCTTCGACTTAACAAGTATACCCACTACTATCATACCCACTGCTATTATAACCACTTCCACTATTGTCACAACTCTCTCTGTATCACCACCTAAGTCTAAAGAAGTTGAGAAAGAAGCTGCAAGTACCTTGATAAATCTAAGCAAAACCTCATCTATTTCTACACCTATTATTGCATCTGTTCTATCTGTTCAGTCTACTGCAACCAAACCCAGAGTTAAAAGTTTAGTTATTGGTGAACCTTTGAAGAAGAAAGTGGTTCCATCTGATGTTGGGAAAGGTAAAGAGGTTGTTGTACCAGAACTGAAGTTTAAAAGTAAAGCAGAACAAGAAGCTTATGATGCAGAGTATGCAAAAAGTATTGTAGCTAATGATCAAGCAGCTTTAGAGAAAAGAAAGCAAAAGGAAGAGGAAGCTAGTCAGAGATGGTTAGCTACATGGTATGAATCACAAAACTATCTTGAAGCTTCTCAACAAATAAATGATGAATATACTGCACAAGAATGGGATTTTTTGGATGATGAGGAAAAAGCTAGACTTTTGGGAGAATGGGCAAGGAAGGTTGGTAAAAACAGGAAGCAAGTTGTAAGAAAGAAACCTCCTTCAATTGCTCAGATGAGGAATGTATTGATGAAAATTATTAAGAATTGAGCATTCATGTTTCGATAATCTTAGTAAATGTTCATTTGAAAGAATTTTAGAGATTTATGAGATGTATGAGAATTAATAAAGATGATTTTCATCCAATGAACTCTAAAAAGGAAGAAGAGTGGATTAAAAAGGATGAAGAGTGGATTCAAAGTAAAAGAAAGAGAAAACTCGAGGTTCAGAGACATCGATTCTAAAAGATTGAAAGTTGTTGAAGATGAAAATCAAATCATTTCTTATGAGTTTAAGCTTATAATTGGAAGTGAAGGAGTTTGGAAAATTCAAAGACTCAACAATGAAGTTTCTGAGTATAATAAATTTTCACAGATGCTTCAGTATTTTGATAGAGATGATTTGATGAATCTCTGGAGACTTTACAAGAATAAGTTTGGTGAAGTACATCCAAATGATTATCATGAGAAACTAGTTTATCATCACTTGAAGATTCTATTTGAACCTACTCATGATGAACCTGAATGGCAAAGACTCTACAATGGTCAAGTTACTAGATGGTTTTTTATATCAAACTTGTGGAGTTCATGTTTTAACTGTTTCTGGAAAGATTATCCATATGCTTGTAGAAGGTGATTATCCTCAACCGAATAAGCATCCGTGAATTATTGCTCGATGTTGAAGCTGGTATGATCAAGATGTTGGTACCCTATGATGGTCAAGCTTACAACTTGTTGTGAAGTATGAGAATATTCTTAAGGCTAGTGAGTGTTTGACTACATCCTCCAATTCAGATGTTTTGAGCTTAAAGGAAACTTGAAAATTCTGTTGGAATGTATCAAGTTTAGGGGAGGATTGTTGGGTTTTAGGTTCCTTGATTCAAGAATTACTCTAAGTACTGGAACCACTGACAGAGTTGATATAACCACGGACAGAAGGATGTAACCACTGATGAAGATAACCGCGGCTAGTAGTATAGTGTAACCACGGATATTGATATGTAATCACTGCTAGTCTTGTATAGTCGGTTTAGTTTATTGTATTAGATAAATATGGAAAAGATATTTATCTTGTAGGTTACGTATTGTATAATGTATAAGACTCCTTAGTCTATAAAAGGAGGTCCTAGGTTAGATTAGATATACGTAAGTTTTATATCTAAGGTCGATACACTTCAAGGTTGCAAAACCCTAATACTGTAAGAGTATTCGTATTATCAATAATATTGAGGTGTTGAATGTTTACTGTTCTTCTTCTTAATATTAAGTGTTAAATTCCGCATAATACTTAATAAGCTTTTGTTACAAGTCAGTTTCTATATTAGATCGTTTGCTCATCTGGGATCAACACATCACCAAAGCCCTAATTTGACTTTTTGTATAGCTCTAGGGGTTTGTTTTCATACTCAAAGATTTTAACTCATTGTTTACAACAATTTTACGGTTTCAATAGGTATTGGTGGTGGGGCCGAATAGCGGCAACCGGTGTTGGGTGATTGGGTGATTGGGTGATTGGGGATTGGGGATTTGGGTGGTTGGTCCTATTGAGTGGTTTATATAGTTTTATAAATTTCAGATGTCACATGTATTTAAGTTTATGTTTCTTTTTGCTTATCTTAAGAGCCTTGGATACCCAGCGCCATTAGCGAAATGGTCCCAGAAAACGCCACCCGACGGCGTTAGAATCACACCGGACCTCGCGTTTTCACGTTCTGAGGCGTCACGACCAGCCCAAATGGTCCCGGAGAACGCCACCCAACGGCGCCAAGAGGGTACCGGCCCTCGTGTTTTCCCACATTATTATCGCGTTTTCCCTTTTTTTTCCTCTCTTTTTTGTGTTTGTGTGATTTGTTTGTGTGTTTTTGTATTTGCGTTTTATGTTGTTGCAGGTTTTGGAGCTGCCAGGATGAAAAACAGCGGCTAAAGTAAAACAATATAACCTACTTTTAACTTCATATGATTTATTATATTAATAAAAGCCCAAGAAGTGCACAATTTTATTTTTTAAAGCCCATCAAGCAAGAAACAGGCATCATTGTCACTGTGTTTTACATTCATATTATGGCTTACAAGTTTAGTATGCCTTAGAAGTTTAGTATTTTCATATTATTGTTAAGAAGGTTATTTTTATGTGACTTGAGTTGAGAGGAGAAGTATTGTTTTTAATGTATATTTTTTTAGAATTTGGACGAAACTAGTGTATTATGTGTTGTTTTAACTTTATGTTTTTCTTTTAAAGTATTTTTTATTAATAAATTTCAATTTTAGTTAAATGTGTTGGTTTATTAAAATAAATGAAAAAAATTAAATAATATGGTGTCCAGGAGTGTATGACGGCACAAGAAACTGGTGTGATATGAAGGAATGTGTTTTTGGTGTTGTGGTGGATTTTGGTGTTATGAGAAAAAGTGCTGATATGGCAGCACTTTTTCCCACGACACCAGCGGGATGGCTCGAGGGTACCTAGTGCTCTAATAGGGATAGTTAATTGGTTGATAGGTTTTTTAGTAAGTGAAAAAATAAAGATGATAATTATTAGAAACCGGTGTTTGAATTTTGTAACTGAAAATTAGGTATTTAAGCTAGAAAACTATAGTTCCTTTTTTTGATGAATTTAGCATTTGCATGTAAAGTTAATTGATGTTAATTTGATAATGTTATTCAGAAATATGTAATTGAAAGTGTTTAATTTTGGATATATGTAATTTCTCTTAAGATTTAAAGAGTCACTACATGTATCATTGCTATATGCATAATATCGTGTATATTTTTTTATCTCACAGTGTAGTACGCTCGTGCATTTATTTTGATATTTATATTCCGTTATTAAAAAAATTTAGCTGTATTTAACTATTAAACCTATGTATGCGCAGGTTAAACTTATAAAGACGAATAACATGAGTCGTTATTCAATGCGAATGGTAAAAAAAGTATTTTTCTGGATATCCTTACTTAATCAAATAAATAATAATAATATAAGATGTTCATATATGTATAATCTCGTGTATTTATTTACATCTCAAAGTAACTCGTGCTTTCATCTTGATATTTATAATTTCCGTTCATATGCATTAATATAATATATAATGCTAATAATATTTAAAAAAAATAACCAAATTAGAAAATTTATAAAGTCTAAGGGGTATTTATTGAATTTATAAAGTTATAAAAAAATAAAAACTTATAAGTTTAATTAAGTTCATTAAATTTATTTAAAATTTAACAATTAAAGTTTTATTACGCTCCTTCTGTTTTTAGTTTGTTTTTACAAAACCAACACACATGTTATATATATATATATATATAGTAGGGGTCCAGTAAGAATGAAATTAAAATAAGAAGTGGTGAGAAGTGACCAAAACCACACATTTGAGATGCAACGACTTGCATTAGATGCATTTCTATTCATATAGATGCAACATCTTGAGTTTCGAAAGTTAATTTGATTTATAGAGATTGCAAATTGATTTTCATGATTTCGGTACGTGTAGAGGAACAAAAAACAACAGAAATTATGAAATGCATCTAATATACGTATATGCATCGATTAAAGCTAGAAAACACACTATGGGGCGTTATAATGCATCTAAGATTATAGGGATTCATCTAATTTTGGTCGGTGCATCTTGGATTTGCGGTTATAGTTCTTCTTATTACTTCTTATTTTAAGTAATCTTCTTATTTGATCCTAACTATATATATATATATATATATATATATATATATATATATATATATATATATATATATATATATATATATATATATATATATATATATATATATATGGTAGGTTAAAATGAAAAGTTTCTTATAATGAAAAGAATGAGAAGGCATGGAGGTGACATGTCACCTTTGCACATCTGCCATGTCATGTGATGTGTCACCCCACCCCCCCCCTCAAAAAAAATTTTTTCCCGCTAAAAATTTTTTTGGTCAAAAATTTCATTTATTCTTGCAAATTTGTTATCGCATCACAATTATAATTGTGATGCAAGAATTTATAACCTTAATGCACTAAAATCATGATTATGATGCGAAGAATTTATAACCGTGATGTAGTAACTTATAACCTTAATGCACTATTAAGTTTTGGTGCATCTTTATTATAAGTTATCGCATCATAGTTAATAGTTCAAGGCATAAACTATGATGCACTAAAATCAAGGTTATAACCTTAAATGCACTAAAATCATGATTGTGATGCAGAACTTTATAACTATGATGTTGTAATTTATAACCTTAATGCACTAAAATCATAATTGTGTGTGAGAACTTATAACCTTAATGCACTAATAAGTTTTGGTGCATCTTTATTATAAGTTATCGCATCATAGTTAATAGTTAATGCATCAACTATGATGCACTAAAATCAAGGTTATAACATTAATGCACTAAAATCAAGGTTATAACATTAATGCACTAAAATCATGATTGTGATGCAAGAACTTTATAATCGTGATGCAAGAAAAAATTTGGCGGAAATTTTTTTTCCTCGTGGGGGGGTAAGGGGGCGGGGTGGGGGTATGGTGATGTGGCATGATGATGTGGCAAAGGTGACACATGTCACCTCCACATGCCTTGACGAAGGTGTAAATACTCATCATTTTTGGTCAAATCAATCGCAAAACGTTAAAAATGCTCGAAATGCATCAAAATATCGAAAATATTCCAAAATTGCATTTTATATGTTTCGGATGCAAAATGTTCAAAATCGATGAAAATGAGCTAAGTTTGCATAATTGGCGCTTTCACCCCCAAGTTTCAAAAATTGTCGAATAGTCCCCAGCACATAGTTTCAAAGAAAAGTCACCAAAGGTCCTTTAAAATCATAAGTTGTCAAAATTAGTCCTTTGGTGAAAATGTCAAAAGTTTTGAGAAATTACAAAATTGGTCCTTCAAGTTTCAAATTTGGCAAAATGGCCCTTGGAAAATTGGAAATGTCAAGTTTGGTCCTTGTATTATTAAAACTTGTCACTTTTAGTCCTTGGAGCAACTTTGCGTATCATAAGAGGTCCTTGATATTTCGTAAAATTACACATTAGGTCCTTGTCACTAAACCCTTTAATACACCTTTTGACTCGCCATTACCGCGACCCCGCCATAAACCAATTGGACCCTTCCATTTTGGACCCTTCCCCTTTTAATATTAAACCCGGTCAACCAAATGGTCAAACAATCCCAGCGCGCCAAAAAGTCCTTCTTCTCAACTGCTTCTCCGCAACAAGCTAACACCCATCCCCCTCCTCTCCTTCACTCTTCCATGTCCCCCACCTTCAACTACCTTCCAAATTGCATTTAATGCTCATCACCCCCTCACTCAACCTAACTGCTAATACTTGTTTTGGCGCCAAAATTCAATCCAAGGGCCAATATCTCTCCTATCAATCCAATGGCCAGGAAAAAGGTGGGAAACAATCAGAGTGGAAAGAGAAGAAGATTGGAATATAAAAGAAAGCAAGAAGAGAGAAGAAAAGTAGTAGATTTTTAGTTTAAAATTTTCCTTATGTCGTTTTTCTTATTTATGTCTTAGTTTAATTTCAAAGCTGTAATTTTTTGTTCCTAAGTGTTAAACTCAAGTTACATTTGCAGTATAATCAAGTTTTAATCATTAATTCCAAGGTTTTATCTATTTTCATATTTTTGCATCATCGTTGAAAATTTCCATTTCAAAGTCTTGTATACAAGCTCATTAGCTTATTTTTAAGCTCAAACAGCTTATATTAGCTTATTATAGCTTGTTATAAGCTTGTATTCAAGTTTTAAGCTACATTGGTTCTTGGTCAAAGAAAGTCAAACTGGGGAAAACTTGAAAATGAAATGGATAAATGGTGTAGCAGTGCTGAATTTGGGGTGATTTTGAATGATTTGGGTTGATAAACTTAGGATAGTTGGTTCTGGTTTGACAGGTTTCAAGCCATAGTGGCTAAGGACTTTTTGTAAGTGGTTTTCAAGGTTTTCATTGCATATATTGTATTTGTAGTTATAAACAGTTCAATCTTGTTTAATTAGTTGTAATTAGAGTAGTTAAACTTAGTTTGATCATTAAATCAAGTTGGTGCAGTGATTAGCTCATTTAACTTTCACAACAGTTGATTAAAGGTGTGTTTGGATTTGTAGCTTAAACTGTCTTAGAGGCCTATTCAGTGGTAGACTCTTGTTGTCTTTGGCTTGTTTAGTTCTATTATACTCATAGCTGTCTCAAAATTGTGCCTGCAACCCTCAATAGTCAAATTCTCATGTTAACTGTCCTAATCACTTCACTGTTGAGATTTTAAAGAAGCAAACTCTTGATTATGTTTAAAATACATAGATATAAGTTGCAGTAGTCTCACTTCATCATATAACATCAATATCATCTCACACATTGATCTCAAAGTTCAAAAAAGTCAATTTTTCAAATCTGTCAAAAAAAGTCAAAAGATGAAATTCCAGTTTTGAGCTCAACTGAAAAGATTTTTCTTGGATTCATTTCTAAGCCAAATTCATTGAAACTTAGTATTTTAAAACTTCACCGGTCTCTTTACTTATCATCATTTTACCGATTTTTGTCAAATTTTAAAAGCTTCAAAAGGCTTGTGATTATGGGTTTATATGCTCTGCGCAGGCATCGAGTCAGACAGTTTTAAGCAGATCTTGCAGATCTTGCCATGAGCTCATTTGAGCTTTTCCAGGGCTCTTATTTGGTTCATAAGTAGTTGGCTAGGTCTAGTATAGGATCCCTTATCTGGTTTTTAATTTCTAGGTTATTTGATAGCTTGTTTCAGGCTCTAAGTAGACCCCTCAAAACTGTTTTAGCAATAAACTCAAATAAGCCAAATCTTTGTAACTTGTAATCCAGAGGTTTAGACTTGTTGTTTTAAGTTGCATTTTGGTTCTTTAGCAGCTTTGTTGCTTCAGACGCTTTGTGGCTTTTTGTGCTCATTTGTTTAATCAAAGTTTTATTCACAAGCACTTGCTATAGCGCTTCAAATTCTTGCACACAACCCCTGTTTTTTATATTTTTCCTAGATTCTAAATATTATTTTAGACTTTTCTTGAAATTTTCAGATTTTTCTAGGCCTGTTTGCTATTTTTCTGCATTTAAATCAATTTTTAGCACTTTTTAAATAGCTTTTAATCCAATTAATTAAGAAAAGTTTCAAAAAAATAATTTTCCATTTTTATTAAGTTAAGATAAATATAAAAAGCCAAAAAAATAATTTTTCAGAATTTTCTTAGTTAAAATTGTATTTTAAGTAATTTAAGTAGTTTTAAATAGTTTTAATTCCTAGAAAATACAAAATATTCAAAAATACAAAATAGTTTTGAAAATTCTCTTTGATATTTTAGATTTTTCTAAGTCATAATTTTATTTTTCTAGCTTTATTTCATATTTTCTTGTATTTTAGGTTATTATTTAATAGTTAAAATAGTTTTAATTAATAATAATTAATTAAATAGTTTTAAAATAATTTTGTTTTTCTAAAAATTTTCTTTATCATCGGTTTGTAAAATATCATTTTCATATTTTTAGGGTAAATATTGATTTAGTTTCACATTTTCATTTAGACGTTACGTAGTTTTTAATTCGCTTTATAAAACATAAAATCAAAAAACATCATTTTGCAAATAGTGATAGCGCTTTATTTAATATTTTTATCTTTTTAATTTTCTTTAATTTGCATTTAAGCCTCAGATTTGTTTGCTTTTCTTTAGTTATAATAATCACAAATCCTATTTTCCGCTCAAATCTCTCGATCACTATTCGTTTGGTGATTCTTCAGATAGCTCACCGGGACATAACGACCCGAGAAACACTATACTCTCCCGATCTTCATTGCATTCATTTCGAACCGCTTTAAGTTTCTTACTGGTCGGCCATTCACAAATGGGCGGGCCATGAGAAAACTTGACTGCTTTTGTACCTGATCATGCCTTCTCATTCTTTTCATTCTAAGAAACTTTCATAATAACCTAAATATATATATATATATATATATATATATATATATATATATATATATATATATATATATATATATAGAGAGAGAGAGAGTCCGTTTAGAGAAAAGTGTAATTAGAGAAAAAGTTACAGAGTAGATTATGAAAATATGTCAAACTTTGGGGTAAAATATGAAACAATGCAAACAAATAGCTGGTAAACTATTATCATTTTCATAACAACAAAAAAGAAGAAAAAAAAAACACAGAGATCGAAACAAATTGATCTTCAAAGAACTCCACCACCACAACCATTACAACCACCAGGAACCACCGTCGCCCCTCGTCATTATCACCACGAACCACCACCGTCGACACCACCACCATGAAATGACCATCAACAACCTTCAAATCACCATCATTACTTCGCCATTTATCGCCGGGAACCATCATAACAAACCACCAGCGAAACGGCACCATCATTAACCACTGGAAGCCACCAACAACCGTCAAATCACTGACATCAACACCTGTCAGAAATAGATACACCAGGTGAATATGTGTAAAATTAGTGCATTTTTTTAAAATAAATGATATAATGACTTTCAAAGTTTTGTTGAAAGTTTATCATCATATAATCATGTTTTCTACCACATATGAAACAAATTTGAGAAAAAAAATGCATCAAAAATATGTTTATTAAAATTGCTCACTAGGTGTTTGATAAAATGTCTGTATAAAATTTATATAGGAGATGCACTAATTTGAACCTTATGTGTTTAAGATTGAATCTATGTGTCTATTTGGAGCATATATTACACGTTAGGGCATCATATAATATTAGTAATAGTATTAGTGCATCTTATTGTAATTGTTGCATAATGTTTGTATTTTTCATCTTTGAACGTATTAGAGCATCAGTGAATATGCTTAGCGCATCAGTTAGTATGTTTAGTGCATCGTCAAACATATTAAGGAATCAGTGTGTATGTTTAGTGTGTTCATTTTTATGTTCAGTGCATCTTTGGTCATAGTAGGGCATCCATTTGTATGTTTAGTGCATCGTTGAGACTACTTAGCATCTTTTTGTATGCTTAGTGCATCGATGAACATATTAGGGCATCAGTGAGTATGACTAGTGTAGTGCATCAGCAAACGTATTAAGGCATCAATGAGTATGTCTAGTTCATTCGTTTGTATGTTCAGTGCATCATTGGTCATAGTAGGTTATCTATTTGTATGTTTAGTGCATCTAAAAGTTGTGGCTATTAAGATTGCTAATTGTTGGGAATTGCAGATTTGATGATTACAAAACCACGAGCAAGAATGAAGAAAGAAGAAACAATGAGGGCCTAATATGTAATAGTTAGCTTTTCTAGTAAGCTAGGGTTTGTAACCTCCCTCTATTATATAAAGAGGGATGGCGTATAGGGTTACTTACTCATCCATTTCATAGAAGACATCTCCTAATGAGAGTCTAGACACACGATTATAGCGTGTGTATATTAGTAGTTGTAGTAGTTTCTTTGTTTTAATTAATAAAGAAAACCTTATTAGTAATATTGATTGTGTTCTTGTTTTCCGCTGTGCTTAATTAATCAATGTTATTCATACCCTAGTTGAGTCCGGATCTGGGTTTCAACAATTGGTATCAGAGCCTCGTGGCTCTTGATCTAGGGTTTATAAGGTTTTTCTATAATTAGGGTTTATGCAGCAGCAGAAAAGTAAGGAGGCGCAGTTAAAAGAGGTTGTTTTGAAGAAGATCGATTCGCTTTTAAGGTATCGATTATATTCCTAAAGATGGTGTACGACATGATTTAAAATTGATTGGTGCTCTTGATTTAATGGGACTAACTGTGATAATTACGCTGGATGATGAGACGGCACATGTTATCCAAAATTGATTTCGATTCTCATTCTCGCTCATTGGTCACATGAGGTATTTATTGAAAATTCATGTATTAGTTATTCACGTGCATTTTCTTGTGATTAAATGTATTGACCAATGATGATGCATCTTTTTCGATTGACTCATGTGCTTGGTATGAATTATGTGGGCGAGTTTTTAATTGGTCGAGAATTGTAAATGGTCGATGGTTTAAATTTTTAATAATGGTCATTCATTGATTCTTGGTCTAGTGTAGTACCTAGTTATTTGATCACGTTGAAATTGTTGAGACCTATTGTTACCGCCGATGTTTCATGGGGCATAGTTTTCATCGACCGTCCCACTTGTTTGAATTCAAATACTCTTGTACCCGTATAATTGCGCTTTGGAGTCACGTGTTGATGGCGAAAATTGATAAGGTTTTATGGTCGATGGGGATAACTTTGAGGTGGTACCCTAACACCGGTCCCGCTTTCAATTTGTACCGCCAAGAACTGGGCGTGTTTCATGTACTTGTCCCCACTGCTTGATGTTTTAATTGGTCATATTGTTGTCTGCGAACCTATTCATAATGATTGGTTTCTCGCTTATTAAAAAAAAAAAAAAAAAAGGTATTCTGTGATCGGTCATTGATATAGTATTTTAGGTCCAAAGACGCCTTGGATTTTGAACAATGATGATGTGTATGGTTTGTTTTGGAGATTCAATGCATGATATAATTCTTAATTGGAACAAGCACGCCTTTTACAAATATTTTGGGGCATATGATACCATATAGTTCATGATATGATTATTAAAATAGAATAATCATAAGCATCGAGTGGTTTCGTTGATCCGTCTCGAGCTCACCGAGACTATCGGCCATTGCATGTGATCGCCATGCATATATTGACTATAAGAACTATTCAAAGACATTTTCATGATGTCTTTTTCAAGACCAAGGAAGAAATGATCTATGCTACCGAGTTCACGATTCAAGCGTATGGTTAGTGGTATCACTTAAGGGGAAGTTTATTGTTTATATACTTACCATCTACATGCATCACTGAGGGGAAGGCTCTACTGAGTTGCACAAGACCCTATTAGATGATTACAAAAAGGGAAGAAGATTCATGATGCGCTTATTATTTGTGATGACATGTTTTAGCATTGTTTCTTTATACAGTTGTTTTGTAATATCAAATAGGGGAAGATTGTCGGGAATTGCGATTTGATGATTACAAAACCACGAGCAAGAATGAAGAAAGAAGAAACAATGAGGGCCTAATATGTAATAGTTAGCTTTTCTAGTAAGCTAGGGTTTGTAACCTCCCTCTATTATATAAAGAGGGATGGCGTATAGGGTTACTTACTCATCCATTTCAGAGAAGACATCTCCTAATGAGAGTCTAGACACACGATTATAACGTGTGTATATTAGTAGTTGTAGTAGTTTCTTTGTTTTAATTAATAAAGAAAACCTTATTAGTAATATTGATTGTGTTCTTGTTTTCCGCTGTGCTTAATTAATCAATGTTATTCATACCCTAGTTGAGTCCGGATCTGGGTTTCAACAATACGAAGGATCTTGAAGTAGATTTTGTTTTTATAAATGCATGCTGTTAATAAGAGATTGTGCCAATTAACAGGTGGAGATCTTTCAAGATGTTACTGTAAAGACTCTCTCCTTGAAATAATATTTTTATCCTGGAAGATTTTATGAGTTCTCGCGGAAGGCGAGTGTTAACCATGTTCATGACTTATTTGGTTTTCTATTTATTTTCCTTTGCTTGAAACTCTGTATATATTGATTGTTGCTTTTTTATGCCATTTATTAGGTTGCAATAATGAGACGCTTACAGCATTCGAATATTGTTCTCTTTATGGGTGTTGTCACTCAACCCCTAAATCTGTCGATAGTTACTGAAGATCAACCAAGGTAAGCCTATGTAGCTTTAGGCCCGTTTCTTTTTTTACTTAATGTGCTGGTTGCTAACATATTTGGGCCCCACTTGAAATATTTGATGTTTCTTTTTTCCACTTATATGTATGAGCCTTTGAGTGTGTAGGCTTTAAAAAACCTCTCTCTTATCAACCAGACTCTCATTTAAAAAAAGGGCCCACTTACCTTTTAGAACCACTTAATGCTAAAAAGAAAAGAAACACGCCCTTAGTCTTCTACGTAACAAGGGTGTGTCTGGTGGGTTGGATAACGGTTCAAAACAAGCCATTTTAGTGAATGCCGATGTGAGTTAGCTTGGGTTGACCCAGTAATACTTCATTGACCATTGTATATTTTTGATTAAAAAAATAGTGAAACAAACATAATAGAAACCAATTTGTGAGCTTAAGTTTTACAATCTAAATGGGGGAATTATTTGATATGCTTCTGCTACTTATCCTTAATAGATAAAATAGTGTGTAATTAGTGCATCCATTTGCATGTTTAGTGAATCATTAGAAATACTTGGGCATCTGTTTATATGCTTAGTGCATCAATGAACACATTAGGGCATCAGTGAGTATGACTAGTGTAATGCATCGTCAGACATATTAAGGCATCAGTGTGTATGTTTAGTGTATCAATTTGTATGTTTAGTGCATCGTCGGTCATATTAGGGCATCCGTGTTTGTGGTTGATGCATCAGGTTAAATGTTTGTATGTTTAGTGCATTGTTGAATATATTAGTGCATCAATGAGTATGATTAGGGCATCCATGTGTATGTTTAGTGCATCGTTGTAAATACATGAGCATCTATTTGTATGTTTAATGCATCGATGGACATATTAGGGGATCAATGAGTAAAATTTGTGCATCGTGAGACATATTAAGGCATCAACGTGTATGTTTAGTGCATCCATTTACATCGTTTCACATTTTAAGGCATCAACGTGTATGTTTATCGCATTTAAGTTTTTAATAATATATAGAAGTAACACAATGTGCAGGAGTACACGGGACAGTGTCCATCTACCCGCTTGATTGTTTGGAGGACAAAAGAATGTTGTATGTGTTCTACAAATTATTCGACAAGTTGGTTTTCTCTCTTCTGTGCATATGACCATTTTTCTTTAATTTTCATTTTGTGCTAGAAATAAGTAAATGTATCTTCTCCTTGATAAAGCCACTTCTCAGTTTCAGGTACAAAATGGGTTCTCCAATATCGTACTGCCAACTCAGCAGGTGCAGACAACTGTAAATGGTCAGACATTAAGTAAAGAAAGAGTCAACTGCAAATGGGTTCTCCAAAACATTATGTTCGAGTGTGTGGGGGGCGCTTTGTGTTATTTTGATCTTGTTTCTTCTTGAAATCAGTGTTCTATATTGAAGTCATATACTGGAAATGTCGTTCATATGATATTAAATAATAGTTGAAAGTTATCTAGTAATGTTACTCTTCTTATTATTATTATCATGTCATATTGGTAGTGCACTTGTGCGACTCGTCTTGGTTAGTGCAGGTCTTTGAGTTTGTTAAACTATTCATTGCTAATTTGCGGTTAGTTGTGTAACTAATACATATGCAAACAATTTCTTATGGAATTATGCCCATGTGTTTCAATTGTCATATAGGCACATTATTGCTCGTCCTAAACAATTTGTGTGTAAATTCTAAGAATGATCATAGAGGCAACTTGTGCTTTCATAATATGTTACCTCTAATTGATCATATTGAAAACCAATTTATATGTACATTAGAGAAAATTGAAAACTTGGGAGTTTTAATTATACCAAAAAAGGAGACAAGAGGATGATGAAATATAGTCCATCTGGTACAAAAAAACTTTGTGCATGAATGAAAAACTCAGTTACAACTTACAAGTCCATACATAAACTTATAAAACTAGTACACAACCAAGAAGCAACAAATGTTCTATATCGCATATGACTGTAGGGTCGCTGCTTGTGAATCTTCTCTTTTCTGTAGTGGTTTCCGAGGGTTTACTACTTGCTTTTACCCATTATCAAGTGTGTTACTAGTTGATGGTTTTGCTCCTTCAATCACAAGACTTCTAAACCAAGCGGGTTGCTGGAATTTTGGCTTGTTTCTGTTTGTACCACCAAGGGAATCTGGAAACCATGCGTTGTTATTATTTGAGGTGATGCCATCAAGAAATCGACATGCCACTTTTCTTGCTGTCACAATCTCCATTTTAGCTTGTCTGAACTATATTTATTAACAGAAAAGGGGAGTTAGTACATAATGTTAATAACAAATGTGTTAAATTTCATCCCGTTTATATGAAAATTTATCAATTTGATATATATCTTGTTGATAACGAGTCATATTGGTAAAATGAAAAAGCATGGCTAAAAACAGAAACAATCAAAAAGTTCATTTACAATCTCCAAAACCATGGTATCATATAAAATCGATATAATAGTTTTCGTGATTCATGATATATTAACTATTGATGGGGCTTGAAATATATGAACAACAAAAGTTTTGGCGGGTCAACGAATCCATATTTTGACCCATTACAAAAAACCAACTGTTTTTTTTACCTATTGCTGATACTATAACAATGAAACAAACACACAAACACAAAGGAGTAAACATAGTCCTAATGCTCACCCATACTAATGTGTTTTCTGCTATTTCTACAACAATGTCACAAGCATTGGCAAACCTTACCCAACCTGTAAAAATAGTATTTCAGAATTTTACAAGTGCAAGAAGCTCAAATACCTATTTAAGGTCTTCTCAGATCCAAAATTCCAGAAAAAAAATATATATGAAAAAACCTAAAAAAGCCCATCTAAAACTTGATACCAAAAAAACCAAATCATCTCAAAACATACTAAAAAACTTTACTAGTTTTAACTAAACATGCATAGTTTATACTCTATATTGTCATGTGGCATAGAAGATAACTACAGATGATAATATATCAAAATTCAAACTATCTAAAAATTCAATAAAATTTAAAACAAAACATAATATTAAAATATTTAAAGGTGCATTAGAATTATATCGGGAAATAAACTAAAATCTGTTCACTTAATTAGGGCATCAACACTTACATTTAATGAATGAAAGTTGAAAACCGTACGTAATATAAAAATAAACAATGCGTCACAGTTATATTGTAAGTAACGACAATAAATTCATAAAATTAAAATAATATTAGCGTTAAACAGTGCATCACAATGCATCACCTTTATATGTGCAATGCATCAATTTGTGCTTAATAACATATTCTTAAGGAAATCAGTAAAAACGTTCTAAAGAATCTTTCAACAAGAAAATGATGAAGTGTCGGTGCATCACTATATGAAATTAATGCATCGCAGTTAAAAAAAATATCATTTAGACATTTTATCAAACACCTTATGTGCAGTTTTTGTAAACACGTTTTCCAAACATTTTTTTCTCAAAATTTGTTCACAACAACTAATCTATATAGTGCATCATATCACAAAACGCATAAAATTGACACAACTATGAACAAACCTAATGCTTACCGAATACAATTCCAAAAAACAGAACTTTAAGTAATAATGAACAATAATCAGTACATATAAACAATAATAAACACATATATAAGCTTTATATTTGATTTTAAATAGCCAAACGAACAATTTATAATAAAAATCAGTTATATAACTTACTTTGATCTTCGATTAGTGAAATTATCACGATGTGTAGTATAATATGATAATAAACCGTGTTTATTGTGTTGACTAGAAGGAATTGGAGTGTCAATCAGAAAGGAAAAAGGAGAAGAACGGATCATGAATCAGAGGGAAAAAAGAGAAAAAATGAGATGAAACATGAATTTTATATGAGAAGTAATATTGTTATAAAACAAACCTTGGAAAATTTACAAAGTTACAAAGAGGTCCTTGTAGTTAGGAGTAAAAAAGGATGGGAAAAGGGGTGATCTAATGGTTGAGATCATTTCTCTCACTTTCTCTCGAGATCAACTTTTAAATGATCCAATCTCTCTCTCTCTCTCTATATATATATATATATATATATATATATATATATATATGAGGATCAAGTAAGATAGCTACTAAAATAGAAAAGTATAAACTTTGACAAGTGGAATATAGTAATTAATTTAATTTAATATTATTAACAAAATTAAAAGGTTGTTTTAGGTATTTACCATTCCCTTATCTCTTGTACCCCTACACCGTACTCTCTCTCATCCATAAAATTACATAACTAAAACATTTCATCCTCTCTTAAGAAAAAACATCCGGCACTCTTTCTTTTTCCGGCAATAATGTCGACGTTGTTCGGGTTTTGTTCTTTATTGTATCCGAAGCAACCAAACAACTAGATCTGCTCTAAACGAAACGATAGACTTGTCATGAATCTAATGAAGACGAAACGAAGATCTAGACGCCAGTGTTGTTCACAACAGATGGCGGGGTCTGTTTTTTTCCGTAGTGTGTTGTGTATTAAAGTAACGAGTAATGTATCAATGTTTAAAGATTGGTTACCAAAGGTACAATTGATGTATCAATGTTTGAAGACCTGTTTATCAAATTTATGAGTAATGTATCAATATTTGAAGTTTTATGTATCAAGTTTTTGAGTGATTTAAGAAGGTTTATAGATCCGTGTATCAATATTGCTAAATCGTATATTAGTGTTGTAAGTTTATATTGATATATGCTTCAACAGCTTGTAAATAAGCTATTATATTGATGTATCATTTTCTCTAACAAATTTCATTCGTGTATTAGTTAAGTAATTAGTATTGCATCAAGATATTATTTAAAAATTTGCGAGTATCAACAAATTGTATGAAAAAATTCTTCGTAATCGGTAGATACTGATCTTTATGGTTTATGTGAATAAGAACTAAATGATACTTTTGATATTTTAGTTATTTGCAGTATAATATCTACAGTATTTGTTTAAGATTGGTTTGGACCAAAATACCCCTGTAAGAACATCTAATTACTAAGATGCCATTCCAGAATCCCAGGTTTAGAGTGCCACATGTCATGCTCATAGCCCTTCCTACACTTCCTACTTTAATATACTATCTTACAATAATATATATATATATATATAGGTTTGGGTTATTATGAAAAGTTTCTTATATGAAAAGAATGAGAAGGCATGTGGAGGTGACATGTATGCCACATCATCATGCCACATCACCATACCCTGACCCCCCTAAAAAAATTTTCCATTAAAAATTTTTTTTATTTTTTTTCCCGCCAAAATTTCCGCCAAATTTTTCTTGCATCACAATTATGAATTTAGTGCATCAAGGTTATAAATTTCGCATCACGCTTATAAAGTTCTTGCATCACAATCATAATTTTAGTGCATTAATGTTATAACCTTGATTTTAGTGCATCATAGTTGATGCACTACTAACTATGATGCATAACTTATAAAAGATGGGTGTCACAATTATGATTTTAGTGCATTAAGGTTATAAATTATTGCATTACGCTTATAAAGTTCTTGCATCACAATCATGATTTTAGTGCATTTAAGGTTATAACCTTGATTTTAGTGCATCATAGTTGATGTAATCGAACTATTAACTATGATGCAAGAACTTACCAATGGAGCATTAGTCCAATGGTTGGAGCACTTGTGCTTGAGTCAATTGACCCAAGTTCAAGTCCCATCCTTGGCATTTGCTTCATATAGGTACCCACCTCCGCAAAAAACACGTGGGCACCTTTGGAGACTTTGTGGAATAAGAGCTTAGGGGTCCTAGTCTTGGCTCGTACTCACTCCGGTTGGTGCCCCACTGGGCCGGGAGAGTTTCCGGAGCTATTCCTTGTGGGGTGAACAATGGTCGGTGCCAAAGGCACCGGGGTCAGGGTGTTCCCGCCAATCTACACCTTTTGTAGAATGATGCGAGAACTTATAATAAAGACGCACCAAAACTTATTAGTGCATTAATGTTATAAGTTATTGCATCACTGTTATAAATTTCTTGCATCATAATCATGATTTTAGTGCATTAAGGTTATAAATATCGCATCACAATTATGATTGTGATGCGATTTTATAATTGTGATGCGATAATAAATTTTGGCGGGAATTTTTGGCGGAAGCCCAAAAAATTTTTAAGGGAAAAAATTTTTCATGGGGGTGGGGGGGTGGGGTGGGGTGGGGGTGACACATGGCATGGTGATGTGGCAAGGTGACACATGTCACTTCCATGCCTTCTCATTCTTTTCATTATAAGAAACTATTCATTTATATATATATATATATATATATATATATATATATATATATATATATATATATATATATATATATATATATATATTATATAACAGAGGCATTTGGCATTAATGCCACCTCAATGACACTTCAATGACACCTCAATGCCACATAAGCATTTGTTGTCCAACTAAGCAATTAATTGTTAATTTTCGGAATTTTATTATTTTTTTTGTAATTTTCGGAAATTTTTTAAGCATTTTTGAAAATTTTTTATAAAAAAAGTTCCTTGTAAGGTTTGAACCTTGGTTGTTTTGATAAATAACTTGTGTGTTTACCACTTAGGCAACAAGTTATTTTGATAATTATGTTGCATATTATAATCTAAAAAGGGTTATAATTTTATTAGAATCATATAGTAAATAAAATTCTTAGAAACCCTGCAACCAAATATTGGCCATCTTAATGAGATAACTATCAAATCTTTTACAATAATAATCCCATACAATATATTTTATCATTATTAAAAAAACCCTGATAATCATCAAAATTCTCTCGACAACTCCATTTTAGGGTTTTAATGATGTTAATTTTTTTTTGCAGGTTATAAAAAAATAGTTGTTTTGTTGTTCTTGAAGCTTTGATAACACATGTTTTTGTTTTATTGAAGCTTTGTTATTCTAATGCATAAACTGTAATCATCAAAACTCTTACCATGATTTTAGGGTTTTAATGATTTTCATTGTGTTTTTGTGCAGGTTGCAACACACCAACATCATCAGACTCTCAAAAACCATAGGTTTTTATTGTAATGTATGTTTGTTGTTAATTATTGAAAATCATATTCCAATTCAATTAAAAATAATTACACCTAAATTACCCTCCTATGAAGCTGAAAAAATTGAAAATGTATACATAGGATTTAACTTATGTTTTCTATCCCAATGCTTCTAACACTTGGCCTTACTGGGATAACATTCTCAGGTTTTCATTCTCACAATTTGATGTTGGAGAAACTGAATAACATTTTCTTTTGACTAAACAAGGATCTGCCTTAGGTTGCTGCACGAGTGCGGAGACATTCCAATCTTGGGTGTCTGTCTTGGCCACCAGGTATTGTTTCAAGTTGGTTTTAATGTGTAATGCTCTTCGTTTTAATACCCTTCATGTAGTTTTTTAGTTAATATGCTTATGTCAGATGTTCATCTACCGCAAAGTAGCATCCATGCATGGTTTTATGCATAAAATTCATATTCTTATTTGGGAATACTTAGATTTGGAAATTTCTAAAAATTCGGGTGATTATTACCTATAAGATTAGATATACATACTTAACCACCGTATTTTTTACTGCAACTGTTATGTTCTGTTTAACTGTTCATCCTGATATTGAAGAGTACTTTACTTGTGGTTTGGTAGGTTAAATTTGATTCTCATATGCTTCAGTGCTTTGACAGGCTTTAGGATATGTGCATGGTGCAGAAGTCGTCCATGCCTTTGAACCTGTCCATGGACGTCTAAGGTACATAAACTTTTGTGTGCCATTTAGCAATAACTTTATAAGAGCCATGATAGGGATTTGGGTCAGTCTTGAAGTGAAATTTGGCAATGTAATGAGAGACAACCAGTGTTTAGATACTACTTTAAACAAAAGAGTGAGATTATAGGTAAACGGAGTAGTATTTCGGTTAAAAGGTCTTTATTAGACATGAGTACATGACTATATGCACGGATAAGTTGAGTTCAGTGTCTCCCGTATCTGTAATCAGCTTTTCGGATGCTGTGCCATCATCACCATCACCAGTAGCTACCTCCAATCGTGCCAGAGGTTCGCCAATGGTTTTCATGGAGAAGGTAAATCCCTGTAATATAAAATCCTAGCAGTTAGTTTTGCTTTGTTTGTAGTTTATGGAATACGTTATTATTCTTTAGATTTTTATGCATGTATGTAAAACAGTTTTATAATTTTTATACATATTACTTTTGCGTACCGACATGGTAATACTTTGCAGCTATTTAATGAGGTAAACTCGAGAGAAATGGAGAAAAAACGATACAGATGGGATATGGGACAATAACGTATTTGTAAGCGTTATCTCAGCAACATTCATATTTCAGGTGATAATCACCTGATGCAAGATGCCTATTTCGAGCAATATGGTTTGCTTCTGAAATGGGGAGGTGGCTCCTGATGAGAATCGTCAAAGTTCAAGTAAATTCTTTATGAGTTGATTATTTTTATATAAATTTGAGCGTCATATACCAGCGTTATTGAGCCTAACATGCTCTAATGCGCTTGCAGATTGTTGATGAGCTCATGAAGAGGCGGAATGAGATTGAATGGTAACTTTCATCATTTTTTATTGTAGTATCAATTGAAACAGATCCAAACATCCTTTGGATTAGGTATATTGAATCTTGACCATCAACCATTTTTGTACAGGAAGATACTTGATTAGATCGGTTTATGTAGTTTTGAATCATGAAGCCAAGGTACAACAAAGGTACTAGAGATGAACTCATGAGGCGATACAACCAAGGTACTACAGATTACGTCTTTTGACCACCTTTTAGGCACGTTTATCTGCGTGTATGTGCATATGTTTCTATTGAAAGTCTTAAAAGGTACAATCTCTATTTTAGGCTCCGGATTATAGAGAGAATAAAATACATACGCCTTGGTTACATAGCCGAATTGCAATGCGGGTTAGAGCAGAAAGACCCCCTTGGTATCTTTCAGTAGTCGGAGGTGCCCTTTATGTAAGTACATCTATAATACCGTTTGATTCTTATAATAATCATCTTTTCAAGTACCATGACTCACCGTCAACTTTTGTTGACGTCAGAAATCTGCTACCAGAAGTGCAGCCACAGTTATTAACTAAATAGAATGCCGGAGGTGAAGTGGTATACCAGTCGGGTCAAGTTCCTTACAAGGAAAGTAAGCTAACAAGACTTCTAAGAGTCGCGCTTGGTAGGAAGACCAAAAACGTTTCATCAGTGCAATGGTTTATACATCTACTAACTGTCTAGAAGAAACATTACATGTGCTTTCTTATGAACGTACGTCTGTTGTGTATGAAATGAGGATCATGGTTGGGCTTGATCCTGTGAAGGTTAGAGGAAGCTTAGTTACTGTATATCTCATGTGTCATGCATATATCATTTGGGTAGATCATATCGTATGAATGTGGTGCTACTTATATATGCCTGTAAATTTAAGTGAGCCGATCCATGACTGGAGAGCTTTGCAGCTACCAGACTTGGTGTATCTGCTAGAAGTTTAGGCTGCTCCTCTAATGAAAGTACTGAAGCTGTTTAGGAGATCAATCATAATTGGATACGGAGTTTACCACCATCGGGGTTGAATGGCTGGGTCTAAACGAAACTTGGTGTTTAGTATTTTAGGGCAGTCTGTTCTCTTTGTCTGATAACTATTTATTTGTTTTGCAGGGCTGTGATTCGACCATTTCAAAACAGGCCACAAACAAATGGAAGATTTGCTGCATAGGTACGTACATGCTCGCTTTGACTAGACCATTTCACTGATGTAATTTTGTGAAGATAGGTTTTTGGGAGTGGGCGAACTTTGTATACGAATCTTACCCATAAAAGAGTATGCATTACTTTGTGACAATAAAAAACTGAACATGTTGGATGTGTGGACCTTTTTAAAATTTGTCTATGGTATTTTTTTTGTCCACATAGGGGTGTTCAGGATGCTTTGCAAATCTACTCTATATTTACTCAAAATAATCAGATCAGCAAACTGATTATATGCTGTGAGCACCCAACTAAAAAACACTATAAGCACTATAAGCACCCAAGATTTTGTAGCCTAAGCCGTACCATGTGGTGTGAGATGTCCCCAACCAAGAGGTTGTGGTTCAACTCCAACTAAAAAATTGCCTAATCGGAACACTCAAGATTGGGATGGGTAAGCTTGCCTACGGGTATGCTTTTGTTTTTATTGTTGAGTGCAATCAAGTAGTTAGCTTTAATATTAAAAAGTTTAAGAGTTGGTTTGGGTATTCCTTTTGACCATAATTTTATCATCAGGGTTAATTAAATTTAAAAGATGCAATTGATGGAAGCGGGTTTAGGCTAGAAATTATGATGATAAACAAGAACATCAACATGAAATTTAGATGTGGTTGCTTGAGCTCCACCAAAAGTTCTCTTGCAAAAATTAGTGTTCGTAGATATTTTGTTGCTTTGGAGAGAAAAATATACGATGACATTGAATATATAACAATGTAACTATGTTTAAAATATCATGTAATATGGTATTTGTGATCCAACTACTCTGAGTATAGCAGATGTGCTAGCTGAATAAACTTTTTAACTTATTAAACTATATGCTGATGTGTTGGGAGTTTCTCTAATTAATGTAAATGCACTGCACTTAAAGCGACTGCAATCGCAAATGCTGCAACTGTATAAGTGCAGCCATGGCTGGTCAGTTGGTTTGGACAATGATTGATGTAGTTAGCTAGAGACTAATGGTTCAAGGTGGAAATGGTGTCAAGACCATGAGTACAATGGAGCCATTGATGCTTTCCGTAGTATTATCTAATTTTGCCATCTCTCGCATTGGTGCACATATTCAGTGTAAGTTTAAGCTAAATGGGGCTTCCTATATGATTCATGAAATTCCTATATGCCACGATATATCTTATTTAATGTAATGCTTTATGTTTTCCTTTTAATGTTTCCTGCTTATATTTGGGCAGGGCATAAACGCTCTTTGGATGTAGCTACAATCTAGCAAGGAGAGACTGCATTTTTTAATGTCTTGATGCTTGCATGGGGTATGTTTAAAACCAATCTAAGTTCTTGCAATCATTCCTTCATCTAAAGTACAGATTGTGGTCCTTCCAAGGTGGTGGGTATGGTGATAATGATGAATCTCATGGACTAATAATTATAATCCATTTTCAATTTTTACAAAGATATAGTTATGCATTTTTAAATAGGGGTGTTTGGGTATTGGGAATGAATTTGAAGAACCTGATATTCTGAAACAAATTGCGCTTGATTTCTTGAAGATTTTCAGAAGACTCTCCTTAGTGTGTTCATGTCATTATACAGAAGATCGCCCAAGTATTCATTTAGTCGTGGAAGAACTCGATAAGCATTCCATCTGTTAATAGTAAAATTGTAGCGCATATATCTAGATTTGAATACATGTGCACGAAAATCATGAATGGGGGCCCAAGCTACCAACAGCTTATAAAGAAATAATCAATATGGCAAAATCTCAGGTTCGCTACTCAAGCATAAATCTCAGATAAAGTCTATATTGTTTGTTATCTGCATAATTATAGTCCAGGAGGGTTGGCAGTAGTTTCTTGTGCTATTTAAAATTGTCAGTGCGCAAGAGAAGGCAATTGTTAATAAAGATTGTGACATCTCATACATAAAATTTAATCTACTGTGTCAAAATATATTCTTAAAAGCTACACACAAAAGCCTCTGAATTGATGATTTTATGACATGTATATACATTTCTCAGTAAAAGATTATTTTTTCAGTTGAGCAAAATGGGTCATTCTAAATCTTCACCATATAGCATTAAATCCTAATAATATAAATATATAACCAGGCCCAAATTTATATGCCCAGAAAACAGTACAAGAAAATAACTATATATCCAATTTATGATACAAAAGAGGGTGTTTCGGATTGCTTATTTAATTGCTTGTCTGCTTCTTATTGAACCAATCAAGCAACCTGTTGGTATCTCCTTATTTTTAGAGCACATATATAGTTTAAGATAAGCAATGGGAAACACGCCATAAAGCTAGCATTACCAACAAAATTTCCAAGTTCTCTACTTGTTCGACGGAAAAAATGACCTGAATGCGAAAGACTATGCAAGCGATGATTGAATTTTATGTATTGGCACGAGTCACGCTTTCAAGAGGGGACCACTCTTCATCTTTAGAGGTTGTAATGCATTCACCTAGGCTTCTTTTAGACACTCAAATGCTCTTTAGGTTGCTTCGATATCAGACACAATCTCATTAGTATATCTAACAGTACCTGAATGCCCGAGAGCAGGTTGGTCAACAAGATCATTATGTGGTTTTTTCACTTCCTTATCGATAGTCTTGGGTAAACTGTGCGCGTGCTTTTGGTCAAGGTATAGACAAACAACAGCACAATCGTCGGTTTTAGACGTGGGGTATTTGAGCTTCCATGCTTTTGTAGCATAGTCGACATGAGCTCTGGCTGCAGTTTCTCAGCTAGCGGCAATACCAAAGAAAATATTCAAAAAAACTTTGGAGTGCCTACAACAAATGGGTAAGATTTTACAAGGAGAACAATATCATGTTTATGGGTGTTTGGATTTCTGTATTTGTAATTAGTTCTTATAATTTATCATCACATGATTTTCGTCTAATGCTAAGTGAGTTTTAATTGTAGGTTGGTACTGAAAGATTTGACAAAGAATATGCATACGACATACGACACAATTATGGTAAAGAAGGAAAGATAACGGTAAGTATCAACTCTGAACCATATACTATATTGCTCTCTATATGGTTTGTTATAGTAATCTCACACAAGATGATAGATATCCAGCTTGGTCATTAAGTATTTTATGGCACTCGGCTAGATTTGGAAGTGTTAGGTCACCATATTCACATAAACAAACTTATCTTTAGTGAGAGAAAGTTAGAGAGAAAGAGAGAGGTGGAAGGAACAATGTTATGCTTATGAATGGTAAAGAGTAAATTGCATAAATGAACCAACACCCTCAAATGAGGGTTTACATTTTGTTTCAATATTTTCTTAAATTATATATCTTTTAGTAGCATTTGTGGACTTACCTAATTACATTTTACATGTTTCTTGCCAACAAGAAGGACCTTTTTTTTTCTTACATGAATATAGTAACAATCAGCTGAGAACGGGTGGTCTTCCGGAGAAAAGTCTGAGCATAAATCACATATGTATTTTGCAACTATAATCTTGAATACCAGGTCATTAATTACATTCATATTCCATTAACTTACATTATTTTGCTGTCCGCATACTTTTTTCTTTAACATGCTTTTACATTAGTTAGTTACTATATTAAACATTTCCTCCTTATTTTACGATTTATGTGATCATTGTTTTAGGCATGCCGGGCACATATATGAACCACCCGACAGGGGGCGCTTAAAAAAGAGGTAGAACAATGCCAGTGGTAGCTCCACAAGCAACTGTTGCACCGACACCACGTACTGCATCCACTTTTCGCAAAAGGAGAATCGATCCAACGTGTGTAGCTGGTAAGTGATTTTGCACACATCCGCTTAATGACTATAACATGTACTTTGTGGCACCCTTAGTAAATACCTGACATTATTATTGTTTTTAAACAAACCAATCCAAAAACTTGGAGTCTAATCAAAAACCGCAATTATGGAGTGACTGACACATTATTCTTCCCCTTAAAAAAAGTTGTTACTTCCCCTTTAACAAATTATTCTTCATATCACTATTAGGCTACAAAAGTCTTCCAACAAATAAAAAGTCATTCTGAAAAAAAAAATACATGTGAACATACCAGTTGATTAAGCTATGATATGTGTACATGCGGTTAATCTAAAGAATAATTAATTAAACAAAAAAACAAATTTTCTCTTTAATATCTTGTCTATTTTTCGTTTTACATCATATATACAGTGATGAAATCTTTGAAGTGAATCTAAATTAGCAATAGAATCCCATTCTCACGAGCTATCTTTGTACAATTATGTGTTATCTGCAACTGTACGCTCACAATATTATCAACTCGAATTTAACCAAAAAAATAAGATCATGAGCAAAGTTAGAATAAGTTATTGATGTCATGTGAATTAAGATAGGATTCACTAATTTGCTTAAGCATCTTGAATTCTTAATGACTAATGATGTTTATGCGTTTTGAATACAGGATTGTGCACCCATCGATGAATTAAAATAGATGTGCCTCCTTGGTGTTTTTGCAGTTCCAGTGGCACCATATCAATCAATGTTCATGTGTAAGACGATGACTGTATTTGAGCTTATGGGATTTCTTTTTTAGAGAATACTCATCTGTGTAATTTTCTTATATATGTGTTTCTAAGCATAGTTTTGCTAAATGTTACAAGAAAAATAGGCTAAGCAATTGGCCAAAATGTTCTTAGAAACAGGAATTTAAGATTGGGAAGTATGTCCTTACAATTCATTGACCAAAATGAGCTACAAGTATTCTAATCCCTGAAAAAATATTTGTCATTAGCTTTGCTAACAAACCACGAAGGATAGTGAAATTGGCACTCTAAAAGTCCACTTTCTTCTTTCACTATGACATCTTTTCAATGCGTCTAAGCTAAAATTCATCTTTGAGGGTCGTTATAGATACACCTGGAACATGCTATTTTGGACGTTACAAGTTATGATACCCAAACGCACCCTAAAGTATGTCTTTATATCCCGTTTCTTTGTTTTGATTTTTGCTGATTTTTAATTTTAATAGAACTATTGTTAAAAATGTAATCTCAACTTCACACACATACATATACATAAAATTTATAATGTTGTAAAAATTATATATGTTATGTTATTAACCATCCACGCAAACCATACAATTACTTATAATTCTTGACAAAAAAAACTAAAGCTAACAACTAAAAAAAAAAGAAACAATTGTTTTATAATATTGTTTGACAATTCTAAAAAATGTATTAAAGTTAACAATAAACAACAAACAAATAATTATAAGTCATGCCCGCCCATTCATTGGTGGCTTCAAAACTAGTATATATATATATATATATATATATATATATATATATATATATATATATATATATATATATATATATATATATATATATATATATATATATATATATATGTGTGTGTTTGTTGGATGAAATTTAGACAAGTTTAATCAAATTGTTTCAATTTTAACTTTTATCAGTCAATGGGATGACTTCATTTATCCTATGTGAAAACTTGGACATTCTTATTGGTCTAATTTCAATTGTCACAATATTTTTCAACTTTTGGAATCTCTTATTATATAAGAGATATAGTTGTAGGGATTTATAAAGAGAAATTACATTCTATCAGTTCTCTACTTTCTTATTTTTTCCTATCTTGAGTACCCTAGTATTTTATGCACAACCTGAGTATTACACTGAGTATTACACGTCTCATCCCCAATCTAAAACCACACGTCAATAATGTCTCCTCATGCACATAATCACGGCATTTGACGGCCGATCACACAACGTATCCTCCCCAAATTAGGTCCACTAGTACTTGACGTCATCAACGTACTCCCCTTTCGTGTCTCAAAACCCGGACCTCCCACGCCTACTTTTTTTATTATTCAGGGTTTTATTTTTTAAAAGGCACATGATTTAGTTAAAAAATCAAGTATTAGATGTACATTTTAGGTACATGTTTCGGTTTTTAGATGTGTTTTTTTTCGATCTTAACGTGTGTATTTTGGTTGAGATTTCAGGTTTCAAAAGTTTGATATTTAGTATTCGATCACTCATCAGTGTGTATTTAAGAAAAGTTCAAAATGTATTTATGTGTTAGCTAATAATAGAAATATAAACCATATGCAACGTCATGGAAAGTGTAAGCATGGCTACCAACGTGAAAGCCATTTTCGTTGTAATCTGTGACACTATCACTCATTTACAACATGAGTACCAGCTTCAGGAAAATTATAATCATAGAATACTTGAAATTTTATAGAGATATAAGTATAGCGACTAATATATAGTGAAATATAGTTGAGTACATAAAGTAGGAAACGGATGAAAGTAGAGATCTAATAGGATCAATTTTCCCGATTTATAAATAGCAAATGGTGCAAAATAATAAGTGCTAAGTCTATGATATAAATTAGTATACCATTGATATTCTTTTTTCTCAATCATCTTCACATGATTTTTTAAACATCAGAGCTTTTCTTGCATTTATAGACACTCTTTTACTTACGGGTTGTGATGATGCATTGATAATTGCATTACAAGATTGTACGGTACAAAACCGTAATGCACAAATTGTGGTGCATTCATCAAAAAATGTGGTGTAGGTATCAATTCTCTTTACTTACAGTTCACACTTATTTTACACAAATATAATATAAAAGATTATTGATGATAGTAACAAAGTACAAAAAGTAACTTAATAAGATTTGTATTTGTCAATTTATTTATTAAGATTATACAATTACTTTTTTTATTTTTTATTTTGATACGATCAAAACATATCTAGTATAAAATATTATATTTTGTCATTATAAGGTGTAACTTTTTGGCACATAAAAAAGTAATTAAATTTTTTACAACATTTATTAACTACTTGTGAATATAAATCCTACCAACCATTTTGACCTTCTATTACCATAATATCAATCAATACCGATTCTATAATATCGCAAAACAGCACGGTAAATCATATTAATTATTTTTGCCATTGGTCGCTAAAAGGTTTAAAGTACAGGGTACCCGCGGCGGGTAACCTAGCTGTTAATAAAAGAGCGCAATGAATATATAATTAATACAAGCAAAACAAGCAGATATTTGAACAAAGGCCTTGATAATCTGAAGTTATATAACAAGATTTTACTTCAACATCTAAAAGTACACAAGGAATTTACAAAAACGACCGGTAACACGAAAATCATAGTCAAGTACTCCTGAAAGCTCGCAGAAGATGGAACGGGCATGTTGTTTTCTCCTGAGTAGGCATGGCTTCAGGATGCATGTGGGAATCTGAAAATATTGTAATAGTCAGGAAGCAAACGTATAGCAAGCTGACAACATTGGGAGTATTGGTTCTCATAATTTATTATTTAAGCAAGTTGACATTACCACAATGTGGCTGTTTACATAAATCAGACAAGAAACCTCTAAGTCACATAAAATATACCTTAACTTGGATGGCTCTTGTTGTCGTTTTTCTGTCTTTAACTTCCGAACCTTATTAGCCATTGTCACTGTATCCACCCGGTCCCTTGATCTCTAGAGTTGCTCCTTAATTAGAAGAAAAATAATTATTCAAGATAATTGTATTATTGTCCATGGTCAAACGGCATACTATTGCAATCAGGAAATTTGGATGTATTACTACGATATAATGTAACTATTCCAGAAAGTACAAACGAGTGATGAGCAAGAATATTGAGGTAAATACATAGATTACGTCATGTAAAATACCTGATCAGGTAAATCCTTGATGAATGTAACATCAGGAGAATTCTCAAGTAGATACTTACTGACTTGAGTAAGCTTCGAAGCTATACACTCTTTTTGATTCAGTGGGGCCATATTTATCTTCAAAGAATTCAACTCATTGAATGGAGAGCGTTCAAATGACAGTCTTTCAAGGGACAGTGAAAGTGTCTTGATACATGATACAAAAGAACACACATATATAAGAAATTAGAAGTTTTGATTCTGTGTACACACATACACACAAGTGATAAGATTCGAAACATAAAACCATAGTTGTCAGGATCCCTTTACGATACTGCAAAGCAAAAACGATCCAGATCCTACATAGGATCTTTGCAAGCTTAAGATCTTATAGGATCCCGATCTTGACCATACGATCTTACGATCTAATCCGATCCGATCTTACTTTTCTCGGATTACAAACTAAAAAACTACAAATTTATGGGTTGTTTGTTTGTAGAATTAAAAAAACAACATGTTAATCTTTTTAAACATTTTATAATCATAATTTAGGACAACATTTATATGAAACATTCATAGTATTTTGTGGTTATAATGTATTAGAATTTGTAGATTTGTATAAAATTACATAAACTATTAAGAAATAACATTAGAGTAGGATCTTAAGATCCCGATCCGATCTTACGATCACGATCTTGCAAAGACGATAACGATCCTGGGTAGGATCCCGATCTTGACAACCTTGCATAAAACAGTTTCCTTTAGTAATATGTTTAAAGCCCAAATGGTAGTTTTTTTAACAGCCAAAATGGAAGATATATAATTGAAGAATTATCGATTCTATTTAAACTTGCAAGAAGCCAGATCGATGAGAAGATTACAAGTTGTTACAAGCAAAATATTCTATTTTTTTATTACTGTATTAAAATATGCTATGTACAGCATAATACACATCTAACTATTACTAATGCATACTATGCTAGCATGCATTAACGAACCGCACAGATATATCTTCAAAAACGTTTCTGTTCCTATGACTTATGGGTTAGTCAGTCCACGATTATCTGCATTGTCATTGGTTAATTGGTTTTATAACAATCTCCCTGAATAAGCTCATATGACCATATGGTGGGGTTGGTTATTTGTCATGGTTCTCAAATGACCACGGTACGTAAATCAGCCAACTACATTGTATTGATACATACTGAGAGAAACGTATCTGAAGATATCGCAATATATACCATGCTCTGCATGTGTCTCTGTTTACTTATGTGTGTGTATGTGTGCGCGTGCGTGCCTGGATTCTATTAAACGGTAAAAATATTTAGGTGTGATAGTAATAATATCAGCTTGTAAAAATACATTTACAGCTAATTTAAAGTGTTTACTTAACTAAAAAGTAAGATAATCTAAACCGAAAGTACACAAAGTCCATCACATTATCTGAACAGAAATCCACAACACAATATAGCTAGTTCAAGACTAAGTAGACATATTAAAAAGTAAAATTAGTGACAATAAAAATCAGAAACCATGAAATTGTTATTTGTTTACCTCAATTATGGCTGCGTCAATAATCAAATTTTTGGCATTGCGGAGTGTCTGGAACAAATCGAGTTATTGTAATGGGGCTTTAACAAGGAAAGATTTACTTCCTCTAGCTGATCGAAACCCTCAGTGGACAATCTCAGAAAATCAAATGATACAGGAAAACGATCAATAGTACCCTTAACTGATGCGGTCACATACTTAAGTTGAGGCGCAATCACATCGAATACATTTGGAAGCGAGAGTGATTGTGTAATTGCGAGATGAGAAAGTTGTGAAGCATAAATATTGAGAATATTCAAGCCTATCATGCAACACTGATGTAGAGTGAGATCTTTTAGATTAACACACTTTGAAAAGAGGTCGAGGCTTTCGTCTCCTTCATCACCTAAACGAATGTTTTTCAATATCAAGGTTTCCAGTACTGGAAAATCCCAAGCTAACTTTGGTACACAACTGGTCTTGCACAGAAGGTAAGACGGAACATTTGTTGCAAGGGTAAAATGTTTCAGTGTGTGAGAACTGAAAAGTTCTTGCGGGAACTGAATGAATTTTTTAGTTACCCATTTCACACTTAGTTTCGTAACATTATGCAAGTAAGCATAGTTTACACTCTTCTTAACCACAGAGGAAGCGGTTGCAGCTCCTGTGAATGTGAGCTCAATTCCGGAAAGTTTTATATCATTGTTGCGGTGGGTCAAAGTGTCGTTCACAAATTCAGAAAAGATAGACTTTGAACGAAATGCACTACAATTGAAGTTCAGATGGGGCAATGCAGTCCAAACATGCTCCCATTTATGAGACAATGAGCTAGTCCGAACAGCATATTTCATGTCGAGAAAAGACAGAACATGAACCATAATATCTTCTGGAAGGTAGCTTATTCTATCTTCTTCTTCTTGTTCAGTGATACTTGGTTTATCATGTACCTTATCCATTTGATCTTGTGACATGCAAAAACAACCTCTTGATGTGACTTGAATACAAAGTTTATTCTTTTGGTCCTGGTTTTGGCTGTGAAACACCTGGATTTGTTTCATTTTATATCAGTAAAATACAATTAATAAATTAATAGTAAGTAACCCTTACAATGAAAAAGAAATTGGCAAAGCCGCGGTGCATAAAGTATCTGGATAAAGAAAGAATTGAAAAAAATGAATGGATCTAAAAACCACATGGATTTATTATGCAGTATTCAAGTCAGAAAGCTATTGCAGCATTCGGCATTCAAAACGCATCTGAGTAGATAAGTTCCAAACCAACCAAAAAAACATATTATGCAGTGCTACTTAAACCCTCTACTATACGCTACACGCCTCTAATTATTTTGTTACTGTGCTTTGGTTTTCCATTTTGTTCTTAGCTCACTATACTTCTTGAAGAAAACTTTTAACTGCGCGCTTATCCCCAATTTTCAAATGTTGAAAGCAAATCATTTTATACAGTAACCCCAAGCTAAGACGACGACACAAAAGTACTACACTATTCATGAACGGACTATAGATGAGCTAGAAGTATATAAAACTCAATATCAGATCGAATTGATTGCTACCTAGATATTATACCAACCTAGAGATCGAGCCTTTTTACATAAATTTGGGGTTTCATGAAAAAAGATTCTATGATCAGCATAGTAACTTTTTTCTTGATGACAAAAAATTTAATTAATTTTCTTCAATAACTAGCACGCGACGTTAGAGATTCCAAGGCTCCCAACAAACCGGAAAGAAAACCCCGATAATTATGGACAAGAAAAGTTTTAACAATAAAATCACAAACTCTAAACAGCACAAGACAACTCCTCCCACAACAGATTTTTTTTAAATAACAAGAAACAGCTTAAACGTCACCCTAAGAAATCAAAATGAAATGATTATCAAGTCTAATACAATGTATGCCCCAAGTCAAGACGGTGACACAAAAGTATTCTATTATCAAAAACGAACTAGAGACAAGCTAAAAACACTTAAGATCAGAATTGATTGGTTCCTGGAAAATAAAACAACCTGGAGATTATGTCTTTGTAAATAAAATTAGGGTTTCATGGAAAATAAATAATTGATCAACATATACTGTAACTCTAGCTTTTCTTGTGCCTCAAAATTTAATCAATCTGCAAACAAAAACGAAAAATTAAAAGCAAGAAACCCTTTTAACAATAAATTACAGTTTCTAAACGACACAAGACAAGTCTCATAACCTTAAAAATTTAATAATTTTTATATACGAATGATATGAAAAAGTAGATCAAAGATTCAAGTGATCGATGATACATAAAATGCATATATAATTTGTTTGACTACCTTATGAATTGATTTTAGCGGTGAAGAAAATGTAGATGGTGGAACTAGTTAGGGAGAATTGGGGATCGGATGTGTGATACGAATGGTATTGCAAAACTATTTCAGTGATGTCCTTTTGTTGATTGTCATTCAAGTTTGAGTGCCACTTGTATGATAGTGACTTGCAATACGTGGCTTAATGTTTGTCTGACTAGAATTTTGTTGATGTTCAGTTGCAACACGTGGCTTAACGCTCAGTTCTCGAGTTTTTAAGGAAGGGAAATGGAAAAGAATAGAAAAGGGAAAAGAAATGAAAAAAGAAATAAGTGTTAGTTGTTATGTTTTAGAGATATAGGAAAGGAAAAAGAAAGTAATCATAATCATGTTTTTGAATGAGAGGAAAAGGAAAATAAGTTGGTCAAATTACATATATGCTCTTTAATTATTAATGTCAAATGTTTTAAAAATGGTATATTAATCTTTACACAATATATGATTTCGTTTCCTTTCCCTTTCCTCCAAAAAGTGGGAGGAAGATTTACTTATCAAATCTTCCTCTCTATTTCCTTTCCGTTTCCCTTTCCTTCTTTAAAAAAGACTCAAGAACACAAAAAAAACTTTCCGTTTCCTTTACTTTCCTCTTCCTTTTCAACTCGAGAACTGAGCGTAAATGTTTGAAGGCCAGAATTAGAGGAGAGTTTTAGATACTACTACCTATTTTTGTTGTAAAATCAATTATGTTGATGTTCAGTTGTAACTCGTCTCTACCCTTTATCTAAAAAAAAATCAATTGATGAGATTAAAAGTATTTTAATATTTTACAAATTTTTTATAATTTAAATATCTCTTAAACAGTTAATCGTTAATCGAAAATAACTACACCATCGCGACGAGTGTTTAATTATCTTTCTATACACTGACATTTTGATATACTTTCGACCCAAAAAAAAATCAATTTTCTCATGTTTTTTCATATTTTTCTTATTTTTTCGTTACTGAAGTTTACACAAAAAAATCACATGTGATGTAAACAACAATTTGAATATTTTAATAACATCATATTGATATTAGTGTTAAATCACATATGATATATAATGTCACATGTGATATTAGTATTAAATCATATATGATATTGCATATCATATGTGATTTAATACTAATATCATATGTGATATTATTAGAATATTCAAATCAGTGTTTAATCACATGTATTTTTTCATGCAAATTTCAGTAAAGAAAAATAAAACGAAAAAAAACGTTAAAAAAAAGTGAAAAAGGCGAAAAAAATCGAAAGTATATTAAAGTGTCTATCTATAGAAAGATAATTAAATGCTAGTCGTAATGGTATTTTTTTTTCGCTTAACGATTAACTGTTTGAAAGATATTAATATTTGAAGGAAAAAAAAGGTGAAAGTGGGTTTTTTAAATTGTTGGATTAATCTCATCCATTAAATCAAATAAAGATGAAGTGTGATGATTGATCCCTTGCTATGTAAATGATCTTAAATCCTAGAATTATGTTTAGCTTTACGTTCGTGTGAAAAAGAGGTTGTGTGTATTCGGCTTTAATTTACAAATCTATACAACATAGAGTTGAGATCAATGTTGAAACAAAATTATTTAAATATCCAATGAACCAATCTTAGCCACTTATTTTTTCATCAAAATAAATAAATAAATAAATAAATAACCTACTTTCCACATCTTTTTTTAAAAATAAAATATCTTGCAAACTGTAAATCGTCAACTGAAAAACAATATACCATTGCGACGAGTATTTTTTATATTTCAGTAGATGGGCACTTCGATATACTTTCGAAGAATTTTTTTTTTTCAATTTTTCCAGATACGTCTAAAAAATCACATGTGAATTTTGATACAAATCACATGTGATTATTACAGACATAACTGAAAAAAAAACGTCGTAAGTATATATAAGTGTCACTCTATAGAATGATAATTTAATTCTCGTTGTGATGGTATGATTCGTTTTGCATAACGATTAACGGTTTGCGGGATATTTAATGTTTTTAAAAATGGTGAAAGTTTATTTATTTATTATTTTTTGATGGAAAAATAGATGATCATGATTGTTTCATTAGATATTTAGAGAATGTTGAATCAACTCGAACTTTTCTCATACAACATATACATTGAAAACATTAAGTTATTTTACTTCTTCTTATTTTCTTATATGCTAAAGGATTAATCATAACCATACAAATTATTTAATCTAATAGACCAGATCATATATTAAAAACATTAACTTTCACCTCTTCCACCCTCATTTTTTTAATTACAACACACTTTCACCTCTTTTTCAAAAACAATACAACTATAAACCGTTAACCTATATAAATTAAATCATCGTAACGAGCATTTAATCATTTTTCAATAGAGGGCACTTTCATATACTTTCGACATTTTTTTTTTTTCTCGGTGCAGTATTTTGCTTGATATATCACATGTGATATAACACTAATCTATAAATTCAAGCACTCAACATGTTTTCGTAAAACGGGCATAAATATTTTTGGATTAATTACTTAAATAGACAAAGAGAACCAGGAATTTCACATCCTTTCTGTGGAAAACTAGAAGGGGGGGGGGGTTGAATAGTTTTACCAATTTAAAACTTCCTTTTAAATAATTAGATCGACTTATGTCAATCTATTTGGTTGTTTATGTTGGACGTTGATATATAGATATATAAACGTGTAATGAAAGATAAAGAGTAAGAAGCACATCACCAAGACACAAGTATTTATAGTGGTTCGGCTACAAGGACACCTTCCTTGCCCTACTCCACTCCCCGAGTCACCTACTCGAGAGTTCGTAAACACTACACCAATCTCCTTATGGCGGAGAAGCCTTCACAACGTCGCTTAACCTTTTTCCGGTACAAAGCTAAATACCGAGTTCTTTCACACCAAGGCGAACCACACCTAACACAACGTCGCTTACCCTTTATACGGTGCTAGACTAACCACCGAGTTCTTTCACTCCAAGGAGAACTAATCCTATCACAACGTCGCCTACCCTTTATTAGGTACTAGGCTAAGCACCTAGTTCCATTACTATGGAGGAACTACTACCCATCACAACACAACATCTAATCTTAAGGAGATCTACTCCTTATTACAATACCATCAAGGATATCACCATCCTTGGATCTAAACAAATGCTATATGTATAACGATGCACCTCATCATTTATACAACTTAGGCATTCTTCCCTAATGCCACTTGATTTGATTCTTAGGCATCCTTCACTAATGCCTTTGACACAACGCTTGGCACCTTTCACTAATGCCTTCGTCTTGACACCTTTAGCATTCTTCACTAATGTTTTTGACACGGACGTTAAGCATCTTTCACTAATGCTTTCTTTTTGACTCTTTCGGCATCCTTCACTAATGCCTTCAACACAACACATCTATGGAGGAAGAAAGAACTATCAACAAGAGAACTTCAGTAGTCTTGATGATGACGAAGCATGGCAACTCATGGACTTGAGCTTGCTCGACTTCAAGAAGTGGTGATCTCGCCTTTAAGAGGAACCTAGAGAATCACAAAAAAAAAAAGAGAAACTACATAGATCTCTTGGATCTGAGGTTAGAGAGATATAATACTTGGAGGAAGTATGTGTGAAAGTGGTAAGTTGAAAGGAAGAAATGGCTCTCTATTTATAGAGAAAATTCTCTACTGTTCCCCGGATCCCACGGATCCCTTCCACAAGGGATCCATCTAGCGTATTGCTAGGGATCCGTGGGACGCTCCTCTTTGCCCATGGGTATTTTTAGTTATGGGTCATGGGTTGTGGGTTGATCCATGGTTTTTTTTTTCTAGATACAATGTATCTCAAGAATACATTGAACCTAGTTAAGTGGTTTGGACAATACCATGGGTTATGGGTCAATACCATTTGTTAGTTTTTACCCATTTTAGTATATACTTGGTTTTTACCCATTTTAGTATATACTTAGTTGAGTATATGTTAGCCCAATATGTAAACACTAGTTGTTGTACATATGTATATCTAAAGCATAAAATCACTTATACTTGTTTTAGTGTTTTATGTGAAAATGTAAGTGTGTTAGAAAACTATTGAATCAAATAGTTTACGTATTTTATTTGTTTCGTTAAAATGATTTTACGTTTGTTATCGACAAAACATTAGAAGATCGTAAAATATAAATAAACGTTTTTACGGCTTATTTGTATTAACAATCTCCCCCTTTTTGTTGATGACAAAGCATAAAATTACTTTAAGGAAAAACTAAAATTAAATGAAAATTTGAATTAGTAGTTTTACTTTCTTCTCCCCTTTTGTCGAAACAAAAGTGTTAAAAGAAACTAACACAATTTTTATAAGAGAAATATGTAAAAGAAAATGTAAAGAGAGCAAGTGACGGAATGGTACTCGTCTTAATTCCCCCTTGACGAGTCCATCCCTTTGAGAGGGCGTCAAGTACATAACGTAAATAAACTAATGTGTTTGCAAATATGTTTGCAAATGGTTCTGTTAATACAAATAAGCCGTAAAAACGTTTATTTATATTTTACGATCTTCTAATGTTTTGTCGATAACAAACGTAAAATCATATTAACGAAACAAATAAAATACGTAAATGGGTTGAACTAATAGTTTCTAACATATTCACATTTTCACATAAAACACTAAAACAAGTATAAGTGATTTTATGCTTTATATATACATATGTACAACAACTAGTGTTTACATATTGGGCTAACATATACTTAACTAAGTTTATACTAAAATGGGTAAAAACAAGTATCTAAACTACTTTATAATAGATTTGGGACTTGCTAAAAGAGGTAGTCTTAAAATTGTAAGACCAAAAACATTTCCTTATTAAGAAATAACAATCCATTTAGTCAAAAGTAATACAAAGGCTTTATAACCAAACTTTATGGCTCTGGAAAAATTCAGACTTTATGACCAAACTTTTAAAGCCCTGTAATAAAAATGGTCAATATGTTACAAAACTTGATCATAAATATATTTGACTTTTGCGAAAAATTCAATACATTGCACACATAAATAAAAGTTATGACATTTTTGTAACAACTCCAATATTCATTATGCCCATTTAAGATGTAACAGCCAACTATAAAATTTCATCATAAATATTTTTTTAATTCATTAAATTCATACTTTTAATTTATACTCTAACCTAAGGGATATAAGTACCCACAAATACATAAAGAAACCTCATTTTTCATTCTCACTCTGAAAACACACATTACCAAAATCATCTCCTTTCTTTCATTATCTATAAAAGAACATGCATTATCACCTCAACTGCCACAACCGCCTCCGATGCCTTTTCCACCGCCACAATTATAGATCTACTGAAAAACATTTGCTCGTCAGAAAAATAGTTATCGGGTACCCGCCGCCGCATTGCGCGGGTACCTTTCTAGTATACTAAAATGGGTAAAAACAAGTATATACTAAATAGGTAAAAACTAGCAAATGGTTTTTGACCCATAACCCATGGTTTTATATATACCACTTAACCAAGTTCATTGTATCCTTAAGATACATTGTATCTAAAAAGAAAACCATGGATCAACCCATAACCCATGACCCATAACCAAAAATACCCATGGGCAAAGAGGAGCGTTCCACGGATCCCTAGCTTTGTGCTAGCCGGATCCCTTGCGGAAGGGATCCGTGGGATCCGGGGAACAGTAGGATTTTTCCTCTATAAATAGTGAGCCATTTCTTCATTATTTCTCACCCCTTTCTAACACACTTTCTCCCCGAGTTAAATCTCACTAACCTTAGATCCAAGAGATCTATGTTTGTAGTTTTGTTTTGTGTGATCTTTTAGGTTCCTCTTAAAGGCAAGATCACCACCTTTGAAGTCGAGCAAGCTCAAGTCCATGAGTTGCCATGCTTCCTCATCATCAAGGCTCATCAAGTCTTCTTGTTGACGATTCCTTTCTTTCTTCAAAGAAGTGTAGTGTTGAAGACATTAGTGAAAGATGTCTCAAGTGTCAAGACGAAGATATTAGTGAAGGGTATCTATCGTCTATAGGATAAGCACTTGTGGTAGGTGCTTAGAAGTCAAGACAAGAAGCATTAGTGAAAGGTGCTTACAAGTCAAGACAAGAAGACATTAGTGAAAGGTGTCTTGTAGATCTAGTCAAAGGCATTAGTGAAAGGTGCCTTAGATGTACATTCGATATGGTGTGTTTCGATGTACAAGACAGACTAGTATTAGATCCAAGGATATTGATATCCTTGATGATGTTGTAAAGGATTAGATCTCCTTTGGGATTAGTCGTTGGTGTAGTGTGGTAGTAGTTCCTCCATTGCAATGGAACTAGGTGCTTAGCCTAGTACCTAATAAAGGGTAGGCGACGTTGTGAAGGTGTAGTTCACCTTGGAGTGAAAGAACTAGGTACTTAGCCTAGTACCTTATAAAGGGTAGGCGACGTTGTGTAGGTGTGGTTCACCTTGGGTGAAAGAACCGGTGGTTAGCCTAGCACGGAAAAAGGGTAGGCGACGTTGTGAAGGCTTCTCCACCGTAAGGAGATTGGTGTAGTGTTTACGAACTCTCGAGTAGGTGACTCGGGGAGTGGAGTAGGGCAAGGAAGGTATCCTTGTAGCCGAACCACTATAAATGCTTGCGTTGTGGTTTTATGCTTCTTACTCTTATCTTTTCATTACTTACCTTTATATGTTTGTTTATCAACATCCAACACACACATCCAAATAGATTGACATAAGTCGATCTAAATAGTTTAAAAGCAAGTTTCAATTGGCCAAACTATTCAACCCCCCTTCTAGTTTTCCACAATTGGCATCAGAGCTTCGTTACCAAGTTTCTTGAAGTATATTGTACTTTAAAAACTTGAAACGATCCATGGTTAATTGAAAACTACAAAGAAGGTTTTTCATAAAAACACACTCCATGTCTTTTAAAACTATATGTTTGAATGTTGATTTGATAACAACATTTTTCTTATTTACTTTTTCATTTAATTGCACTAATCTTCTTTGTCATGTTGATTAGTCAAAGCTCATACCCACCAAGCTGTAGGAATCGCTTGGTAACAAGAATACATTCCTTAAGAAGGTATCTTAAACGCAAAGGATCCGGAATCGTCTAAGTGACATTTGTTGTGTCATTTGTAAAGACATTCCTAAGTGCATTCGAGGTATGACTTTCCACTTATATCTAAATGATATTATTTTAATAAGTGTTATTTGTTAGGCATTTATTTGAGTAGATTTCGTGTCTACACATGTTTTACATGTAGCTTCATTAGGAAGCTTTTTCTCACATACGCATCACTCCTCGTCTAAAAATCATGGTTTATAAGATTTGTATTTTGCCTCACTTAATCCAAAAATCATATTTTCTAATAATAAAACAAAACACAAATCTCAAAATTCCTCCTCCCCATAATACTCCCACCGTCGACCATTCTATCAAACCCTCACTTTTTCAAATCTTCCAATTTCAAAAATTTCCTCTCATTCAAAAACTTCATCTTCCTCCTCATTCCATCTCAACCGAAACCAAGAAGATCCGTCATCATCATGGTTTACATCTCACTCGTGCTCATCGCCATAACACTCATCGCACTTGTGTTCCCTATGATGAAGTTCACATACGGAGACATTTACTTTGTGTTGTTAATCTATATTGGGGTCATATACCCAATCCTTTGTATCATCCTTAGTATTGAAATGCAATATTATTGATAATCTAGTTTATCTAGGTTATTATTGTCATAATGTGTTTGTCATTTCTTTTGATTTATATGTTTTATACTCTTTGGTGATACATTAGAGGTCATGTATGCATGCTAAAAGAAAATGTAGGATAAAACATATTTCATGGTATAAAACTGTAAAACCTATGTTTTTTTCAAATCTGTTTCTGTTACTACAGATCCACGGATCCCGGAAGATATACTAGCCGGATCCCTTTTGTAAAGGAACCGTGGGATCCGTCCTACTGGAAAACAGTTTTCATGCAAAATTAAAAACCACTATCTTTCTAAAAGTAATAATCCACTAGAAAGTCAAAACCTTAAGTAAGTTAGAGTGTTAAAAACCATTGTTAATAAATATCTAGTAAAAACATTAGATAATCATAGATTGACCACAAACATCTCTTTTCAACTTATCATTTTTATAGGTTCAACTATGACGCATGAATATGAGTTTGACTTTTCACTCACTAGCGTCTACACTCCAAACATCTCCCTTGAACCCAACACACCTGGCAATCATGTCCGTGGGTTCAATAATCTCGAAAACCGTCACTTCCATGAATGACGTATTATAGACACCTCTCTACAATTCGAAGAAGGTATCAATACCTCCTTCCGAGCCATAGGACTAGAATATCTTCTTGAAATCAACGAGAAGATATGTCCAAGGTTCATAATGGAATTCTTCCGTCAAGTTGAACTCGTTCGTAACGAGGATCGCTCTCTATCTCTCTGGTTTTATATCAAAAACCAAAAGTTCACTCTAACCCTTGGGCATTTTGCTCACATCCTCCGGATTCCAAATCATGGACAATGTATCTTCACCGAAGATTGGTCTCTTGATTCTCTCTTCAACTTTCGTGAAGAAAATAGTCCATATTGTTCACACATACCCTCTTCGGAAGATTTAAATCGCATAATATGCAAACCTCGACCATATTACTCCGATCCAAACATTATCTTTACAAGGGATATCCGAGAAGAGTACAAGCCTATTGCACTCATCCCACGTGAAAATGTTTGGAGTCTTAGGAAATCGAGAAATCCTTCCGCTTGTTGTGCTCACATGTTGTCTTGTTTGCTAACACAACAACCATACAATCTCGCCTACTTCTTCGCATGGCTTAATTGTAAATCTTCGGGCTCCAAGAATAAACTCATCCCTTATGGAATGTTCTTGACACGCCTCTATCATAATGTTATGCACTTCCATCCTCAATTTCAAAATCCGTTGTACGTACTTGTGAACAAGATGATGGAACCGCTAAACATATCTCTCATGAAGACTTTCTTCATCCTTGACTCCACCAACACTCATCAACCATTTGATGATCCATCTAGCGAAAACACTCAAGGAACTTAGTAGTAGTTCAAATATGATCAATTCTATTCTACTCGTGCTTTATCAATGTAATCCTATTTCCTTCATGAAATAAAACATCTTACATTTGATATCTTAGTGTTAGAACCCCTTTTAACCAATCTTGGAATATAATGCATTGTCAAGATCATTGCATACCTTTAGTAAAGGTTCTGCCTAGCAGATGGACGGATCCCAAATGTTGTACTAGACGGATCCCTATCTTTAGGGAACCGTGGGATCCGACAAACAGAAAATGCAATTGCAAGCATTGTATTTCAAACACATCCTTAGAACATTTCACACTAAGTTAAACATAGTGTCTTAAGGCAAAATTAAGTCCTTATCAAGATAGGTAGATTCTTCCTACACATAACTCACCTAGATCACACTCTAAGACGCTTGTAGATCTATCGCTTCATTTTTAATCCATTACTCTTCTGCTCTCAAACTCACACTTCATTTTTCTACTTGATCCCTCACATCTGGTCTTAGAAATCTTTTGATTATGGCTAAGTTGATCATAAATCATCGTCACTATAGAATTGATCAAAGTTGATCAAATCCTAGTTTTCCCATCTCAAAACCTTTAGGATATTTTCCAAAACACAATCCTAAGTCACAACCTAATCTCTAGGATCATTTAGCTTCAATTGACACTCTCATTTTTAGTGTCATCCTTGCTCATTCATTGGTACTCATGAAAATTCCAAATCCTTCCATAAAAGACAATCATTAGCTACATCACTCGCCACCTTCAAGTACTTAAGCACCTCTTTATTTAAGACACTTAGGAAGACTGAAACACTCAAGATGTTATAGGTCTTAGATCTTAGAAACATCATTTCCACTCTTTCATAGCTGCTGATAGCCGGATCCCTAGGATTAGCCTAGACGGATCCCTCGAGGAGGGAACCGTGGGATCAGGATTTTAGGTCAAATCTTGCTAAAACAATCATTTCAACTCATCTTCCTAACTCAAACACTAAATCTCATCTTAAATGAGTTCCTAGATCAGTGCAACCTCTGAAGTTGACTATTGTGCATGTTAATCATCACATTCCAATGAATCCTAGTGGCTTAAGGCTTAAATGAACTTGCCAATTATCTTGGTTTATAAACCACTTTGTTAGGACCTCCATAGTCATCACTCTTATCCTAACTTTCAGCACTTTAGAAATCTTTGCAAACCTCTTGAAATCATCTCATCATGAGGAAAACCCCAAGTAGTAACTTATCCACCAAAGAACCACCCATGAAAAAGGCACGTTGTGGAAAACTAGAAGGGGGGGGGGGTTGAATAGTTTTACCAATTTAAAACATCCTTTTAAATATTTAGATCGACTTATGTCAATCTATTTGGTTGTTTATGTTGGACGTTGATAGATAGATATATAAACTTGTAATGAAAGATAAAGAGTAAGAAGCACATCACCACGACACAAGTATTTATAGTGGTTCGGCTACAAGGACACCTTCCTTGCCCTACTCCACTCCCCGAGTCACCTACGAGAGTTCGTAACTACACCAACTCCTTATGGCGGAGAAGCCTTCACAACGTCGCTTAAACTTTTTCCGGTACAAAGCTAAATACCGAGTTCTTTCACACCAAGGCGAACCACACCTAACACAACGTCGCCTACCCTTTATACGGTGCTAGGCTAACCACCGAGTTCTTTCACACCTTAGGAGAACTAATCCTTCACAACGTCGCCTACCCTTTATTAGGTACTAGGCTAAGCACCTAGTTCTTTCACACCTTAGGTGCACTACACCTTCACGACACAACACCTAATCTCAAGGAGATCTACTCCTTGTTAAAACACCATCAAGGATATCACCATCCTTGTAAATAAACAAATACTTATATGTATAACGATGCACCTCATCGATTATACGACCTAGGCATTTCTTCACAAATGCTACTTGATTTGATTCTTTGGCATCTTTCACTAATGCCTTTGACACAACGCTTGGCACCCTTCACTAATGCCTTCGTCTTGACACCTATATCATTCTTCACTAATGATCTTGACACGAACGATAAGCACCTTTCACTAATGCTTTCGTCTTGACACTTTCGGCATCCTTCACTAATGCCTTTAACCAAACATTTATGGAGAAAGGTAGATCTATCAACAAGAGAACCTTCGTTGTCTTGATGATGATGAAGCATGGCAACTCATGGACTTGAGCTTGCACGTCTTCAAGAAGTGGTGATCTTTCCTTTAAGAGGAGCCTAGAAGATCACACAAAACCAAAAGACAAAACTACATAGATCACTTGGATCTAAGGTTAGAGGGTTAGAATACTTTGGGGAAGTATGTGTGTAAAAGTGTACCTACAGAGGAAGAAATGGCTCTCTATTTATAGAGGAAATTCTCTTCTGTTTCCCCGGATCCCACGGATCCCTACCACAAGGGATCCGGCTAGCACAACGCTAGGGATCCGTGGTCCGCTCCTCTTTGCCCATGGGTATTTTTGGTTATGGGTCATGGGTCATGGGTTATGGGTTGATCCATGGTTTTCTTTCTAGATACAATGTATCTTAAGGATACAATGAACTTGGTCAAGTGGTATATATAAAACCATGGGTTATGGGTCAATACCATTTGCTAGTATTAAGGGTACAATGAACTTAGTCAAGTGGTATATATAAAACCATGGGTTATGGGTCAATACCATTTGCTAGTATTAAGAGTACAATGAACTTAGTCAAGTGGTATATATAAAACCATGGGTTATGGGTCAATACCATTTGCTAGTTTTACCCATTTAGTGTATACTTGTTTTACCCAACTACATTCAATGTATTTGGTCAATGGGTCAAATACTTAAGTTTCTACCCATTTACATTACCCAATATACTACATACTAGTTATGTGTATATTTACCCAAATATGTAAACACTAGTTGTTGTACATATGTAATACTAAATCATAAAATCACTTATACTTGTTTTAGTGTTTTATGTGAAAATGTGAATATGTTAGAAACTATTAGTTCAAACCATTTACGTATTTTATTTGTTTCGTTAATATGATTTTACGTTTGTTATCGACAAAACATTAGAAGATCGTAAAATATAAATAAACGTTTTCTGACTTATTTGTATTAACAATCTCCCCTTTTGTTGATGACAAAACATAAAATTATTTTAAGGAAAAGCTAAAATTGTAAAGTTTAATTTGTAGTTTTACTTTCTTCTCCCCTTTTGTCGAAACAAAAGAGCTTGAAGGAAACTAACACATTGTTTTTAGGAAAACATGTGAAAGAAAAAATATTTAGAGCAAGTAAGGAACGGATCTCGTCTTTACTCCCCTTGACGAGTCCGTCCCTATGTAAGGCGTCAAGAAAGTAATACTAAGCTAGTTTGTTTGCAACTAAGTTTGCAAAATATTTCGTCTAAGTGACGAATGTGCTCCCCTTGATGATTGCAATTTTGCAAAGGGATGTCGAGAAATGTATTCCTTATATTGCAAGTAATTTGCAATGTATTGTTTTGACACAAAGCTCCCCTAGCTTTAGGGTGTCAAATGCTTCAAGTGTAGATTGAATAACTACAAAACAAAGGTTAGAAAACAAGTATAATGCACAATTTCGCATATGTGATCCAAGTTAGTAGAAAAATAGTTTTCGTCTCACGGATCCCACGGTTCCCTCCTAGTAGGGATCCGTATAGGAAATTTTGAGGATCCGTATAGTGATGATTAAATTCACAATGGTGATGTAACAAGTAATGTTAACATCAAAATGAGATATTTATTCAGCCAACAAACGTATACTCAATGCAATATGGCAAGTAAACTATCATTCAATAAAACATAAGAGATGATCAACAAATCTCTAAAAACTAAGAGAATGATTTAGCCATATTCTACTAAAACTAATAAGTGACCAAAGCAAAAGAGGTAACAATGTGCTTGAGTCTAGGGATGAGTAGACTTGTTGATTTGGTCCAATCTTTCAAGAAGATGATTAAACATGAAATGCAACTCATTTCGTACTTCTTGAACAAGTCCTTGGGTGATTAGACAATTAGAGCAATTATTGTCTTGATTAGGAACATGATATTTTGAGGAGGTTCTACAAATGATGATGGAGGTACATTGAGTAATTTAGGATGAGGTTCTACTAGGAATCAGAGTGGTGGTAATGGAAATTCCTTAATATGATCAAGTCCTTGGTGGTTCCTTGTTTCCAACGATGGACTAGTTGGTGATTGGGAAGTTCTCGGTGGTGAATGCTCTAATGAAAAGAGATTTGGGTGAGAGGCTCGGTGAAGGAGTGTAGTCCATGCTCTAGGAATGAAGGTTTAGACGTTTTGCTAGAACTAGGTACGTTTGGTTTAGAGATCGATGATCCCTTTTCTAACCTAAAAGGTTTAATGCTAATTATTGCGGTTCTATTGGCAATTGTTGATTGGGTTTGTTGAGGTGAGATTCTAGCACTATTATCTCTTACGGATGATGATTCGGTGGATGGAAATCCTACCATTTGTGGGTTTAACCGGAGATGATTCGGTTGAGGAAATTTCGTGTACAACACGAGAAAGTTTCTAAGGTGGTTCTTGGTTGGATGAGTTAGCACTAGGAGCTTTCCTCATGATGAAATGACTAAGGAAAAGGTTTCTAAATGCTAAGAATTATGTTGTGTTCGATAACTAAGGGATTCTAGCAAGATGACTTATAAAGGGAAGGATTTAGCAAGTGCATTCAAGACTTAAGTCTCTAATATCCTTTGGAATGTGATGATTAGCATGCACAAGAGTCAACTTTAGAGTTTTCTTGATCTAGGGATTTAATTAGGATGAGGTGGAGTGTTCAAGTTAGCAAGATGAGTTTGAAATGATTGTTCTAGCAAGAGTTGACATAATCATCACCGGATCCTACGGTTCCTACCAATGGGGATCCGTCTAGGCTAATCCTAGGGATCCGACTCTCGTCAGACTAGGAAAGGATAGAAGTGATGTTTGAAAGGTCTAAAGCCTATACCTTTTGAGTGTTTCAGTTCTCCTAAGTGTCTTTAAATGGAAGGGTACTTAAATGTTCAAGGGTAATGAGTGATGTAGCTAATGATTGCCTTATATGGAAGAAATTGGAACTTTCGTGAGTACCAATGAATGAACAAAGATGACACTAAAATCTTGAGAGTGTCAAATGGAGCTAAATGATCCTAGTGATCAAATAGTGACTTAGGATAATGTCTTGGAGAAGATCCTAAAGGTTTTAAGGTGGAAGAACTAGAATTTGATCCATTTCGACCAATTTTGAGGTAAGGATGATTATGATCAATTTGCCATAATTGAAAGATTTCTAAGTCTAGATGTGAGGATCATGTGAGAAATAATGAGTGATCTAGAGAGCGGAAGAGTAATGAGTTTAGGTGAAACGATAGATCGAAAAGCACTTTGAGTGTGATCCTTAATGAGCTATGAGTGAGTGTGAAGCTTACTAAGCTTGAGAAGGACTTAAGAGATCCTAAGGTATTAAGTTCGACTAGTGTGAAGTAGTCTAGGAACATGGTTTGAGGTGTAAAGGATTGAAACTCCACTTATTTGCCCGATCCCACGGATCCTTCATTTGAGGTATCCGGATAGTTACAAACTAGGGATCCGGCATCAGGGACAGTTTTACTTAATAGTGAGCATTTGTTCTTAGTACCGAACTTAGAAGCTTAATGATCTCTACAGTAAGCATACATGTATACAAGTAAAACATACTAAGAGCATGTAGAAATAGCACATAAGCAATTTAAATGAGATCTAGCTCACAAGTAACACATAGGTTTATCAACCTTAACAACCACTATTCAAGAAGCTCAAACTAGATTTACGATCTCGATTAGTAAATCATTTGTATTAACAATGGCGTGCAAAGTAGATGATGGTGTTCAAGACAATAGGGTTGTTTTGGCCAACGGAAGCGATGAACTATGTATAGTCATTACGGATGGTGATTAGCATACAATGAACTTCGTCCATGAAGTTATGTAGCTCTTTTCGATCAAAGCAAGATAATCGCTTGATGAGGCAAGTGGTTGTGATTAACTAAAGGAAAATAAATTTTACAACTTGTTTGATTAGTAATCCTAAGACAATGCAAAGTATTTCCATTGTAAACTTACTTTAGGAAAACATAGGAGTATAAATTTCCCAAGTGAGAGAATGAATATGAGACTGTTACTAGCGGTGCTCAATTACGGCTAAACACGACCATTTTTACGGGTGATTCCACGTACCCAACTTCTATCAAGGAAGCAATTCAACCGTTAGGTCAAATTGAGTTTCTAGTGCAATAAGTTCTCCAGTATTCATTCTCAAGTTAGGAAAATTTATATTCCTACAATGGCCTATCGAAGAGTAACAATGATGATACTTTGCTTCATTTAATATTATACTTGATACAACTAAGGTGACAAAGGCGTCATGTTAAAAATAAGTTTAAAAGTTGTCCATATGTTAAACAACAAAAAATGGTTGGAAGAGCTAGTTCAACATATGTTGTTGGAAAGCTTTGAGTTTGGACTTTCGGATATGAACAATTATATTTGCGTTGCAAAATAATTTACTTGAGTATATCGGATGAAATAATCAAGTTGTCAATCCTACTATGAAGCTTGGAGAGCGATCATGAAAAGGAAAATGGGAGAGTACATCATCAACACAAGTGTAGGTTATGATCCGATGTACATTCTTGTTTTTTTAGAAAAACGATACAAGAACAAAAGAAATCATATAAGCATATAAAACATTTATGTTGCACACATGACAAACTCAATCAAAAATCCATTTAGTGTGTTATATGTTTTAAACATTTTTCAACCTATATGACTTATCTAAGTATCTAAACTAACATTTTCGACACAACTAGATGTTATCCCAAACACAACTTCAAATAGCATACGAAAGTTCTTTTCATCGCTTTGTGTTAAATATAAACATGAATACCAAGCTTGATTAGTTTTTTGTATATTTATAAATATGATCAAAACCTTAATTTCAATAGAGGACACATTGTTATTCAAAAGCGAAAACATCCGTCTCCAATTAGATCAAAGGTTTGTGCAAAAGTTATGACCGAAAAATGACTTTCTATTATAAATCAATGATTCTGTAAATTATTGTTTTGAATCAGTTTATGAAATCCTTTTTAAATAAAAGTAGACTCAAATACCTTTAAAATGATAGGTGGCACGACTTCTAACGACTTACGGTTAAAAAGTTATGAATTTTTGAAATTCAGACAAAAACTGTCTTCTGTACCTACGGATCCCACGGATCACTTGCTTGAGGATCCGTCGATTGTAACTGAGGGATCCGCGGATCGACACGTAATTACAAAATGTACGTTTTGACCCGGCGAAAAGGTTTAGTCTTTGTAGACTTTTAGTGAATGTGGAAAACTAGAACCTTTGGGGGTTGAATAGTTTTACCAATTTAAAACTTCCTTTTAAATATTTAGATCGACTTATGTCAATCTATTTGATTGTTTATGTTGGACGTTGATAGATAGATATATAAAAGTGTAATGAAAGATAAAGAGTAAGAAGCACATCACCACGACACAAGTTATTTATAGTGGTTCGGCTACAAGGACACCTTCCTTTCCCTACTCCACTCCCCGAGTCACCTACTCGAGAGTTCGTAAGCACTACACCAACTCCTTATGGCGGAGAAGCCTTCACAACGTCGCTTAACCTTTTTCTGGTACAAAGCTAAATACCGAGTTCTTTCACACCAAGGCGAACCACACCTAACACAACGTCGCCTACCCTTTATACGGTGCTAGGCTAACCACCGAGTTCTTTCACACCTTAGGAGAACTAATCCTATCACAACGTCGCCTACCCTTTATTAGGTACTAGGCTAAGCACCTAGTTCCATTACAATGGAGGAACTACTACCCTTCACAACACAACACCTAATATCAAGGAGATCTACTCCTTGTTACAACACCATCAAGGATATCACCATCCTTGTAAATAAACAACTACTTATATGTATAACGATGCACCTCATCGATTATACGACCTAAGCATTCTTCCCAAATGCTACTTGATTAGATTCATTGGCATCCTTCACTAATGCCTTTGACACAACGCTTGGCACCCTTCACTAATGCCTTCGTCTTGACACCTTTAGCATTCTTCACTAATGCTTTGACACGGATGATGAGCACCTTTCACTAATGCTTTCATCTTGACACTTTCGGCATTCTTCACTAATGCCTTCAACCCAACATCTATGGAGAAAGGTAGATCTATCAACAAGAGAACCTTCGTTGTCTTGATGATGACGAAGCATGGCAACTCATGGACTTGAGCTTGCACGTCTTCAAGATGTGGTGATCTTTCCTTTAAGAGGAACCTAGAAGATCACACAAAAACAAAAGACAAAGACTACATAGATCTCTTGGATCTGAGGTTAGAGGGTTAGTATACTTGGGGGAAGTATGTGTGTAAAAGGATAAATAGAAAGGAAGAAATGGCTCTCTATTTATAGAGAAAATTCTCTACTGTTTCCCCGGATCCCACGGATCCCTTCCACTTGGGATCCGGCTAGCACAAAGCTAGGGATCCGTGGAACGCTCCTCTTTGCCCATGGGTATTTTTGGTTATGGGTCATGGGTTATGGGTTGATCCATGGTTTTCTTTCTAGATACAATGTATCTTAAGGATACAATGAACTTGGTCAAGTGGTATATATAAAACCATGGGTTATGGGTCAATACCATTTGCTAGTATTAAGGGTACAATGAACTTAGTCAAGTGGTATATATAAAACCATGGGTTATGGGTCAATACCATTTGCTAGTATTAAGAGTACAATGAACTTAGTCAAGTGGTATATATAAAACCATGGGTTATGGGTCAATACCATTTGCTAGTTTTTACCCATTTAGTGTATACTTGTTTTTACCCAACTACATTCAATGTATTTGGTCAATGGGTCAAATACTTAAGTTTCTACCCATTTACATTACCCAATATACTACATACTAGTTATGTGTATATTTACCCAAATATGTAAACACTAGTTGTTATACATATGTAATACTAAATCATAAAATCACTTATACTTGTTTTAGTGTTTTATGTGAAAATGTGAATATGTTAGAAACTATTAGTTCAAACCATTTACGTATTTTATTTGTTTCGTTAATATGATTTTACGTTTGTTATCGACAAAACATTAGAAGATCGTAAAATATAAATAAACGTTTTACGGCTTATTTGTATTAACAATCTCCCTTTTGTTGATGACAAAACATAAAATTATTTTAAGGAAAAGCTAAAATTGTAAAAGTTTGAATTTGTAGTTTTACTTTCTTCTCCCCTTTTGTCGAAACAAAAGAGCTTGAAGGAAACTAACACATTGTTTTTAGGAAAACATGTGAAAGAAAAATATTTAGAGCAAGTAACGGAACGGATCTCGTCTTTACTCCCCTTGACGAGTCCATCCCTATGTAAGGCGTCAAGAAAGTAATACTAAGCTAGTTTGTTTGCAACTAAGTTTGCAAAATATTTCGTCTAAGTGACGAATGTGCTCCCCCTTGATGATTGCAATTTTGCAAAGGGATGTCGAGAAATGTATTCCTAATATTGCAAGTAATTTGCAATGTATTGTTTTGACACAAAGCTCCCCTAGCTTTAGGGTGTCAAATGCTTCAAGTGTAGATTGAATAACTACAAAACAAAGGTTAGAAAACAAGTATAATGCACAATTTCCTGCATATGTGATCCAAGTTAGTAGAAAAATAGTTTTCTGTCTCACGGATCCCACGGTTCCCTCCTAGTAGGGATCCGTCTAGGCAATTTTGAGGATCCGTATAGTCGATGATTAAATTCAACAATGGTGATGTAACAAGTAATGTTAACATCAAAATGAGATATGTATTCACCAACAAACATATACTCAATGCAATATGGCAAGTAAACTATCATTCAATAAAACATAAGAGATGATCAACAAATCTCTAAAAACTAAGAGAATGATTTAGCCATATTCTACTAAAACTAATAAGTGACCAAAGCATAAGAGGCAACAATGTGCTTGAGTCTAGGGATGAGTAGACTTGTTGATTTGGTCCAATCTTTCAAGAAGATGATTAAACATGAAATGCAACTCATTTCGTACTTCTTGAACAAGTCCTTGGGTGATTAGACAATTAGAGCAATTATTGTCTTGATTAGGAACATGATATTTTGAGGAGGTTCTACAAATGATGATGGAGGTACATTGAGTAATTTAGGATGAGGTTCTACTAGGAATCAGAGTGGTGGTAATGGAAATTCCTTAATATGATCAAGTCCTTGGTGGTTCCTTGTTTCCAACGATGGACTAGTTGGTGATTGGGAAGTTCTCGGTGGTGAATGCTCTAATGAAAAGAGATTTGGGTAAGAGAGAGGCTCGGTGAAGGAGTGTAGTCCATGCTCTAGGAATGAAGGTTTAGACGTTTTGCTAGAACTAGGTACGTTTGGTTTAGAGATCGATGATCCCTTTTCTAACCTAAAAGGTTTAATGCTAATTATTGCGGTTCTATTGGCAATTGTTGATTGGGTTTGTTGAGGTGAGATTCTAGCACTATTATCTCTTACGGATGATGATTCGGTGGATGGGAAATCCTACCATTTGTGGGTTTAACCGGAGATGATTCGGTTGAGGAAATTTTGTGTACAACACGAGAAAGTTTCTAGGGTGGTTCTTGGTTGGATGAGTTAGCACTAGGAGCTTTCCTCATGATGAAATGACTAAGGAAAAGGTTTCTAAATGCTAAGAATTATGTTGTGTTCGATGACTAAGGGATTCTAGCAAGATGACTTATAAAGGGAAGGATTTAGCAAGTGCATTCAAGACTTAAGTCTCTAATATCCTTTGGAATGTGATGATTAGCATGCACAAGAGTCAACTTTAGAGTTTTACTTGATCTAGGGATTTAATTAGGATGAGGTGGAGTGTTCAAGTTAGCAAGATGAGCTTGAAATGATTGTTCTAGCAAGAGTTGACATAAATCATCACCCGGATCCTACGGTTCCCACCAATGGGGATCCGTCTAGGCTAATCCTAGGGATCCGGCTCTCAAGCAGACTAGGAAAGGATAGAAGTGATGTTTGAAAGGTCTAAAGCCTATACCTTTTGAGTTTTCAGTTCTCCTAAGTGTCTTTAAATGGAAGGGTACTTAAATGTTCAAGGGCAATGAGTGATGTAGCTAATGATTGCCTTATATGGAAGAAATTGGAACTTTCGTGAGTACCAATGAATGAACAAAGATGACACTAAAATCTTGAGAGTGTCAAATGGAGCTAAATGATCCTAGTGATCAAATAGTGACTTAGGATAATGTCTTGGAGAAGATCCTAAAGGTTTTAAGGTGGAAGAACTAGAATTTGATCCATTTCGACCAATTTTGAGGTAAGGATGATTATGATCAATTTTGCCATAATTGAAAGATTTCTAAGTCTAGATGTGAGGATCATGTGAGAAATAATGAGTGATCTAGAGGCGGAAGAGTAATGAGTTTAGGTGAAACGATAGATCGAAAAGCACTTTGAGTGTGATCCTATGAGTGAGTGTGAAGCTTACTAAGCTTGAGTAGGACTTAAGAGATCCTAAGGTATTAAGTTCAGCTAGTGTGAAGTAGTCTAGGAACATGGTTTGAGGTGTAAAGATTGAAACTCTACTTTATTTGCCCGGATCCCACGGATCCTTCACTTGAGGATCCGGCTAGTTACAAACTAGGGATCCGCATCGGGACAATTTTACTTAATAGTGAGCGTTTGTTCTAAGAACTTAGAAACTAATGATCTCTACAAGAAGCATACATGTATACAAGTAAAACATACTAAGTAGCATGTAGAAATAGCACATAAGCAATTAAATGAGATCTAGCTCACAAGTAACACATAGGTTTATCAAACTTAACAACCGCTATTCAAGAAGCTCAAAATAGATTTACGATCTAGATTAGTAAATCGTTTGTATTAACAATGGCGTGCAGAGTAGATGATGGTGTTCAAGACAATAGGGTTGTTTTGGCCAACGGAAGCAATGAACTATGTATAGTCATTACGGATGGTGATTAGCATACAATGAACTTCGTCCATGAAGTCATGTAGCTCTTCTCGATCAAAGCAAGATAATCGCTTGATGAGGCAAGTGGTTGTGATTAACTAAAAGGAAAATCAATTTTACAACTTGTTTGATTAGTAATCCTAAGACAATGCAAAGTATTTCCATTGTAAACTTACTTTAGGAAAACATGGGAGTATAAATTTCCCAAGTGAGAGAATGAATATGAGACTATTACTAGTGGTGCTCAATTACGGCTAAACACGACCATTTTACGGGTGATTCCACATACCCAACTTCTATCAAGGAAGCAATTCAACCGTTAGGTCAAATTGAGTTTCTAGTGCAATAAGTTCTCCATTATTCATTCTCAAGTTAGGAAAATTTATATTCCTACAATGGCCTATCAAAGAGTAACAATGATGATACTTTGCTTTGTTTAATATTATACTTGAGACAACTAAGGTGACGAAAGTGTCATGTTAAAAATAAGTTTAAAAGTTGTCCATATGGTTAAACAACAAAAAATGGTTGGAAGAGCTAGTTCAACATATGTTGTTGGAAAGCTTTGAGTTTGGACTTTCGGATATGAACAATTATATTTGCGTTGCAAAATAATTTACTTGAGTATATCGGATGAAATAATCAAGTTGTCAATCCTACTATGAAGCTTGGAGAGCGATCATGAAAAGGAAAATGGGAGAGTACATCATCAACACAAGTGTAGGTTATGATCCGATGTACATTCTTGTTGTTTTTAGAAAACGATACAAGAACAAAAGAAATCATATAAGCACATAAAACATTTATGTTGCACACATGACAAACTCAATCAAAAATCCACTTAGTGTGTTATATGTTTTAAACATTTTTCAACCTATATGACTTATCTAAGTATCTAAACTAACATTTTCGACACAACTAGATGTTATCCCAAACACTCCTTCAAATAGCACATTGATTAGTAGAATATTACTAAATCGACAAACAAGAGAATGAATAGCAAGGTAAGGAAACCACATATGTTATTCAATCAAACAAGCACAAAAGCTATTTGAGATAAGCAAATAATCAAGTAATGCAAAGAAGACAATTTATCATTTAGCATAGCATACGAAAGTTCTTTTCATCGCTTTGTGTTAAATATAAACATGTATACCAAGCTTGATTAGTTTATTTTATATTTATAAATATGATCAAAACCTTAATTTCAATAGAGGACACATTGTTATTCAAAAGCGAAAACATCCGTCTCCAATTAGATCAAAAGTTTGTGCAAAAGTTATGACCGAAAAATGACTTTCTATTATAAATCAATGATTCTGTAAATTATTGTTTTGAATCAGTTTATGAAATCATTTTAAATGAAAGTAGACTCAAATACCTTTAAAACGATAGGTGGCACGACTTCTAACGACTTACGGTTAAAAGTTATGAATTTTTGAAATTGACAAAAGCGTCTTTCAGTACCTACGGATCCCACGGATCCCTTGCTTGAGGATCCGTCCGATGTAACTCGAGGGATCCGCGGATCGACACTGAATTACAAAATGTACGTTTTGACCCGACGAAAAGGTTTAGTCTTTGTAGACTTTTAGTGAAGTTATATTACCCATTTTACCTTTATTCAAGCTTGATTAACAAGATATCTAACAACAAAACTTCAAAGAAAAAAATCACTAAAACACTTTTCATATTATGCTTATTATAAGATAGAAGCATATATCACCATTTTGTCCACAAGCAATTTAGCACGTTTTGACAAAAATTGTAACTAAGGAAACATACCTTTGTTGTATTCCCTTTGTATGGTTTTAGAAACCATAGGAGCGAAATACTTCATGATCTTCTAAGATACCCAAATCCTTTGCTATATTCCCTTTTTATGGTTTTAGAAACCATGGACGAGAAATACTTCATGATCTTCTAAGATACCCAAATCCTAGTATGAAGAACTCTCAAATAAAAAAAAATTTAGAATGATCTATCACTATCCAACATATGATGATTTCTAAAAACATGACTCTTTGTTTTAAGAAATTCCCTTCTTTGTAGTTTTCAAACATACACGGATCGTATCAAGTTTTCAAAGTACAATATACTATAAAAAACTTGGTAACGAAGCTCTGATGCCAATTGTGGAAAACTAGAAGGGGGGTTGAATAGTTTTACCAATTTAAAACTTCCTTTTAAATATTTAGATCGACTTATGTCAATCTATTTGGTTGTTTATGTTGGACGTTGATAGATAGATATATAAATGTGTAATGAAAGATAAAGAGTAAGAAGCACATCACCACGACACAAGTTATTTATAGTGGTTCGGCTACAAGGACACCTTCCTTGCCCTACTCCACTCCCCGAGTCACCTACTCGAGAGTTCGTAAGCACTACACCAACTCCTTATGGCGGAGAAGCCTTCACAACGTCGCTTAACCTTTTTCCGGTACAAAGCTAAATACCGAGTTCTTTCACACCAAGGCGAACCACACCTAACACAACGTCGCCTACCCTTTATACGGTGCTAGGCTAACCACCGAGTTCTTTCACACCTTAGGAGAACTAATCCTATCACAACGTCGCCTACCCTTTATTAGGTACTAGGCTAAGCACCTAGTTCCATTACCATGGAGGAACTACTACCCATCACAACACAACACCTAATCTCAAGGAGATCCACTCCTTGTTACAACACCATCAAGGATATCACCATCCTTGTAAATAAACAAATACTTATATGTATAACGATGCACCTCATCGATTATACGACCTAAGCATTCTTCCCAAATGCTACTTGATTTGATTCTTTGGCATCCTTCACTAATGCCTTTGACACAACGCTTGGCACCCTTCACTAATGCCTTCGTCTTGACACCTTTAGCATTCTTCACTAATGCTTTGACACGGATGATGAGCACCTTTCACTAATGCTTTCATCTTGACACTTTCGGCATTCTTCACTAATGCCTTCAACCCAACATCTATGGAGAAAGGTAGATCTATCAACAAGAGAACCTTCATTGTCTTGATGATGACGAAGCATGGCAACTCATGGACTTGAGCTTGCACGTCTTCAAGATGTGGTGATCTTTTCTTTAAGAGGAACCTAGAAGATCACTACATAGATCTCTTGGATCTGAGGTTAGAGGGTTAGTATACTTGGGGGGAAGTATGTGTGTAAAAGGATAAATAGAAAGGAAGAAATGGCTCTCTATTTATAGAGAAAATTCTCTCTGTTTCCCGGATCCCACGGATCCCTTCCACTGGGATCCGCTAGCACAAAGCTAGGGATCCGTGGAACGCTCCTCTTTGCCCATGGGTATTTTTGGTTATGGGTCATGGGTTATGGGTTGATCCATGGTTTTCTTTCTAGATACAATGTATCTTAAGGATACAATGAACTTGGTCAAGTGGTATATATAAAACCATGGGTTATGGGTCAATACCATTTGCTAGTATTAAGGGTACAATGAACTTAGTCAAGTGGTATATATAAAACCATGGGTTATGGGTCAATACCATTTGCTAGTATTAAGAGTACAATGAACTTAGTCAAGTGGTATATATAAAACCATGGGTTATGGGTCAATACCATTTGCTAGTTTTACCCATTTAGTGTATACTTGTTTTACCCAACTACATTCAATGTATTTGGTCAATGGGTCAAATACTTAAGTTTCTACCCATTTACATTACCCAATATACTACATACTAGTTATGTGTATATTTACCCAAATATGTAAACACTAGTTGTTGTACATATGTAATACTAAATCATAAAATCACTTATACTTGTTTTAGTGTTTTATGTGAAAATGTGAATATGTTAGAAACTATTAGTTCAAACCATTTACGTATTTTATTTGTTTCGTTAATATGATTTTACGTTTGTTATCGACAAAACATTAGAAGATCGTAAAATATAAATAAACGCTTTTACGGCTTATTTGTATTAACAATCTCCCTTTTGTTGATGACAAAACATAAAATTATTTTAAGGAAAAGCTAAAATTGTAAAAGTTTGAATTTGTAGTTTTACTTTCTTTCCCCTTTTGTCGAAACAAAAGAGCTTCGAAGGAAACTAACACATTGTTTTAGGAAAAACATGTGAAAGAAAAATATTTAGAGCAAGTAACGGAACGGATCTCGTCTTTACTCCCCTTGACGAGTCCATCCCTATGTAAGGCGCCAAGAAAGTAATACTAAGCTAGTTTGTTTGCAACTAAGTTTGCAAAATATTTCGTCTAAGTGACGAATGTGCTCCCCTTGATGATTGCAATTTTGCAAAGGGATGTCGAAATGTATTCCTAATATTGCAAGTAATTTGCAATGTATTGTTTTGACACAAAGCTCCCCTAGCTTTAGGGTGTCAAATGCTTCAAGTGTAGATTGAATAACTACAAAACAAAGGTTAGAAAACAAGTATAATGCACAATTTCCCGCATATGTGATCCAAGTTAGTAGAAAAATAGTTTTCGTCTCACGGATCCCACGGTTCCCTCCTAGTAGGGATCCGTATAGGAAATTTTGAGGGATCCGTATAGTCGATGATTAAATTCAAGAATGGTGATGTAACAAGTAATGTTAACATCAAAATGAGATATGTATTCAGCCAACAAACATATACTCAATGCAATATGGCAAGTAAACTATCATTCAATAAAACATAAGAGATGATCAACAAATCTCTAAAAACTAAGAGAATGATTTAGCCATATTCTACTAAAACTAATAAGTGACCAAAGCAAAAGAGGCAACAATGTGCTTGAGTCTAGGGATGAGTAGACTTGTTGATTTGGTCCAATCTTTCAAGAAGATGATTAAACATGAAATGCAACTCATTTCGTACTTCTTGAACAAGTCCTTGGGTGATTAGACAATTAGAGCAATTATTGTCTTGATTAGGAACATGATATTTTGAGGAGGTTCTACAAATGATGATGGAGGTACATTGAGTAATTTAGGATGAGGTTCTACTAGGAATCAGAGTGGTGGTAATGGAAATTCCTTAATATGATCAAGTCCTTGGTGGTTCCTTGTTTCCAACGATGGACTAGTTGGTGATTGGGAAGTTCTCGGTGGTGAATGCTCTAATGAAAAGAGATTTGGGTGAGAGGCTCGGTGAAGGAGTGTAGTCCATGCTCTAGGAATGAAGGTTTAGACGTTTTGCTAGAACTAGGTACGTTTGGTTTAGAGATCGATGATCCCTTTTCTAACCTAAAAGGTTTAATGCTAATTATTGCGGTTCTATTGGCAATTGTTGATTGGGTTTGTTGAGGTGAGATTCTAGCACTATTATCTCTTACGGATGATGATTCGTGGATGGGAAATCCTACCATTTGTGGGTTTAACCGGAGATGATTCGGTTGAGGAAATTTCGTGTACAACACGAGAAAGTTTCTAGGTGGTTCTTGGTTGGATGAGTTAGCACTAAGAGCTTTCCTCATGATGAAATGACTAAGGAAAAGGTTTCTAAATGCTAAGAATTATGTTGTGTTCGATGACTAAGGGATTCTAGCAAGATGACTTATAAAGGGAAGGATTTAGCAAGTGCATTCAAGACTTAAGTCTCTAATATCCTTTGGAATGTGATGATTAGCATGCACAAGAGTCAACTTTAGAGTTTTACTGATCTAGGGATTTAATTAGGATGAGGTGGAGTGTTCAAGTTAGCAAGATGAGCTTGAAATGATTGTTCTAGCAAGAGTTGACATAAATCTGTCACCCGGATCCTACGGTTCCCACCAATGGGGGATCCGTCTAGGCTAATCCTAGGGATCCGGCTCTCAGCAACTAGGAAAGGATAGAAGTGATGTTTGAAAGGTCTAAAGCCTATACCTTTTTGAGTGTTTCAGTTCTCCTAAGTGTCTTTAAATGGAAGGGTACTTAAATGTTCAAGGGTAATGAGTGATGTAGCTAATGATTGCCTTATATGGAAGAAATTGGAACTTTCGTGAGTACCAATGAATGAACAAAGATGACACTAAAATCTTGAGAGTGTCAAATGGAGCTAAATGATCCTAGTGATCAAATAGTGACTTAGGATAATGTCTTGGAGAAGATCCTAAAGGTTTTAAGGTGGAAGAACTAGAATTTGATCCATTTTGACCAATTTTGAGGTAAGGATGATTATGATCAATTTTGCCATAATTGAAAGATTTCTAAGTCTAGATGTGAGGGATCATGTGAGAAATAATGAGTGATCTAGAGGCGGAAGAGTAATGAGTTTAGGTGAAACGATAGATCGAAAAGCACTTTGAGTGTGATCCTTAATGAGCTATGAGTGAGTGTGAAGCTTACTAAGCTTGAGAAGGACTTAAGAGATCCTAAGGTATTAAGTTCACTAGTGTGAAGTAGTCTAGGAACATGGTTTGAGGTGTAAAGGATTGAAACTCCACTTATTTGCCCGGATCCCACGGATCCTTCATTTGAGGATCCGGATAGTTACAAACTAGGGATCCGCATCGGGACGCTTTTACTTAATAGTGAGCATTTGTTCTTAGTACCGAACTTAAAAGCTTAATGATCTCTATAGTAAGCATACATGTATACAAGTAAAACATACTAAGAGCATGTAGAAATAGAACATAAGCAATTTAAATGAGATCTAGCTCACAAGTAACACATAGGTTTATCAACCTTAACAACCACTATTCAAGAAGCTCAAACTAGATTTACGATCTAGATTAGTAAATCATTTGTATTAACAATGATGTGTAGAGTAGATGATGGTGTTCAAGACAATAGGGTTGTTTTGGCCAACGGAAGCGATGAACTATGTATAGTCATTACGGATGGTGATTAGCATACAATGAACTTCGTCCATGAAGTCATGTAGCTCTTCTCGATCAAAGCAAGATAATCGCTTGATGAGGCAAGTGGTTGTGATTAACTAAAGGAAAATAAATTTTACAACTTGTTTGATTAGTAATCCTAAGACAATGCAAAGTATTTCCATTGTAAACTTACTTTAGGAAAACATAGGAGTATAAATTTCCCAAGTGAGAGAATGAATATGAGACTGTTACTAGCGGTGCTCAATTACGGCTAAACACGACCATTTTACGGTGATTCCACATACCCAACTTCTATCAAGGAAGCAATTCAACCGGTAGGTCAAATTGAGTTTCTAGTGCAATAAGTTCTCCAAGATTCATTCTCAAGTTAGGAAAATTTATATTCCTACAATGGCCTATCAAGAGTAACAATGATGATACTTTGCTTCGTTTAATATTATACTTGATACAACTAAGGTGACAAAGGCGTCATGTTAAAAATAAGTTTAAAAGTTGTCCATATGTTAAACAACAAAAATGGTTGGAAGAGCTAGTTCAACATATGTTGTTGGAAAGCTTTGAGTTTGGACTTTCGGATATGAACAATTATATTTGCGTTGCAAAATAATTTACTTGAGTATATCGGATGAAATAATCAAGTTGTCAATCCTACTATGAAGCTTGGAGAGCGATCATGAAAAGGAAAATGGGAGAGTACATCATCAACACAAGTGTAGGTTATGATCCGATGTACATTCTTGTTGTTTTTAGAAAACGATACAAGAACAAAAGAAATCATATAAGCATATAAAACATTTATGTTGCACACATGACAAACTCAATCAAAAATCCATTTAGTGTGTTATATGTTATAAACATTTTTCAACCTATATGACTTATCTAAGTATCTAAACTAACATTTTCGATACAACTAGATGTTATCCCAAACACAACTTAAAATAGCATACGAAAGTTCTTTTCATCGCTTTGTGTTAAATATAAACATGTATACCAAGCTTGATTAGTTTCTTGTATATTTATAAATATGATCAAAACCTTAATTTCAATAGAGGACACATTGTTATTCAAAAGCGAAAACATCCGTCTCCAATTAGATCAAAGGTTTGTGCAAAAGTTATGACCGAAAAATGACTTTCTATTATAAATCAATGATTCTGTTAATTATTGTTTTGAATCAGTTTATGAAATCATTTTTAAATAAAAGTAGACTCAAATACCTTTAAAATGATAGGTGGCACGACTTCTAACGACTTACGGTTAAAAAGTTATGAATTTTGAAATTCAAAAAAGCTGCATCTTCAGTACCTACGGATCCCATGGATCCCTTGCTTGAGGATACGTCGATGTAACTGAGGGATCCGCGGATCCGATACATAATTACAAAATGTACGTTTTGACCCGGCGAAAAGGTTTAGTCTTTGTAGACTTTTAGTGAAGTTATATTACCCACTTTTACCTTTATTCAAGCTTGATTAACAAGATATCTAACAACAAAACTTCAAAGAAAAAAATCACTAAAACACTTTTCATATTATGCTTATTATAAGATAGAAGCATATATCACCATTTTGTCCACAAGCAATTTAGCACGTTTTGACAAAAATTGTAACTAAGGAAACATACCTTTGTTGTATTCCCTTTGTATGGTTTTAGAAACCATAGGAGCGAAATACTTCATGATCTTCTAAGATACCCAAATCCTTTGCTATATTCCCTTTTTATGGTTTTAGAAACCATGGACGTGAAATACTTCATGATCTTCTAAGATACCCAAATCCTAGTATGAAGAACTCTCAAAGAAAATAAAAATTAGAATGATCTATCACTATCCAACATATGATGATTTCTAAAAACATGACTCTTTGTTTTAAGAAATTCCCTTCTTTGTAGTTTTCAAACATACACGGATCGTATCAAGTTTTCAAAGTACAATATACTATAAAAAACTTGGTAACGAAGCTCTGATGCCAATTGTGGAAAACTAGAAGGGGGGGTTGAATAGTTTTACCAATTTAAAACATCCTTTTAAATATTTAGATCGACTTATGTCAATCTATTTAGTTGTTTATGTTGGACGTTGATAGATAGATATATAAACTTGTAATGAAAGATAAAGAGTAAGAAGCACATCACCACGACACAAGTATTTATAGTGGTTCGCTACAAGGACACCTTCCTTGCCCTACTCCACCCCCGAGTCACCTACTCGAGAGTTCGTAAGCACTACACCAACTCCTTATGGCGAAGAAGCCTTCACAACGTCGCTTAACCTTTTTCCGGTACAAAGCTAAATACCGAGTTCTTTCACACCAAGGCAAACCACACCTAACACAACGTCGCCTACCCTTTATACGGTGCTAGGCTAACCACCGAGTTCTTTCACACCTTAGGAGAACTAATCCTTCACAACGTCGCCTACCCTTTATTAGGTACTAGGCTAAGCACCTAGTTCTTTCACACCTTAGGTGAACTACACCTTCACGACACAACACCTAATCTCAAGGAGATCTACTCCTTGTGTAACACCCCAACCCGACAAGGGTAGAAGTGTCACATTCTGGTGTCATATCAGAACATACAATTAAAATCTTTGTAAACGAAAACCTTAAAATGAAGTATCAAATCATATGAACAGTTGACTGACAAGGAAATACAATATCCAAAATGAAAGGAAAAACTCAAAACAAAAGCTCTTCAAAATAAGTCCCAAAGTAATAAGTTGCTAGGGTTGGTCCACCGGATACTCTAACTCTCACCCCATCAAGCCCATCTTCCAACCTAAAACCCGCCGCAGAAAAGAAATGCGGTGAGCTTAAAAAGCCCAAAGGAAGATATAACAAAATGAAAGCTAAATAAAATCGAAATGCGAAATGGAAAAATGAAACGATAACAAAGTCGCGGCGAAATGAGGACAATGAGTCAATGAGGATCCTGCAGAACACAATTATCTGATATCCAAAGCACATATAACAAGGAGAACGAAGCAAAGCAAAGCAAAGCATCATGACAAGCATACAAGCACATACAAACCAGCATACAAGCATTGAAACATAAGCAAGCATAGCAGACGTCATATCCACACAACATATCAAAGATACAATCAATTCAGAAATCATAAGCCATACAAGTCAAAGAGAAATCTAAGGCAAGCGGAAGCAATTAATTAGTAAGTGAAGATGGCAAACACACATGTCAAAAACACTTATTTGAAAACATAATCGACATCATAATCAATGAAGTACCAACAAGAGTCAACACATGGCGTCACACGTAACAAGTAGGAATACAACATACGATATAGTTGAATGAATCAAAGACATAGCAGGACAACAAATTAACAAGCCATACGTCACACGTTGAACCATTTACCCAATCAAACCGTAGCATAGGCGTAATGTAAACATGGCGGTCAACAATAAAGCAGATAAAATACAACAGGATAGTCATAGTCCACAAGATTAACCGAACAAAGCACACATAATAAACCGACAAAACTATCGATTACACATTGGCATGGTCACCGGACAATTCGAGAGGTTCACATAATAGTGAGATCACATATCATCGATGAAAATAGGTAACTAAGATAACCACATATTAATCACATCATAGCGGGATAATCGGTAGTCACATAAAACATAAATAGCATAAACAAAGCAAATAAACACATAATAACCCGTGCGTGAATGGAACGATAGTCTGAAATAATGGAATGAGAGTGTGATGGATCAAAGAAATGGAATATATATATCTTGGTAGTAGAGTGAGTCATATAAGGGTACCGAGTAATGAACAATTAACGTAGCATATGGTGCGTTGGGGAATACAAAAGGTACAATATAGGTATATCAAAGGTGTAAGGGTTGTCGAAATCTACCACGAGCCGGAAACATATCATATCATAAGTAACCATTGTATTCGGAGGGTGACCTCGAATACCATATATAGTAGGAGGAGACCTCAAGAACAAATGGAGTAGCTAGCTCCGGAATGTGAAGACGCAGTATTGCACACGACATCATTCACCATATAAATCATATCATATCAAATCATATCCTCTCATATCATATCATATCTAGGATGCATCCATCGCCCGGAAACATAGTGGCCAAATCATATACATATAGTGAACTCATAATCATATCATAATGGGACGGTGTGTAACATCACTCAGACACACTGGAGTCATGCCATTGGTGCATCAATGACACGGTCATGTTACCTTCATGACTAGGAACACATATTTGGCTCGGGTATCAAACCGACGGGTCAAAGCATAATCATATCATATCATAAGGGTTCATATCAAAGTTCATATCAAAGGTTCAAAAGTCAAAGGTTCATATCGATTTCCATAACATAAGTTCATAATCGAGGTTCATAATCGATGGTTCAGTAATCATAAGGTTCATAATCGAAGTTCGTAATCATAACAAACGAATATCATAGCGAACAGAATCATATCAAAGGATTATGTCGGAATCATATAAAAAGGATCATAGCATAAGGAAATCATAGCAAAGGAATATCATAAGTGAAGCAAAGTCAAGGATCGAAAAGTCATGAGAAATCCTTAATGAAAAGGGATAGAATATCTGTACCTTAACGCCAAAGAAAGGAAAGCAACGAATGAACAAACACGAAGACACAACGTCACGCCTTCTTCGATGAATCTACACGGATTACGGTTCGCATAATAATTATTAGCTCATTTAATGTTGTAACAGATTTTAAATACACATTATGAATCGCATTAATACTTTTAGAGTTTAATTTGATTAAGCGCATTCTCGTTTTATTAATAGACCGAATTAAATATTTTAGGGTAATAATCATTAATTAGCCAAACTTAGGGGTTACAAACGATAAATGGTAAATTTAAAGGTTTAATAAGACAATTATCCTATTTGAGGGCTTTATATGATCATAATTCAAAGTATAGGGTTTACATGGTAAATATTTCAATTTGTAAGGTTTATATTGTAAATTAACTTAAAGTATTATGTTTCTTACTAAAATTTCCATGCACGTTTAAAAATAAAAGACATAAGTTCACATACATGATCGATCATGTTTAAGCTTGCTCGCGGTTCAAATGACTAACATTTACGACCAAGTAAATACGTAGTACTACCAACCCCCGACTCATCTCCACCGATACACGTTCAAAACACAAAACGACTAACGCATGAGTCCCGCGATCACCCTTAAACATACACCCACAAGGACTTGTTTAGACCATTTCAAATACACATTTTTCACCTTTGATCGCGGCTCATACAACTTATAATCACGACCAATTAAACCCATATTATGATTGACCCCCGACTCGACTCCCACAAAATACTTTCAAAATACCAAACAACCCACACATAAACTCCGCGATTAGCTTTGAACTCGCTCCCATACCAAGTATAACCATATATTCAAACCTTTAAAAAAATTATTTGAGCATAAGTCTTCAATCACAACAAAAACAAGACCAGATAGACCCATGCATGCAGCATACACCATATTCATATATAATTATTTAAGTATATGCATCATATCCATTCGAATTCATTTTTGTAAAGCTTACATATTACTGGTTCATATATATACATGTGTAACCTTTTTGATATCCATTCATGCGACACACATTCAGGACGTATAAAAAAAACTCATGCAAGCACTACGAACGCCTGTACTGTCCTTTAACATGCGTGACCAGACTTTATTTCTCGGGTTAACATCTATTTTTAAGGTCGATAAATAGGTCGAATGGATTCCAAAACAGGTTATAATGGGCCAATTTAAACTTGGTTTTCACTTGTTAATTCATGAGACAAACTTATTATTTTATGTGGTGTTTTAGGCGAATATGCATGCATACTCAAGGAGATCTCACGACAGCAGGTTAAGGAAAACAAAAAGAGAAAGATCAAAGGGTAGAGACGCGTTACCCTAGGCGTTCGAGTGGAAAGAAAACAAGGAACCAAGGTGGAAAAGCCCCGCGATAACAGCTACTAACCCACGACCAGCACCACCTTCGAAACCTTCCTGCCTTGCTTGGTCGAGTGGAGAAGAAGAACTAGTAGATTTGCCGTCACTTTTAGATGTAGGGAATTTAGGGTTTATTGTGGTTTTATTTTAAATTGGTAAATGTTAGTTATTAGGGAAATTAATGGGAAAAATAAATGAGATAATAAATGGGTGTGTTTTGGGCGTCAATAGGGCCGAACCAAGGGGAAAATTTTGAAGACCCAAATCAATTTTATTTACTTACCAAATATATATGTTACATTTAATTTAAATCTCCTAGCACATGTATATAATATGGTCCAATGATTTATATTGTGTGATATTCATTTTGTAACTTAAATGTAAGTTTTATTTTCAATGCTTCATGTAAATCTTTTATAATTTAAATGTTTAACATATTTAAAGAGCTTGACGAGTTTTACGAATTTTCATAATTATTTAACCTGAGGGGCAAAATGGTCATTTAACGCATTTGAAATTTTAGGGTTTTACACCTTGTTACAACACCATCAAGGATATCACCATCCTTGTAAATAAACAAATACTTATATGTATAACGATGCACCTCATCGATTATACGACCTAGGCACTTCTTCACAAATGCTACTTGATTTGATTCTTTGGCATCCTTCACTAATGCCTTTGACACAACGCTTGGCACCCTTCACTAATGCCTTCGTCTTGACACCTATAGCATTCTTCACTAATGATCTTGACACGAACGATAAGCACCTTTCACTAATGCTTTCGTCTTGACACTTCGGCATCCTTCACTAATGCCTTTAACCCAACATTTATGGAGAAAGGTAGATCTATCAACAAGAGAACCTTCGTTGTCTTGATGATGACGGCATGGCAACTCATGGACTTGAGCTTGCGTCTTCAAGAAGTGGTGATCTTTCCTTTAAGAGGAACCTAGAAGATCACACAAAAACAAAAGACAAAACTACATAGATCACTTGGATCTAAGGTTAGAGGGTTAGAATACTTTGGGGAAGTATGTGTAAAAGTGTACCTAGAGAGGAAGAAATGGCTCTCTATTTATAGAGGAAATTCTCTTATGTTTCCCCGGATCCCACGGATCCCTACCACAAGGGATCCGGCTAGCACAACGCTAAGGATCCGTGGTCCGCTCCTCTTTGCCCATGGGTATTTTTGGTTATAGGTCATGGGTCATGGGTTATGGGTTGATCCATGGTTTTCTTTCTAGATACAATGTATCTTAAGGATACAATGAACTTGGTCAAGTGGTATATATAAAACCATGGGTTATGGGTCAATACCATTTGCTAGTATTAAGGGTACAATGAACTTAGTCAAGTGGTATATAAAAACCATGGGTTATGGGTCAATACCATTTGCTAGTATTAAGAGTACAATGAACTTAGTCAAGTGGTATATATAAAACCATGGGTTATGGGTCAATACCATTTGCTAGTTTTACTCATTTAGTGTATACTTGTTTTACCCAACTACATTCAATGTATTTGGTCAATGGGTCAAATACTTAAGTTTCTACCCATTTACATTACCCAATATACTACATACTAGTTATGTGTATATTTACCCAAATATGTAAACACTAGTTGTTGTACATATGTAATACTAAATCATAAAATCACTTATACTTGTTTTAGTGTTTTATGTGAAAATGTGAATATGTTAGAAACTATTAGTTCAAACCATTTACGTATTTTATTTGTTTCGTTAATATGATTTTACGTTTGTTATCGACAAAACATTAGAAGATCGTAAAATATAAATAAACGTTTTTACAGCTTATTTGTATTAACACACGTGTTATACATGAAATCTCTTCAACCGAATCATCTCCGGTCAAGCCAACAAATGATAGGATCCTTTCTCATCTAATCAAACCAATTCCTAAAAGGATAGTACCCACAAAACTACCAATGCCAAACACCACCATACCTCCTAGGCCAAACATTATCATCTCCACTAAACCATCACCATTGGTTCCTAGAGATATCTCTTTTACATCTTCACTTTCATCACCACACCTCTACAATTTAGAGGACTTGCCTCCTAGGCCGTCTCATCCACTTCCGCCGACAACACTCTCTTCATTAGGAGGAATAGTGACACAAAATCAAGGTGTTGAGTCAACACTTGCTCCCGCTTCCTTTTCTCCGTTTCCATCATATAATCCTATTTGGATTATGAGAAATCATCAAAGTCAACCACCCGACCATATGGAAGTTGACACTTCCTTACCACCACCATCATTCTTGGTCGAACCATTCTCAAATGGGCCTCCACCAATTCCTCCGTCTTTTGAAGCTCCACAAGCCGCTTCACTTGATCCTTCGCATCAAGCTACTTCATTTCTTCCACCACCACTACCTAGCCATGACAAAGATTGCTATCATTGTCAACATGTTGAAAGTTTGATACATGAAGTACGAGAAGACCAACGTTTCATGTTCTATCATCTCCTCGAACGTTTCGACGAGATCAAACCTAAACAAAACTTGAGCTAGAAGATTTTAGTGGTGTCCTAGAATCAAGCGTTAGTTGGTCTAGAAATTCCTAGTCATGTATTGTCTATTTTCCTATTTTTAGAGTCATGTATATCATAACTCTTGTTTTATTAAATGAAATTACATGCTACTTGCTATATTTCTGAGTATATGAGTATATTATATAATCCATATCTCACTTTGATATTAACATTTCTTGTTATACCACCATTTGCTGATTTTATTCTTCAGCCAGAAGGATCCCTCAGAATGGCCTAGACGGATCCCTACTAGGAGGGAACCGTGGGAACAGTGAAACAGGAAACTATTTTCCTACTAACTTGGACCACATTTGCAGGAAATTGTGAATTATACTTGTTTTCTAACCTTTGTTTTGTAGTTATTCAATTAACACATGAAGAATTTGACACCCTAAAGCTAGGGGGAGCTTGGTGTCAAAACAATACATTGCAAAATTACTTGCAATCTTAGATTTATATTTCATGACTTCCCGTTGCAAAATTGCAATCATCTAGGGGGAGCACACCCGTCACATAGATGTAATCTTTTACAAAAATTAGTTGCAAATGAACTAGATTAGAATTACTTTCTTGACGCCCTTACTTAGGGATGGACTCGTCAAGGGGGAGTAACGACGAGATCCTTTCCCGTTACTTGCTTTTTAATTCTTATTTCTTTTTTAACTTTTCACACATTTTTTTAAAAACAATGTGTTGCTTTCTTTCAAAGCTCTTTTTGTTTCGACAAAAAGGGGGAGAAGAAAGTAAAAACTACAAATTCAAACTTTTACGAATTTTAGCTTTTCCTTAAAATAATTTTATGTTTTGTCATCAACAAAAAGGGCGAGATTGTTAATACAAATAAGCGTAAAAACGTTTATTTATATTTTACGATCTTCTAATGTTTTGTCGATAACAAACGTAAAATCATATTAACGAAACAAATAAAATACGTAAATGGGTTGAACTAATAGTTTCTAACATATTCACATTTTCACATAAAACACTAAAACAAGTATAAGTGATTTTATGCTTTAGATATACATATGTACAACAACTAGTGTTTACATATTGGGCTAACATATACTTAACTAAGTTTATACTAAAATTGGTAAAACAAGTATATACTAAAATGGGTAAAACAAGTATATACTAAATAGGTAAAACTAGCAAATGGTTTTGACCCATAACCCATGGTTTTATATATACCACTTAACCAAGTTCATTGTATCCTTAAGATACATTGTATCTAGAAAGAAAACCATGGATCAACCCATAACCCATGACCCATGACCCATAACCAAAAATACCCATGGGCAAAGGGCGTTCCACGGATCCCTAGCTTTGTGCTAGCGGATCCCTTGTGGAAGGATCCGGGATCCGAGGAACAGAGGATTTTCCTCTATAAATAATGAGCCATTTCTTCATTATTTCTCACCCTTTCTAACACACTTTCTCCCCGAGTTAAATCTCACTAACCTTAGATCCAAGAGATCTATGTTTGTAGTTTTGTTTTTATGTGATCTTTTAGGTTCCTCTTAAAGGCAAGATCACCACCTTTGAAGTCGAGCAAGCTCAAGTCCATGAGTTGCCATGCTTCCTCATCATCAAGGCTAATAAAGTCTTCTTGTTGATGGTTCCTTTCTTTCTTCAAAGAAGTGTAGTGTTGAAGACATTAGTGAAAGATGTCTCAAGTGTCAAGACGAAGATATTAGTGAAGGGTATCTATCGTCTATAGGATAAGCACTTGTGGTAGGTGCTTAGAAATCAAGACAAGAAGCATTAGTGAAAGGTGCTTACAAGTCAAGACAAGAAGCATTAGTGAAAGGTGCTTAGAAGTAAAGATACAAGACATTAGTGAAAGGTGTCTTGTAGATCTAGTCAAAGGCATTAGTGAAAGGTGCCTTAGATGTACATTCGATATGGTGTGTTTCGATGTACAAGATAGACTAGTATTAGATCCAAGGATATTGATATCCTTGATGATGTTGTAAAGGAGTATATCTCCTTTGGGATTAGTCGTTGGTGTAGTGTGGTAGTAGTTCCTCCATTGCAATGGAACTAGGTGCTTAGCCTAGTACCTAATAAAGGGTAGGCGATGTTGTGAAGGTGTAGTTCACCTTGGAGTGAAAGAACTAGGTACTTAGCCTAGTACCTTATAAAGGGTAGGCGACGTTGTGTAGGTGTGGTTCACCTTGGAGTGAAAGAACCCGGTGGTTAGCCTAGCACCGGAAAAAGGGTAGGCGACGTTGTGAAGGCTTCTCCGCCATAAGGAGATTGGTGTAGTGTTTACGAACTCTCGAGTAGGTTACTCGGGGAGTGGAGTAGGGCAAGGAAGGTGTCCTTGTAGCCGAACCACTATAAATACTTGTGTTGTGGTTTTGTGCTTCTTACTCTTATCTTTTCATTACTTACCTTTATATGTTTGTTTATCAACATCCAACACACACATCCAAATAGATTGACATAAGTCGATCTAAATAGTTTAAAAGCAAGTTTTAATTGGCAAAACTATTCAACCCCTTCTAGTTTTCCACAGGTTCGTCTAAGTGACGAAAACGTGCTCCCCCCTGAAGATTGCAAAATTGCAATGGGGTGTCATGAAGTATAATCCAAAAGCGGATTAAGTTGCAAATGATTTTGCAATATCGTTTGACACAAAGCTCCCCTAGCTTTATGGTGTCAAAATCTTCATGTGTCTTTTGAAAATCTACAAAGTAAAGGTTAGAAAACAAGAGTATAGTGCATGATTTCCTGAAAATAAAACTCAAGTTAGTAGTAATTTGTGCTTCTGTACCACGGATCCCACGGTTCCCTTCTTGGAGGGATCCTGCTGTCTGGTGACAGTTTCTTCAGCAATGAGAATGTGTCAATCAATGCTAATGAGGAGGTAAGATATGTATATGATATAGCAAGCAAAAACACAAAACCAATTATGGCATATAGATAATCATTCAATAAAACAAGAGATAATCAAACAAATCTCTAAAACTAAGAGAATGATCTAGCCATACAAGTACTACTAATGCTAATGAGTTACCCAAACTCAAGATTCAACTAAAAGCTTAATGATGATCAAGGATGAGGTAAGTTTCCTAAACGTTCTAAGTTTGAGCTTGTGACAATGATGCTCATTGTAGTTTAGGCTTGTTGACCTCTTCGAAACATTCGAGGAGGTGATAAAACATGAAACGTTGCTCTTCACGTAGTTCATGTATCAACCTTTCAACATGTTGACAATGATAGCAATCCTTATCATGGTTTTGAGCTTCTTGAAATGGAGGTTCAAGTGAGTTGAGATGAGGATCCTTAAATGAAGGAGGAATTGGTGGAGGCTCATTAAGTGATGGCTCTACAATGTTTGAGGGTGGAGGTAAAGAAGCATCAACTTCCATGTGGTCGGGTGGTTGACTTTGATGTTTCCTCATAATCTAAAATGGACTATTGGGGGGAATAAGAGAAGTTGATATTGGTGCAAGTATTGATTCAACACTTTGGTTTTGTTGCACAACCTTTTCAAGTGAGTTTGTTGGTAGTGGTGGAAGATGAGATGGCCAAGGAGGTAGGTCTTCTAAGTTGTCAGAATGTGGGGATGATTGTGAGGTGGCTCTAGGCACCAATAATGTTTGTTGAGTAGAGTTTGGTGATGATATCCTTGTGGGAAGAATCCTCTTGGGGATTAGTTTGATTGGTTTCTTTGGTGTAGGGGAAATCTTAGCATTTGTGGACTTAACCGGAGATGATTCGGTTGAGGAAACTTCGTGTATGACCCTAGCAAGTTTCTTGGGTGGATGAGTTAGCACTAGGAGCTTTTCTCATGATGAAATGACTAAGGAAGATGTTTGTAGACGCTAAGAATTGTGTTGTGTTTGATGACTAAGGTGTTTTAGCAATATGGCTTATAAAGAGAAGAATTTGGCAAGTGCATTTAAGACTTAAGCCACTAAGATTCTTAGAGATGTGATGATTAACATGCACAAGATTGAAGTTCAGAGTTTCATTGATCTAGGAACTCATTTAAGATGAGATGGAGTGTTTGAGTGAGCAAGATGAGCTTGAAATGATTGTTTTAGCTAGAGTTTGACTTAATCTGTCACCCGGATCCCATGGTTCCCTCCTTTGAGGGAACCGGCTAGGCTAATCCTAGGGATCCGGCTCTCAGCAGTTATAACAGGTTAGAAATGAAGTTTCTAAGGGCTAAAACCTATATCATCTTGAGTGTTTCAGCTCTCCTAATTATCTAAGATGAGGGTATACTTGAATGATCAAGAGTAATGAGTGTTATAGCAAATGATTGCTTTTTATGGAAGGAAAATGGGACTAGATGACTACCAATGGATGTTCAAGGATAACACTAAGAGTTTTGGTGTTGTCAAGTCATAATAAATGATCATAGTGATCAGATTTTAGCTTGAGATGGAATTTGAAAAATCCTTAAAAATCAAAAGAATTGAGAAACCAATTTTTGAATCATTTTGAGATAAAGATGACTAGAAACAATTTCCTAAAATTGTTCAATATGTCCACCTAAGTGTTTTGAAAGATGAGAAACAATTTGTGAGTATTGAAGCGGAAATATGGTGAGTTTTGATGTGTTGATAAATCAAGAGGCATTTTGACTAAGATCTTATGTAAGCTATAAGTGAGTCTAAGCCTTTCTCATCCTTGAAGTGGAATTAGTTGGGTTCTAATATCTTATGTTTAGCTAATGTGATGTTATCTAGAAAGCTATCTTGATGTAAAGGATGTTGTATTGCTGATCTGATGTCATGGATCCCACGGTTCCCTCAAGGGAGGGATCCGTCTAGGCTAATTCTAGGGATCCGACATCTGCAGATAAGAACCCCCACAGAATAATGTGCAGATTTTGCACACTAATTAACCATTAAACTAAACAACAATTACAAGCATTTCATCACATAATAACACTCATTGATAACAGTAGAAGTCACAATAACCAAATTACCACAAACAAAAGTGTTAAAACAAATTCATCCACACATAAATCAAGTGTTAAAAATAAGCATATTCCTATTGTCTCTTTCGTCAATTCTTTCTTTTCCTTTTTGACGACTTAGTGAGGTTGTAAGCAAGATTTTGAATCATGCCCCTCAATTGTTTAAATTCCGTGGTCTCATTTGGAATGGTTGGAAGTTGTTCGTAATAATCAAAGGGTTCCAATTCAATGTTGGCTATGGGGTCGACATCTTCTTCTTCTTCATTTTCTTCTTCTCCTTCCGAGGAGTCCGAGAGAGCTTTAGGTTTCTTTCCATTGACCTTGAAGCGTTTAGAGGGTATTTTGGTAAGAGGTACCATTACATGATCGGCAAAGAAATGATCATTGTTGATAGGAGATGGTTGTAATGCACTAACATACTTACAAAGTCGTGTTAGGAGCATACCATATGGAAGTACCATGTTGGAAGCTTTGAATACCCCAGCCATTCTCTTTACCATGTAATAGGCGAGATTAAATGGCTTTTGGTGGATAAGACAATAGATCATTTGCACAAGACATGTGTTTGGAAGTTCTTTGTTACCAACTAGGCTTATGACGTTTTCCCTAAGAATTTCTTCCCAATTTTTAAATATGGGATGCATTTCGAAAAGTTCCATTTGAAAAGGATTACGGTGAATGAGCTTATTGTTTCGGTCGAGACGGGATTGGTCGGTTCTTATTTTGAAAATGGTGTCTCGGATGGTTTTGGGTTCATCAAGAGGAGTACGGTACATTGGTTTAGAATCAAGTGCAAGATTTTGAGTGTTAATTGCCCAATCTTGAGAGTACATACAAATTCCTTCACAAGGAATGCCAAGAATTTGAGCAAAGGTGTTGAGAGGAAGAATGAAGTTTCATTTATTGATGATGAAGGCGATTGAAATGCTATCATCGGCGTTTCGAATGATCCTAATGCTTTTATGAAACTCAAAGATGAAGATCGGACAAATTTGTTCATCAATGTCAAGAAGATAATCAAAATTGATTGCCGAGAAGACTTGACGAATGTCGGTATTCTCAAGGAAACATTCCTTGATTACACGACCTTTGTGGATAAGTCATTTTTCAAGCTTTTTGAAGACCTTGTGGTCGGTTTTTGAGAATTTCTCATTTCGATAATAATGAGTAAGGTAATGGACGGTATCATGATGATCTTGTTGAGTGGCTTTAGGCATGGTTGGTCCTAAAAACACAAATTTTCCAATTAGGTAAAATTAGTTGAGGTGGGTTTATGGTTTTGATTTGTATTAACAATGTTGTGAACACAATGTGACCTTAGTTATGTTAAAAACCCCTTTTTATGATTAATTTTGAAAACCCTAATTAAAATAATTGATTAGAGATTTGTGAAACCATAAACCCTAGGATGAGGATGATGAAAATTAGGACAAGTTAATGTAATTACTTACAATGGTGTTCTAAGAAGGAATACTTAAGAGTATGGAATCCAATGAGGATGAAATCAGTAGTTTAGTCATTTTTGTGTTATGTGAGTAGAGGGAAAAGGATCAGTGGTGATTTTTGAAAGCGTATAGCTGAGTTCTGTTCCACGGTTCCCCCGGATCCCTTGTATTTGGTATCCGGCTAGTACAACTAGAGGGATTCGGCTACTGTGGACAGAAAAAGGGTTGTTTGGCTTTATTTTTGTAGTAGGCTTATAAACTAGCTAAAAAATAGTTTAGAGGTATCAGATGAAAGATTTTTTTTGGACGACGGGTTTTGATAAGAGACTTATCGAGGGTTCACATGTGACGACGGCGTTAGTTCAACGAATCAAAAGGAATGCTATTCCCGATGATGAATAAGACGGAAAAGTGACGAAAGAGACTTTTAAAGAAGCTAGCAATTATTTAAACAAAGAAAGCTATGATATCAATAAACTCATGTAAGCTATCTAATGAAAAGTAAAACATATCTCTATGCTTCTTGGTTTGGCATAATACCAAAATACATCATGAGCTCTTAAAGTAATCCTTTGTACTTGGTGTAAGTAAGTTGTGATTACTTTTAGATCCTACCTTGAAGGTTGACTTCATTATTCTTTGAATAGAAATTAAGGTTTTGGAGAGATCCTAGCAAGAAGATTTCTTGAAACAAAAATTGTTAGAATGATCTATCAATGTCCAACAAAATGATTTAAAAGAAAACATGACTTTGAAAAATCCTTCTTTGTAGTTTTCAAACATACACGGATCGTATCAAGTTTTTAAAGTACAACATACTTTAAGAAACTTGGTAACGAAGCTTTGATGCCAATTGTGGAAAACTAGAGGGGGGGTTGAATAGTTTTACCAATTTAAAACTTCCTTTTAACTAATTAGATCGACTTATGTCAATCTATTTGGTTTTTATGTTGGACGTTGATAGATAGATATATAAACATGTAATGAAAGATAAAGAGTAAGAAGCACATCACCACGACACAAGTATTTATAGTGGTTCGACTATAAGGACACATTCCTTGCCCTACTCCACTCCCCGAGTCACCTACTCGAGAGTTCGTAAACACTACACCAATCTCCTTATGGAGGAGAAGCCTTCACAACGTCGCTTAACCTTTTTCCGGTACAAAGCTAAATACCGAGTTCTTTCACACCAAGGCGAACCACACCTAACACAACGTCGCCTACCCTTTATACGGTGCTAGGCTAACCACCGAGTTCTTTCACTCCAAGGAGAACTAATCCTATTACAAAGTCGCCTACCCTTTATTAGGTACTAGGCTAAGCACCTAGTTCCATTACTATGGAGGAACTACTTGTTGAAACGTTTAGACCTTAATAGATCTTGAGCACTCGTAGATCATTGGTAATGCTTATGTAATCACAAACACACTAATAGAAAGTCTCGAATACTTGTATTCTATAGCGGAATTTAAACACAAGTAATAACACAAATAACTAAGAACTTCGTTGATTCTCTATGGATCGTTTTATAATACTAAAACTTTGTTTTTCAAGTCGTACATAACTCATACTATTGTGTTCCTGTTATAGACAAGGAACCCTAACCCGTTTCCCAAGAAACGTATAAACATAAAACTAAATATGATATACATTATCACTTCCTAATAAAGCTCATGCATATCCTAACTAAATATAAACTACGCGAATATCTATATCCATGAAACAAATTACACACTTTATTGCTTCAACAGATTCTCTTCTTCAAGATAAACATTGCACTTCGTGAGAATCCTTGGCGGTAAGAATATCGCAGTAATTCTTACTTAGTAGAATTCCCAACAATCCTCCCTAAACCGGAATTTGACTAGGTTAAGTTCCGGTTTCTTGATAAGCTTTAACACTTCGTAACAAGAGGATTGTACTCGAACATCGCAAAGAAAGAACCAAAACAATCGCATCTCTATGATGACAAAACTTTGAAACTCCAAATCTTTGCAAAGAACAAATGACAAAATGTACATCAAAACATATTAGTTTCATTCTATTCTCATCACATCCGGTGTGTGAACTCCCGTGAGAGGTGAATCATTGAAAATAATGGATTTGATGTCTCTTTACCAATAGCCATTACTACTGGAGTAGCCAAATGTTTAAGTTTGAAAACTATGGTACATCGATAACCATCGATTTATTAGCAAATCGGCAACCATATAAACGGATTTGAGATGTCTTTACCTATAGCCGCTTGCTCGGGACTAGTCAATTCTTAGGGGAAAGAATCACCTTTGGTGAATTGAAAACCCAATATGGTATTCCATTGCCTTTACCACAAGCCATATACGTGTGGGCTAGCCAATTCTTGGATTCCAAAAAGGAATAAACCATGGTGAATTGATGACCATACAACTCTCATCAATGAAGCATGGGTGGTTGCATACCCTATGATTTTGAGCAAACCACTACAGCTATCAACAGATTTGATGTGTCTTTACCAAAGTTGTACCCTTTGGACTAGCCAACTCTTTGATATACACAAGGCACATCTGGTGAGTCAATAACCAACAACAATATACAACAAACCTGCAAGCAAAGTCAGACAAACAACGAATATACATAGTTTTTATTTTTATTTTTTTTATTTTTACTAAGAATAAAACAACGAATGAAAGAAAACAAATATTACACAGAATACAAGATACCATAATCAAGATGATGCAAGGTGTTGCAGAAGCTGAGTCTTAATCAATCCAACCAATTGTTCAGCATGTAATTTATCATTCCCAACTGGTTCAGGAGGAACTTCCAACTTCGTTCTAAGCATGTTTTCCATCAATGACACAGACAAAGGATAGTCTTCTCTAAAAACATACACACAGTCATCCCACCCTTTCTCTCCACCACATGCACACATGGCATAGGATAAAATCTCCAAGTCTCAACCTTCCACTTATGTGAATTCTTCCAAATAGAATACCCTTTACCATCAGGAGATTGAGAGTCAAACATAACTTGAAGATCACCCCTGTGGTGAATGATTAGCATAATGCTTAGTGACAAGTCCGTACAAAGTATTCAAATCTTGCCTATCCACCAAATGAAATATTTCCTTCAAGAAGTTAAACTGCATAGAAGAATTATCCAGCCTAAAAATAGTGTTAAGCTGTCCATCAGTTAAAGTCCAAGCAGTCAACACATCATGAGACCCTTCAGGAAAAACATCAGCAGATCCTTCTTTAATGAAAGTGGACTAAGCAGCCTTTAGATCCAAAGAACTACCCTTGTGAGATTTCTTAACCTTAGAGGTGTGTGTCCCAGTTGATCTCACATATCTCTTTAGAGAAATGTGTCTCCTTTTAGACATCCTTTTCTTCCTCCTACCTGGTATATAAATCCCCATATATACTAAAGATGGTACCTCCTCAGAGTCATCAGGAACATCTTTAGCAAAAATGGAAGAAGTAGAATTAATTGGAACAGCACCACGCAATGCATGCATTCTCTCAAGTACCTCTCTGGCCCTCTTAGCTTTAGCAGCTGCTTGTTCAGCTTCCTTACCCAACACTGCTCCTACCTTATCAACAGGTGCAACACTAGGTAATGTTTCAGAGGAAACACCATGAGGTTCAGCAGAATGAACCCTTTCAGGTGAATGTATAGCTCCAGTGGATGCTTCAGAAGTAACAACAGGAGAAATCATCTTTGGTGTAACATCATCAAAAGAATCTACAATCTCAACTTTCTTAGGTCTCTTTGCTTTAGGAACATCCACACTACCAGCACTCCTTTTCAAGTTAGAAGATGGTGCAGTCTGCTTCATAATCCTTTGATACATTTTATGCAAATCAGCATCAGGTAAAGCCCAGACTTGCTTCTTTTTCAAACCAGAGTTATAGATAGTAGAACTCTGATTATACACCACATTCCTCATGTATGCTTTCATTTGGGCTGCAGTTGGTGGTCTTTCTATTCTAGCTTTAGCCTTTTGTGCGACAAGAGCTTTCTTCTTAGCAGCTGCAACTTGCTTCCTTTGTTGTCCAAGAGCCATCATTTGTGCAGCAAAATTCTCACTATCAAAGTCTGCACCTAAGATACTTTGTGTAAGAGTAGAATTGGATGCAGCTTGATGAGTATAAGCATCCCATTGTTCATTAGTAAACTGAGTAAACAGTTCATCAATTTCTCTTTGTCTCTCAGGAGGCAAATTAGTAGTAAACTGAGCTTCAAGCTTTCGAGCCAATACATCACTCTTCTGCAAATCTGCATACTCAACAAACATCCTTGCTTGTGCTTGCTTTTCCTGATCACTTACAAGATCTGAACCAAGCTCATCTTCAAGCATTACTCCTTTTCCTTTGTTAGCAGGCACATGAGTAGCATCAGCTTTAGGAGTATCAACAATAGGAACTTCAGAAGAAACACCCAAGTTAATATCAGAAGAAACATGTTGAGGCAGATCTTCAACAGGTGTAGAAAAGACATCAGCTGCAGGATCCAGGTTAAAACTTCTTCCAGCAAGAAATACTTCTTGATCATCTGCTAAATGTGTAAAATGTGGTGGTTCTTGTACAGATGTATCTTGACCATGTGTAGAACCAACATCTACCATATAAGCATCATCCAAATTGTCTTCAGCAGTTGTAACATTTTCAGCACTTGGTTCCTTTGAAGCTTCAGTGGTATCCTTGTTCAAATACTTTCTTCTTCTTCGTCTAGTAAACTGAATAGGTTCCTTGTTCTTTGAAGTTTCAGCAACAACTGGTGAAGGAACACGAGTCTTTTGAGCCACATCAGCCAAGATTTCAAGTGAATCCAAATTAACATCCTCTTGCTCCTCATCAAAAGAAACCACTAGCCTCCTTTTGCTATTATGCCCAAGTTGTTCCACTAAATCTTTAACCTTTCTCTTTAACCCATCTATCTCACCACCAAGTGCAGATTTAGTCTCAGCAAGCTCCTGTTTGAGATCAACCTCTTTCACATACATGTTCAGTAAAGCATAGACAGATGTAAGTGTAATAGGGTCCTCAGCTCCACCATGAGATTGCTCAGTGGTAATGGAAGCTTCATTGGACCTTTCAGGAGAAACATGGTCATGCTCAATAATAGGAGAGCCGTCATTAAATGACTCCCTAACTGGACTAGGTGTGGGTTGTCTAGTAATCTCATGTTCAAACTCAGCAGGAGTAACATGAGTAGGTGAAGGACTAGGACTGGGTAAAGGTGTAGGTGTTGATTGGTCAGGAGAAACATTGGATGCTTCAGCAGTAGTAGAAGGGCGCTCATCCATGGCAACTGATGGAGTACCATCAGCAGCAACATTGGTAGAAGGTGGATCACCAACAACATTACCCTCATCAGCAGCCTCATTGCCTTGAGGCAACATAGCTGTTAGTAAAGGATGATGTTCCCCCTCATAATGAGTTTTCATTGAAGCAAATAGTTTAGCAGATAAAGCTCCTATGGGACAAAAGACTTGGACTTGGGTTGTAATGTCTAAAATCATTTGTAAAAACCTAGGGTACATTAAAAACTTATGCTTTTTCCTTTGAATATTTTCAACCATATTATCAAAAATAAACCTAGAAAAGTTATAAGTTAACCCCTGAGAAAGACATACAATACCACATCCCAATTGAGTAGAAAATTGGTCCCATCCTCCTGATTTATTGCTTATGCAATGGAGCAGTGTGTGTACCAAAAACCTCCACATCGGGCAAAGCTTATTCTTGAACCATATATCTGTACGCATACTCTGGTATCCAATAGCTCTTAGCCCAGCCAGTATCTCCACGGAATTAGAATGATAAACCCCATTTTCATCGTCCAAACGAAGCTGTCTCCTTATCAAATCCTCCGTCACAACATACTATGTTCCATCAATCATCGCAACAATCTCTGTGTCACTCCGTTTCGTAGCAGATGCCCAAAATTGTGTAACCAACGATTCATATATTACATTGGGAGAATGTGTTAAAGCATAATGAATCTTGGATCTCTTCAAGAACTCCACCATTGGTTCATAAATTTCATCACCCTTTGCTTTTCCCAGAAAAGCAACTTTGTTATGATCCTTCTTAAATTGAAGCGCCATGTGAGAGATTATGAGTTTGGGTTATGATTCACGTAACTAGAAGTGTTTTGAACTTAAGTGAAGAGGGAATCAGTTAATTTGAGGCAAAGATATGCGAAAAAGGTATTAGTAGAAGTTGCCCAAATTATGGTCAAAAATATCAGAACAAGTTGTTGACCATATCTTACGTTTAAATCAACTCTTACCATGTTTAAATTAACACTTCAGCAGAAAGAATGGTCAATCTGTTGAAGGAGGTTAATCAACAGAAACCACTCAAGTTAAAAGATATCTTCAGTGAATATCTAGAGTATTACTGAGCCACCCAACTCGCATTTAATTTCATCAAGCCTTGAATCCATCTATAAAATAATCCCAATGCACACTTAACTCACATCAATTACCCCCAATTATCTTCACAAACCCTAAATTCACCAAAACCTCCACAATCATCAACAATAACCATGAATACCAAACCAGAGGTCATCATCCAACCTCCTCTCCATCATCATCAGCCAGTGATGATCCACGCCCTTTATTTCGCTATCCAAAATCCCCTTTTCTCCCTTCTTCTGAAGATGATAGTGTAGTGGATCCAAGTGAGTCTTCTAGTGATTCTGATGACTCCTGCAAGGAGATGAAATCACACCCCCAACCTTCAACACCTCAACCTCAACCAAGGCCACGTGCCAGAAGAAAGGTGGTGTTAGCTCTTCCTGCGCCATGTTTTGGTGCTTCATCACATATCGTTAAGGGAAAGGGCAAAAGGAAGATGGAGTGATTGCTTTATGGTGGAGCGAGTAGATGGAACAACCGAAGATATCTCATATGACAAATCCATCTACAATGCCCACCAGCTTCATCTTCGTTTTCATCAATCCATCCTTCCCATTTTTGTCTTCAGCTTCTTCGTCGTACTGGTCATGCATATCCACCAGCTTCTTCATCGTACTGGTCATGCATATCCACCAGCTTTTGTAATAGACGATAGGAACTAGTATAGGTTTGGTAGATCTTGTATAGAAATGGTCTTGTATTTTCATTTGAAGATGATTGTGATCTGTAAGCTGTAAGCTGTAAACTGTTTCTTGAATGAATGAATGAACAATTTAACTTCAATACTTCTCTTTAGTAGAAACAATTAGTTCACTTCAGCACTTATCTTCAGTAGAAACAAGCTTTAAACTCACTTGACCATTTTCCAATTAACCAAACTTGGTGAACTTCAACTTATATATGCATTCTGCAAAACAGACACAGAGAAACACACAAACCAAACCAAAACAAACAAAACTAAAGGTACATAATCAGGTTAGTGTTAGTAAACAAAAATATACACAATAATTTACAAAGTTTTACAACAATAATCCTCCCCTGAGGCATATGCCTCCCCTAAGGCCTATGCCTCCCCTTAAACTTTGCAGTTAAGGGTTAAGCATCCCAATATTGACCACGAGGTGTTGAAACCTTGGTCCATCAAAAGCCTTAGTAAAAAATCTGCCACATTGTCATCAGTATGAACTTTATTCACTTTTATCAAATGTTTTTCATATGCATCTCTTATAAAGTGGTGCCTGATTTCAATATGCTTAGTTCTACTGTGAAAAACTGGATTTTTAACTATGCATATGGTACTTTGATTATCAATAAAAATTTTTGTGTTCATGAAGTTAAACCCATAATCCAACAATTGATTTTGTATCCATAGTACCTGACCACAACAATTTGCAAAGAAGAACATACTCGCTTGAAGAGATGAGGTAGCCACAATAGTTTGTTTCTTGCACTGCCAAGAAATCAATCTTCTTCCAAGATATTGGCAACCTCCAGTTGTGGATCTCCTATCCAGATTTGCACCAGCATAATCACTGTCACTATAAGCCTCCAACTTAAAAGGAGATTCTTTTGGGTACCAAAGACCTAAATGGGGTTGGCCTTTCAGGTACTTAAAGATCTTCTTGACTGCATTCAGATGGGAAGCAAGTGGAGTGACTTGATTTCTAGAACAAGCACTCACAGCAAATGTAATGTCAGGCCTAGAAGCTGTCAAATACATTAATGAACCTATCATAGATCTGTAAAGATGAACATTCACAACAGGATCTGGTTCAAGATTGGTCTTTGCTTTTGGAGCTTCATAAGGTGTAGTGGCAGTTCTGACATTCTCCATATCAAACTTCTTCAAAATGTCCCTCACATATTTATCCTGATTGATAAAAATACCATCAGGTTTCTGCTGAACTTGGAGACCCAAAAAGAAAGTAAGCTCCCCCATAGCACTCATCCGAAATTCTCCTTCATCGATCCTCAAACTCCGCACCAAGCTTCTTTAGTGGATCCAAATATAATGTCATCCACATAAACTTGCACAAGAATGATGTCTGTGGAATTCTTCTTAAGGAAGAGTGTTTTGTCAATAGCACCTCTTCTATAACCATGCTTCAGTAGAAATGCTGAAAGTCTAGCATACCATGCTCTGGGTGCCTGATGTAGTCCATAGAGAGCTTTATAACCTTGCAAACATGTTTTGGATGATCTGGGTCTTCAAATCCTTTGGGTTGAGTGACATATACCTCCTCTTCTATTTCACCATACAGAAAAGCACCTTTGACATCCATTTGATATACCATAAATCCCATGTAAGATGCATAGGCCAAGAAAATTCAAGTGGCCTCTACTCTAGCTACAGGTGCAAACACTTCATCATAATCAATGCCTTCCTCTTGCCTATACCCTAGAGCCACTAATCTTGCTTTGTTTTAAATAACAATACCCCTTGCATCTCTTATGTTCTTCAAAATCCATTTTGTCCCAATTGCAAATTTCCCATCAGGTAGTGGTACCAATATCCAAACCTCTTGATTCTTGAATTGTAGCATCTCTTCTTGCATTGCTTCAAGCCAGATTGAATCTTTAAGAGCTTGAGTAACACTGGTTAGTTCCACTTGAGATAGAAAACAAGCAAACAGACAATGCTTAAAGTCTGTATGATTGTCCCTTTGCTGGTTTGAGACATAGGAGAGAAAAGCAACCTGTCCATATTTAGAACTTGTCACAGTCCTTCTAGTTCTAACAGGTGCTTGAGGATCACCAATAACATTGGATTGAGGATGAGCAATGTTGATCCTTTTAGTAGCAGTGGGGTTGATTTCAATGGATGTATCAAGATTAGTCAGAGTTGGCTCAAAATCACTGTCATAGGAAGGTGAGGTGAAGATGCCAACTTTGGGTTGATGATTACCAAGATCTGAAGGACTTGGAAATCGTGTATAAGGTTCTCCAAAGTCTGTGGACACTCTAGTAGGAATGGGAGTAGATGCAATTGGGATGTCAGCAGATTTGGTGTTGCCAGGAGAAACAGAATACCCATTGTTGGAATCACTCCTAGACCTAAATCAAGTGTTAGTAATTTACATGTAATAGTTAGCTTAATTATGGCCTTTATGTTTGTTATTAGCCTTAAGCTTATGTAGAAGGCCCATGAGCTTAGGCCCAAGCCCATAAAGGAAAGGAAGGGAACTAGGAGTGTTGCCTAGCTTCCCTCCTATAAATACTCTTGTAAACCTTCATTTGAAGGTTGGTTGTTCAAGTTATTCCTTTCATTCATACTCTATGCGTAACTGTCTTACTATATCGTGTGTGTGTGTGTTTGGTTTATTGTTCAATCGCCTCTCTATCTTTCTATTAAGCTTGTGTTGTAAATCTAGTGACCTAACAGTGGTATCAATCGCCTAATAGTTGAGTGAACGTATTGTTTGAAGTGAGTTTTGGTCTCACGCTTAACTTGCGTCTCCATAACTTTGGCTTGATCAAAAACGTATTTTTTACACTTCTTAATCCAAGATTCTTGTCCTTTCAACGTTATAAGGTGTTAAACTTTCTTGTTTTGGCAAAAGTTTCGAACTTTGTGTGTAGATCATCGTTTTCATCTAGTTTTTGTATGAAGGTTCTATCCTACGCAGAAGCTGTTTTAAGAGTTTTGGTTCATCAAGTATCACACTTTTGTGTCTTTTGGTGTTATTGAAGCTATTTCATCACACAAAAGCGGTTTACAAACAAATTTGAGCATAATCATATTTACGAGTAATCCTACGCGTAGCAAAACCCTAAAACTACGCGTAAGGTTATCCTTGGCTTGATCTTCATTTTCGTGGTTTACTCCGTGTTTTCTTGCTTGGATAAGCACGAAAATCGTCGACTTTGGATATCTTTTGCCTTTGTGAAGTGTAAAGATCACTTGAGATAAAACCCTAAACTTACGCATAAGCATACGGCTTAAGCGTAGAAATCCTACGCTTAAGATTCATCTTACGCCTAAGCCACGTCTTACGCATAAGGTAATCCTACGCATAAGTTTCTACGCCTAACTTTGTGTCTGCGCATAAATTTAGCGTCTTTTCCATACTTACGCCTAAGCTAAATCCTACGCGTAACTAGTGATTGTTACGTGTAACTTTGGCGTTTTTACGCATAAGTGCTACTTGGATTATTGTGATTTCTACGCCTAAGGACACCTCATCAACAAAGGTTCATTCGACTACAAAGATCCATTTTTACCAACACAAGTTTTCAACATGTCACAACCACCATTCTCTAACTATTTCCCTTACACTTATCCTCAATGACAACAACAACTAAGTCCACAACATCAACAATGGAATCGACAACAAGCAATTTATCAACAACAATTTAATCAACAACATACTCCACAACTTGGAGCAATTCCTCCACCACAAATGGTTCAAACACCGCCAAGTCTTCAAGTTCAACCCTAAATAAATGACTTCAATCAACATCCATCAAGGAACACTATGAAGGAACCAACTTGGTTTGCAAAGATGTGTGAAGCTTTAAGCGACCAACAATCAATTCATGAGGTTGGATCACTTGATAGACCTCAATGCTCACTCCGAAACTACGATCAATGGGTGATATGGTTCTTTAGGTTTTGTGATCCGAAGAAGCCACATGGAAAGTTCTTAAAGAAGGTTATCTTGGAAGGTCCATTTGAGATGCCTCTTGTCATTGTACCGGAGATCCTAATGCCATTCCACCAAGAGATGAACAAACAAACATTGCTCTTTGTTGCGATTTAAATCAAAGAACTTCTACACTATGAAGTCGATGAGCTTGCAATGCAATATATCCTTTTAGGATTACCTAACCCAATTCTTGAAGTGTTGATGCTCAAAAGGCGCAAAGGAAATGTGGGACCATATTCATCTTCTTATGGAAGGATCATGTACTCAATCAAGAGGATTTGGAATCCAAAATTTACTTGGCTTATGAACACTTCATGATTGAACACGGAGAGACACTAGAGTCCTATCATCATCGATTTTCAGACATCATCAATGATTTGGATAAACACAACATCATCATGCCAAGAATTGCGGTGAATACTAAGTTCTGAGTAGTCTTGGTCACGAATGGGAGAAGTATGTCATTTTTCTCCGTCAAGCGAAGAATATGCATCATTCTACATATGGATTGTTGTACGATTACTTGAAGCCTCATGAAAAGGAAGTTGATCGGGAAAGGATTCTCCGTGCTCAAATTGCTCCACCTACACATCCGGAAAATCAACAACTTGCCCTATATGCTCAACAAAGTTATCCTCCTCAACAAGCAACTCAACCACCTGCCTCAATCACACCAAACGATCAATCACAGCAACCTCAACAAAATCAATTGGTTCCTTACAACAACAACAATGATCAAGCACTTCATAGTCAAACTAATGAGGAATCCGATCCGTTCGAAGCATTGCAACATGGATTTGTTATGATTGCTAATGCTTTTAGCCATTATACCAACAAATCCAACAATCGTATTCGTTCCTCATCCAATACACGAAATCGGTGTTGTGAACAATGGACGAGTTGAAGTTCGAATCGTGGTTATGGTCGTCAAATGGGAGGTGGTCAAGGGTTTAATGCTATGGGTAGGAATAACAACATAGCTCAAGTGGTGGAGCAGGAAATGCTCGAGAATGGGTTGAATGGTCTTGATGCTACAAGCGCAATGAGAAGGACACTGGCTAATGCATGCCCAAAGCCAAGGACAGGGGCGTGCTTATTTCAAAGAGGCTCTTCTTTTGGCTCTTAAGGATGAAGTGGTGGATCTCTCACAAACAAAGAATAGAGCTTTATGGCGATCTGAGACTCGATGATGATATGGAGGACTTGCGAGGCCAATGCATTTGTTATGTTGATGGCTAATATGCATGAGTTACACATGAGTGAAACAGGCCCAGTGTATGACATTGATGGCTTGTCTCGGTACCGAACAAACCATCATCATATCTCGAACTAATATCTCCGCCAATATCTCGAATCAAGCGCAGCTCGGATTATTCAAAATGAGTCATCTACATCTCATTCGGCGATTTTCAAATAAACCACTGTAGTTACATTTGACGATCAAGATGACCTTATGGTTTCCTTTGATAATCAAATTGACTCCGTGGTTGTACTTGAGGATCTAAATAATGATCATGTGGTGACTCACGTTGAACAAGCCGAGCTATTGCCTCATCCAGATTTTGCTCGTTTAATTCAAGACCATCAAATCAAAATGGAGGAATGTTATGCATTAAATAAGGAATTAAAAAGCAAAATGCTTTGTTAACCAAGGATTTTGAATGCTTACAAATGCAACTCAATTTTTCAAAACTCAAGAAAACCGTGAAAAAGGTTTTGAAGCCGCTTTTGCTAAATCTCATCAAAGCGAAAAATATTTAGAGAGACGGATCGTGATCTAGCCGCTTGAAGAATGCTTTGTTGTGCGAAATAGAACAAGCGAAACATGAACATAAAAAGCAAATTAACGCTCTCACCTTGGAAAATCAAAAAGCTAAGGTGAGTTGTTAACTTGTCAAAAGCAGTTCTCCGCATACAAAAGCATTCAACAAATCGAGTAGATGTCCTTCTTGAAGAAATTATCGACTTGCAAAACAAAATTAAAGAGTTTAAAGCATTGTTTACAAACATGGTGAATCGAGAATGACTATTGAAAAGTTTACTTTAAAACCCAATCCAAAAGGATATGGACCAAATCTAGCGATTACAAACCAAAGCTTTCACTAAAACATTCAAACCAAATCACGAAGTTTCCGGTCACGAATATAAAATTAATGATCTTGTTATGAGTGTTGTTGAATATCATCGTCAAGAGGAATTAGATGCGAGAAGGCGAGTCGATCAAAATTAAAAGCAGTTGTTTACAACAAACCTTTTAATTATTCAAAACCGGTCACTTTCGTCACACCAACGGATTCTTCTAACACACCAAGGGTTATCATCAAAACACACGAGTCTTCTAATGTTAATCCCCAACGGATTATGCACAAACTTATGGTCCTTTACCTTCCATCGATGAAGTAAACTCAAAACACGAAAATCGAAGAATTCTTAGATATTTTGACATTTTCATGGTGACCTCAAAATTTTACAACATGAGATAGAATATCGTTACGAAATCAAAATTGATCATTTTCAATCGCCTCTGGCGCGAGAACAAAGAGACATTTTCGGAAAAATCTTTTACCTAACGTTAAAAATTTGAAAAGTTGTGCATTAGCTTGGGAAAAGGATTTTCATAAGGAACTTGGAGTGATGAAGGCCGTTTCGAGAAAAGCTGAAACATCTATTTCTAATACTAAGCGTAAAAGAAAATGTTGAGAAAAGATGTTGATCGACTCTTGAAAGATGTTATCGTCTTGATATCCATAATGTTGTGTTATTCTATTCTTTGCCACATGCATCGATTATATCTCTGCGATCATGTTGACTCTGTGGTAACCGTTGAGAATATTGATAATGTGCTTAAGATCGAGTCTATAAAAGCTGAAAATAAACGATTACTTAACAAAATTTTCAATGCAAAACGTCGTCTTAATTGGTGTGAAAAAGATATTCACAATCAACAACTTGGGTTTCAAAGAAAATCGCTCGATTGCATGAAAATCTTCTGATCCTAAATTTGAGCAAGCTGGATGATCAAAACATGTCTTTGAAAGGTCAAATCTCAAAATATGAACAAGAACTTGTAAAAGTTAAGCAGAATATGGTGTCATATTTGATTTACTCAATAAGACTCGTCATGAAGCATCAAACGAACTTGATAACTATCTTGCTCACACTAGAGAAGTCATGAATTTTCTTTGGTAATATTAGTTACGAAAATCAAGATTTGATTCACACTATCTCTAAGTTAAGAGAAATGTTAGGAAAGTATGAACAACTTCCGCCAACCATCATTAAGAGATTAGCACCGTAACACTTAGTAATCGTGCACCTAGAATCCCTACGCCAAATCACAAGTTGCTAACGTGCTTCCTTCTCTTGAAACAAGAATAGTTGCGTCTTTTCCAAGCGTCCGCACTTCACGACCTAGGAGCACTCAATCGAAGAATAGGAAGTTGCGACCTAAGAAAAGATCAATAAGGAATGCTAAAGTAGAAGAACACCCTAGGACTATGAATAAGACTCACGTTGCTTCCACTATAGATGTTGCGTCGGCAAATGTAATAGAAATAGTGATGTAACGAATGCTAAACCTTTAAGCACTTTTGATATTGATCGATGCACCTTGTGTTATTTGTCATAAAAGTATGAATTCGATTGTCATGACAAATGTGTTGCTAAAGCTATAATCTCGTTTACGGAATCTAAGAATCGGAATACCTCTAAGCCCAATAATTCTTCTAAGTCGTGCTTGGTAGACCGCCTTCTTTAGATTCTAAGGCAAGCATTGTTGTCCCTGTAGCTCGGTTTCACCTCCTAAGAATGTAGTACCACCTAGTGCATTCACTAAGACTAAAGCAAAGAGTAGTTATAGATGGCGAAATGGATATATAACACACTAGGATTTAAATGGATGCCTAAAATTATTAATGTTTGTATGTCTAATATACCGCTTGAACCCTCTAACATTTTGGGTTCCACATCTACTTCTATTCCATACGTGTAAATGCGTGTGTGTAATGCGGTGATCTGAGATCATTCTCTGGATGGTTGATAGCGGATGTTCCCGACACATGACGAGCAACCTTAAGCTGTTATCAAACTTTATTGCAAAGTTCATTGGGCTGTCGGGTTCGGGAATGATCACTTGCGACTATCATGGGCTACGGAGACTATGTCAATGGGAACATCGAAATCGGCGAGGTTTACTATGTGGAAGGCCTCGGTCATGTCTGTTTCGATGGGTCGGTTTGTGATGGAGATTTGGAGGTTGCTTTCGGGAGAAAACTTGTTTCATTCGTGATCTACAAGGAAATGACCTTATGTCCGGCTCGCGTAATTCTAGTCTCTACACTATCTCTATGAAAGACATGGTTGCTTCATCTCCCATCTAATTACTTTCAAAGGCAACATCAACAAAATCACGGCTATGGCACCGTCGTCTCTCACATCTAAACTTTCAAACCATCACCAACCTTGCTCGACACAAACTAGTTGAAGGTCTCCCATGATTCCGGTATTCAAAGATCACCTTTGCTCGACATGTGAACAAGGAAAAAGCACTCGTGCTCATTTTCCTTCAAAGGTGGAACACAGCTCTCGACATGTGCTTCATCTTCTTCACATGGATTTGTGTGGCCCGATGCGGCGTGCAAGCGATCAATGGCAAACGCTACATCTTAGTAATTGTTGATGACTACTCACGATGGACTTGGGTATACTTTCTTGAAGCAAAGACCAAGCTCCACAAATGATCATCACCTTTCTCACGAAAATCTCAAGTTCGACTCCGCAACACCGTCCGGCTAATCGAGCAGACAAAGGAACCGAATTTGTTAACCAAACCCTTCGTGAATTCTATGAGAAAGTGGAATTGACATCAAACATCTATTGCACGTACACGAACAAAGCGGAGTTGTTGAAAGATGAAACCGAGCGTTAGTGGAAGCGCAAGAACAATGTTAATCAATGCTAAACTTCAGATTACTTATGGGCGGTTGTATCTCTGCATGTTATACTCAAAACCGTTCTATGATCACAAATGCCACAACAAAACACCTTTCGAGCTTGTCCACAACCATAAACCGAATCTCAAACACTTTCATGTATTTGGATCCCTTTGCTATCCGAATAATGATCGTGATGATTTTGGAAAGCTCAAAGCCAAAGCGACATTGAGTCTTTATTGGATATTGTGAGAATTCTAAAGGTTACCGGATCGGAATCGTCGTACAAAGCGGTGATGGAAGCGATTCATGCTCATTTTGATGAACTTACGGAAATGGCTTACGAGTATAACGACTTAGAACCGGTCATAACCATTTAAACTTCCTCAACCCCATCATCGGTGAACAAAGCCCCCACTCACTCGTCAACAAATGGAAAGGTTATTTGCTCCATTGTTCGGTGGCGATATTGATGAGCGTGCTCAAGGTGTATTCATTGTTTCCGTTGCTCAACGATAATACTCTTATACCGATACACCGCCACAACAACTCTTGTTGAAGAAGCACCACCGATTGACTCCACCACAACAGTTGAACAAACAACTTCCAACAATGATGAACCGGTGATGACATTACGAATGAAGTACCCCACTGCAGATTTTGATCCAAATCGTTCTTTAACCCGTTTGCTAATGACATCTGTTGCACGATGTCGCGGAATCATCAACAAACCATTTGAATCCTCGAATCGCATAATGTATACCAACATCAACCTCTACACATCGATGGACTAAAGACCATCCTCGGCAAATATTATTGGCAACCCGAATCAACCCGATCGTTACGAGACAACGTCTTCACACGGATGGTGAACATTGCATTTATGCACTCACTGTCTGCTAATCTGAGCCTAAAAACATTAAAGGCGCAATGACAAAAGACAAGCTGGATTGAATCCATGCAAGAAGAACTCAACCAATTCAAGCGTCTTGAAGTATGGGGCGGTTGAAAGACCAACAGGGTCTCGTCATTGGTCTCAAATGGATTTGGAAAAACAAATTGGATCTTTGAAGGAATGTAATCCGAAACAAGTCACGTCTAGTTGCTAAGGGTTATCGTCGGGAAGAAGGAATAGACTTTGAAGAATCTTTTGCTCGGTTGCTCGTCTTGAGGTCGTTTGGATATTTCTCGCGTTCGCGGCTCATATGAATATGACGGTCTTTCGGATGGATGTCAAAGCTGCGTTTCTCAGCGGACAACCTGAAAAAAGCGGTTTATGTCGACCAACCCGAAGGATTCGTTGATCTTGAGTTCCCGAACCATGTCTACAAACCGAACAAAGCTCTTTATGGTCTCAAACAAGCCCTCGGGCATGGTACGATAAGCTATCATCTTTCCTCATTGCTAATAATTTCACCAAAGGTTCGGTTGACCCAACTCTTTTATACAATATCACGGGCACATATCTTAATTGTTCAAATTTACGTGGATGACATCATTTTGGGTCTACACATAAAAGTTTTCAATCGCTTTTGCAAAACTAATGAAGAAAAATTTTGAAATGTCCATGATGGGTGAACTTACGTTCTTTCTAGGATTACAAGTTCATCAATCACCCGTGGTATTTTCTTGAGTCGATCCAAATATGCCCTTGAATTGTTAAACAAATTTGGAATGAAAACATGTGATACTTATGCCACACCAATGACTCATACCAAGAAGCTAGAGCGATTTACATGGGAAATTAGTGGACCCTACAAAATACCGTAGTATTATTGGGTCTCTCATGTATCTAACGACTAGCGAGACGATATTGTCTTTTTGGTTTATCTATGCTCCCGTTATCGATCGCGACCAACTGAAACCCACCTCTCGAGGCTAAAAGAATCCTCCGATACATCAAGGAACCATTAACTTGGGGATCCGGTATCCGAAGGATTACGGTTTTGAACTAATCGCTTTTCAATGACGACCACGCGGGATGCTTAGACTCAAGGAAAAGTACTTGAGAGCTCTACAATTTCTTGGTGATAAGCGGTGTCTTGGCAATCAAAGAAGCGAGGATTGTACATCATTGTCATCAATCAAGCGAGAATATGTAGCCATGTCGCGTGTTGTGCTCAAGTCATCCGGATGAGAACACAACTCAAAGACTATGGTTACGTATTTGATAGAATCCGATGTCTTTGCGACAATCGAGTGCCATTGCGATCTCGTGCAACTCGATTCGACATCGAAATCAAAACACATCGATCTTCGTTATCATTTCATCAAGGACCACGTGGAGCAGTGCAGTTGAATTATACTTGTGGGTGCAGAATACCAATTGGCGGATCTTCTCACCAAAGCCTTGCCTCCGCTAGGTTTAATGAGTTGGTCCACGGATTGGTATGAGGTGTTTGACTCAAGAGGAATTGGATGACCTCCTAAAAGCAGTCTTAAAAACACTGTCAAACACCAAATACATCATTTTGTAAATATTTTCTCAAAAACAAAATACAAAAATATAAAACACGATAAAACAACAAAAATATTCTTCTAATCTAATTCTCTCTCAACATGGCAAGTACATTTCTTCCATCAACACTATAATCTTTCAAAATTCGAGTATTTTTACGATCAAGTGTTGAGGGGAGAAAATTATCACTTAACATTTAATAACATCGTGTACTTGCATGTTATCATATCCGGTTGTTTCTTTTATCAATGGTGGAAAATTTTCTTGTTCAATGACACTCCTCGGACTAAAATTCATAACCTTTCATTATTTCTTAAGTCAAGGGGGAGTATCGTCAAGTTTCTTTCTTAAAAATCTCTGTTTGATAACCAAAATGGAAGTTAAATGGCTTTGTATGAAAATGGAAAAGGTGGAGGGACCAAAACTGTCAAAATGTTAAAGTTATTTTTAATAAAAAACACTTTCCACCTAACACTTCACTTCACATTTAATACTCCTAACCTAAACAATCCTACGAACCAAAATCGTTTGACAAATCCGTGTTTCAGGTCATCATTTTGTAAGTTGTTTCATAATCTTAACATGTTTTTAAGCATTGGTTTTGATTCTTACACGAATCCAACGGTCAAAATGTTGTCTATGATTGTTTTAGTGGTCTACGCATATGCGTATGAACACCCAATCAAGAATGGGTGTTTATGGTTAAAAAGATAGTGCCTAAACGTTTCAATAACATCATTGATGTCCTTTTTATCATCAAAATCCACCCGAAACACGAATTGATGGGTTTTCAAATATTAGGGTTTATGCGAAGTTTTGGGTGTTTTCAAATGTGAAGGTTTTGGTGAAAAAGATAGTTGTATAAGGTTGTTTTCAAGTTGAAATGAGCATATTTAAACCCGAAATCACCCGAAACACTAATGATTCTTAAATTGAAAATTAGGGTTCTAGTTCATACAATTGGGTAATTTTTGATTCATGGCTTATTTGATGTTAAAACTTGGATAAAACAACTCCATATGCTTCTTAGAACTCCCGAAACACTATGGTGCTAATCCTATGGTTAGAAATCATATCGTAATTCTTAACCTCTAGGGTTTTGACCTACGCGTATGACTTTCTACGCGTAACTGATTAACAAGTGCTCATGCCATGATTTGTTGTTAAAATGAATTTATGTGTTAATATTGATGATATGATGGTTTTATTTCAGGCTTGCTACGCATAAAATTCAGAATCAAGGTTGATTGTTACTCTACGCATAAGGATTACCTTACGCGTAGGCAGTTATGCGTAAGAGAAATCCTACGCGTAACTACTACGCATAAGGTTCTACAATGGGACTACGGCGTATCACGTGAAGGATATGCGTGGCGATGACTCTACGCATAAGGTCTACTCTTACGAGTAAGCCTTACGCGTAAGGTCTTTATCGCCACGCGTAAGCCCTACGCATAAGGTCCCCTTTTCCACGCGTAACATTTCTTACGCGTAAGTTAGGATCCTACGCGTAAGCTTTCGCCTACGCATATATCATTTACATTTACGCGTAACTTTGCCAAATCTCGCCTAAGACTTTATTGACCTTCATTATGAATTGTTACGTGTACAAACTTGTTAATAAACAAATCATATCATCACAAAACCAATAATGTCACTAATAAACTTAATCGTTTAATATGTTGTGTTGAATAAGTGATAAAATAAACTTTAAAACTTAAAGTTAACTAAATCACGAAACTTATCACGACGATATTGGACAATTGGACAAACAAGTGACTTAGGACTCGTAACAATCTTTAACATTTGTATATTCAATAATTAGACAATAAAACCTTACGTTGACTAACATTATGTCTTTCGATATGTTGGTTCTTTTGGCTAATGTTATTTCGAGATCACGACATGGTCGCTCAAATGAATGTGGATGCACGAAGTTCTCACAATTCTTGACATCTTCCTAATGGCTATCCTAGAAAGATTGGAAAGAACAACCTTAGGGTTGATTTTGAAACCCTCACTTGCTCGAGAATCTTCTTGCTTGATTCTTTGTGGATGTTCTAAAGAATCATCCCTACCGAACATGCTCTCACACTCTGCTTTCTGATGCGAAATCTACATTCAACAATTCGGAATTCAATGCAGTATCACGGTCAAAGTGTAGTGGCGGTGGCGCTCAATCACAAACAAGTCACCATCACTCATGCAGACTTACGGGTGTTCTTCTCATTCACGAAATCGAGGCAACCGACTTCTTTGCTACACCTCTTGAGGAGACAGTCTTCAATTCCTGATTGATATTGGCTATGATGAAGCTTCAGGAACGATCTCTAAGCATTCTCATGTGGAGCTTAAGAACATTCCTCAACCGTGGAGAACCCTCTACATCATTATCACCAAATCAGTCTCTGGTCGTGATAGTGGCTATGAGCATCCTAAGCTCATGGAACTACAAATTTTCTGGTCATTAATCAACAAAAAGGACATCAAAATCGAATATCTGATATGGGATGACATGATGTCATTTCACAAGAAACTTGGCTCAAAGATTTCCTATGTCAGATACACAAAATTGTTGATCCAGAGAGCACTTGGATTCAATCCCGATATTCCACAGAGGCTCAATGACCCAAACAATCACGATATGTTGACTGAGCCTACCCTATCAGTCAGAATCAAGGAATCATCTACAAAGAAGCAGGTGTTGTATTACGATCACCTTCTATCTAAAGAAATCAAAAGCTCGAGACATACAAAAGGTATCTAGTTGCGGTAAAAGAAGGCAAAGTTGGTCATCTCGATGACAAGTCTTGGAACACCTATAAGGAGAACCGGAAGAGGCGGTGCGAGGAAGTCTTTGCAAATCTTGAAAGTCATAGGAAGTTTCCTAAGAGGAATCCTCCTCGTAAAAGGACTATTCCTTCTAAAGAAGTTGTTCCCATTCCTTACCTAAACACGAACCGCAGAGAAAGCTAATTGACGAGGACTCGGAAGGTCTTGAATCGAGAAGAAGAGATTACATACTCAAAAGCGCTAAAGATGAAACCACAACGGTATCTAAACCTCCCAGTCCTCCGGATGACCTAGGAAAAGGAAAGACTCTGCACTTGTGCCATATGAAGAAAGCTCGAGAAAGTGATGAAGAGCAATTGGATAAATCCTACGGAAGAAGTTTAAATTAGTTAGACACCTTCAAAAAGCTAAAGAATTTGAACAAGAACAAATGGGTGGCCCGGAGGGTCGAGTGGTGGTGTCCACTCTTCACCAGTCTGATGCGGTTAATCAACCCGATAAGGGGCTGGTGCCACCACTCTTGTGCAACAACAAATGCTTGTGGAGGAGTCTCCGATTATAACATTGAGGAACCGAGAAAAGGATAAGGCGAAAGAGAAAAGCGATGAAGAAGCTAAGGCTCGAGACGGAAGAAAAGCTAAATCCGGACACGAGGACGAAGAGAATTATGATGATTATCTTCTCAACGGTCCAACTCGTTCCAAGGAGGATACTTACGCACCTCCTAAGGACCCCGAGCCTCCTCATGTCTCATCCTCATCGATTCATCATCTCACTCCTCACCACCACCATCTAAAAGATCAACCAAATCAACATCCAAATCGGTGAAGAAGCCTACTCGATCTTGGATATCTCATGCTCATAAAAGAATTGGGAATCTTTGTCAAACAAGTCGAAAGAAAGACATCCTCCAAAGGAAGATGAATTTCTATCTTGATCGAGATCTGATATATTCATGATGATCTCGACAAGATGCAAGATGAAAGGAGTATGTCCGAAGCTCATGAAAGATGATCTTCAAGGAAAATGGATGAAATGATCAAAGGATACACTCAGCGGTTCCTTATGGAGGTCGTTCGAATCGACAAAGCGAGATGTATACCGGACAAGCATATCCAAATCTATTGCATCTAGCCAAACAAGCCATGAAATCAACTCCGATGAATTTAAGCATCAATCCAGTTGAATCTACAATCTTCTCGGATGATGAATTGGTGAACCGGCTAGTAGCGCAAATGTCGACACGCTCGCAGCGTTTGCCTCGCATGAAGCTAAAGCTGTTTGAAGCTCTATTGGAATACCAACTCGGGTCCTCATTCCGAGAAGAAGTCATTAGGCCCAAACGTTCAAGAGATGATGAAGACAAAGATCGGGATAAGGATAAAGAGCCCAAACGCTCAAAGAAGTCGATGTATCATCCTCTATTCGATTACTCGATGCAACCTCCACCACAACGGACTCCTGCACAAAAAGATCACCTCCTCGTTCTTCTACTTGATAAACCTCGGGATTACGAGTTACCGCCGAGACTCAAAAACCGGTGATCACTTTGAGTATACGGGTGGTGACGATGAGGAAGTCCGTGAGCCCTACAACAACCCACCTCTCCCAAACAAGTTAAGAAACCGAATCGAATCCTCATCTAGGCCAAAACAAAAGAAGAAGAAGGCGCCCATGGTTGGCGTCGTATCATGGCTAGATGAAGATACAACACGGGAATTTGAATGGTTTTCTACACTTGTCAATTCCACTCCCCACGAAGAAGGTCAAGATCCGGTGAGCGGTAATACTTTGGAGCATGCTAAGATTATGCAAGAAAAGTTCCATGTGAAGAAGATGGCGAAATCCGAGTTGAGGCACATCAAGAATGAAGCTTTTCAATTGTGGAAAGATAGCTCGAGAAAGTGCCATCGAGGTCGAATATCACCTTGAAAACATTGCTCGAGCTATGTCTAACAACATGGATTGGCTCAACCCGAAGCAAACATCGACTTCACCAAGCGGGACAACCCTCCATACTACACCGATTGGTCTAAACCTCTACCAACAATTGGCCAACGGATGAACCTAGGATCCCATTCGGATATTTCTTCAACAAAGACTTGGAATTTCTTCTACGGTGGCGATGGATCAAGGAAATCGCTACATCTTTGACACTTCCATTCCAGTGACCATATACTCAAAGCGCATAGTTATCGAGGAAAGAGCTAATCACTTGTTCTCCAACAAAGTGGAAGCATATCGACCGAGATGCAATGTCTGGGATTCATCATTGGCGGGCGCGAAGAATCTACTACAAGTTGCCGGTCCGAAGTCTCAACATGCGGTGTTCAATTACTAAGGATATCGTTGCCATCAAACACGTTGATCCGTCGACCAAATGGGACTACACTTTTCTCAAGAAGATTGTGGTCAAAAGGCAAGATGAGCGGGATTATGCATTCTCTGAAGGCGACTTTGAGAATTTGTTTCTCAACGACATTGAAGACATGTACCTTGCCAAAGTGCGAGGTCGCATGAGGCAATTTTCAACTGAAGTACAACGTGAATTCATCAAGTCATTGCTCATCTTCATCGAAGCATAGTCATCAAAGAGCGTGTAGAAGATCTCCAACTGGTCGTTGAATCATATCAAACCCGTGTTAACTTCACTCCACCTCGACTTGATCTTCCGACATCAACCAGCTCTCACAATATACACTCATTAGCAAACCATTCGGAGTTGTTTACCGATGAACTTCGACGAAATTGCTTAATGGCGTGTCGCGATCTTCACAAATTTGGGGATCACACTTTGAAGATGGTTAGGGACGGATTGGCTTATAGGTTGAAGGATATCGTCAAATGATTGGGTCTCCTAAGCGATGGAATTCTCGGGATCGAAGGGATGTGAGGAGAATCATCAAGATGATTGATGAAAGGTTGTATAGAAGGATCGATTCGAAGATTGGAAAGCTATGTTGGTGGTCGACCAGGATTAACATCACCGGCTTTCAACGCCCGATTCACACTCTGGCGACATCTCCGGACTTCCGGTACCCTTGAATTGCTTCTTTCATTATCAATTTGGATGTGTGATTTATATATGTGAATGGCTTGTGCACACATAACGATGTACAACCCGTAATTGTCAAGAAAGGACCACGTGGTATGCTTGATGCCACAATCCTTATAAAAGGGCGAAAGCTTCTTACTTTTGAGTAAAACCTATCAAACCTTTCATTTTCAAGGTTTTGCTCAAAAGGACAAGTACTTCACCGTATGATTTTCAAAACCTCAACCGTTTATATCACTTGTTGAGGGGAGTATTTGAATTAAAACCTTGTTCACAAATTGTTCATAGTGGTCATCTTCCCATGACACTCGAAATGGTCATATTTATTCTCAACTTTTCAAAATAACATTTTATATGCCATTTTGAGGGAGAAAATTTTATGTGATAAGAAATATGTTGTGTAAATGCAAATGAATCTTTGTGTAATAGACTTAACCAACGAATTGACGGTACTAAGCTGTTAGTAACTCGAAAAGACTTGTCCGGGACGGGTAATAATTTCAAGCTAGTTCGCTAGTAATGTAGCGTGTCTCGCAAAGGACTTGTCCAAGTAGAAAGTACCATTCGAGAAACTCTTGGTAGACATGAACTTTGCGGGTATGACAACCTTTCGAGGCTTGTCTACACCTTCAAGGTAGTTATTAGAGCTAGTTGTCACCTAAAAGGCGACAATGTAACTCTTTAACTATGCAACGTAACCGTGTCTCATGGGGATTGTCTATCTTGAGTTGATCAATTCAAAAGTCGCGCTCTTCCCACACAATGCGATTTCCGTCAAAACTCTAAAGCACATGTGGAGGGAGTATTTTTGCTAAAAGATAAAACTCTCACGATGGTTCAAACATGTTTTCATTTACAAACCCTTTGAGAGATTTTCTTGAAAATTGGTTTTATGGCAACATAGGTTAGTCATGGAGTGATAAGGTGACTAAGGTTAGGAATAACCGTCCTATGATCCGCTTGAGCGGAGGATCTACCCAAGGACATCACAAATAGTTAGTACTTAGAAGTCCTTAGGTACGATGATTAAAAGGAGAAATTGAGAATCGGAGAAAGAAGGAGTTGAAGAATTAAAAGAAATGCAAAGAAAAGGGTGAAAAGAAATAGTCCTCTAAATTATTCAACTTAGGGCGGACACGGGTTCAATTCATATACTCTTGGTTGTCACTTAGTGGCCGGTATTGAAGATTAAAAGTCGTCATGGACCCGATGGCGCATGCACTAAACCTTCTTAGCCACTCAAGTTTCTCTCAACGAAGCTTGTTTCATTCTCACGGGAACCCTACGTAAACTATTGGCTTTCTCTTAGAGATCATTTGGTATTGAAGAAGGAGACCCTCTCCTAGTCTCCGCTCGGAAAAACAAAACGCACTATTGAGTCTAGAGCCACGAGATTCATCAAAAGATCTCTTAGGAACACTTGACATTTCATCACTTGTTGATCAACACATAAGATTATCGGTGGTTAATATCGAGTCCTTCACGAGATCTTAGCAATCTGTCAAGAACATTTATGAGAGGTTCACATCTGTGATCCTCGGTGATTGAATGGAAACTCTGCCGGTCAACATCAAAACCACGACGGCGGTCACCGGTAACTCCCGTGGATTACGCTTAGTGTGTCTCAAGCGGTCTGATCGTGAGGTGATGCTTGGTGTACCTCGGCGACTCATCCGAACTATAGGTGTACTTGGTACATCGCGTTATCTCACTTGTGGGACTCCGGTTCGAGAACGGCCTTTGTAAGAATTAGAGTTGTGTTTTCACACTATGCTATTAACACTCTCAAAGTTTAAACTTGTAAGTGCGGAATCCGCTTATTACTAACCGTTTTAAATGTTTTCTTCTTATGGAAGCTCGGGGCGGGATGATCGTCTTGATTCTTCTCATGCTCACGCCAACATCATCACTAATGGAAGTTCTATCCAAAAGCAACACAAATGTCGAGAATGATTCTTCGTCAAATCAAAGAATCTACAAAGTTAAAGACTTAAAGAACTTCATCGATCTTGAATTCCAACGTCAAAGGCGTGTGAGCATGTTGAAGAATGACGTGGAGACCTTTGAGCGCGAAGCGAACACGAAGCGGACTTGATGCGGACAACAACATACTATCACTTTCACCACAAAGAACAATAATCAAAGAACAAATTTAATGATGACGTCAAAGCATAAGCGCTCAAGGAAAACTATCTCTACACCGGGAGATTGTTCGAATCAAGGCAATTCTTCTCACAAGAAAGAAGAATGTCGAAGACGTCGAAGCTACTATTACATCAACGCCTTCACGTTTTCATCACTAACACTTGGGGAGATTGTTGGAATCACTCTAGACCTAAATCAAGTGTTAGTAATTTACATGTAATAGTTAGCTTAATTATGGCCTTTATGTTTGTTATTAGCCTTAAGCTTATGTAGAAGGCCCATGAGCTTAGGCCCAAGCCCATAAAGGAAAGGAAGGGAACTAGGGTGTTGCCCTAGCTTCCTCCTATAAATCTCTTGTAAACCTTCATTTGAAGGTTGGTTGTTCAAGTTATTCCTTTCATTCATACTCTACGCGTAACTGTCTTACTATATCGTGTGTGTGTGTGTTTGGTTTATTGTTCAATCGCCTCTCTATCTTTCTATTAAGCTTGTGTTGTAAATCTAGTGACCTAACACCCATTAAATGAAACATGGTTTCCACTGACTGCTTCGTTTGTAAATTCTCCACCAAGCTTCTCAGCTTCAAGATTAGCTGCATACTCTTGCTTCTTGAGTCTAGCAAGGTCCTCTGCATACTGTGACTCATCTTTACTCTCATCACCTGCAAAATGGTTAGGGGAGAAGGAAGGTACAATAATAGGATGTTCATCATCCTCAAACTCACTATCTGAGTCAGCATCTGATTCGCTTCAAACTGTCAAGTTTATTACACAAGTCAACCACTTGTGAATGGCCAACCGTAATAAAATTCAAGCAGGTCTAAAACCAATGCAATTTCCTTGGAATATAGTGGATTCCGGGTCGTTAAGTCCCCGGAGGATTAATGGTGCTTAAAAGCGTTCGGATGTCGAATGATCACTAAGGATAATGATCGGTAAGGATTTTGACTGGTAATTACACTACTGATTGATTGGAATTGTATTTGGATACAGAAATATAAAGCACAACAATCAGATTAAACAAACGTGAACGCGTACGTTTACTAAATTTTACGTAAACGTACAAAATAAAAGTGAATTTAAAGAAATAAAAGACCTACAAATATGAAAATGATATTTTTACAATCCTAATAATAAAAGAAAATTATTGGAAAATTAAAATTATTTTTATAACTATTTATTTAATTATTATTAATTAAAAACTATTTTTAACTATTTAATAATACCCTAAAATATAAGAAAATGTGAAATAAAGCTAGAAAAATGAAATTTTAACTTAGAAAAATCTAAAATACTATAAAACTAATTTTAAAATTGAAAAGATATTTTTTATGCTTTTTATTTATTTATTACTAAATATTTAATACTTTTTAACTATTTTAAATTCTAATAAATACTAAACAAGCTAAGAAAATTCTGAACTTTTTTATAAAATTATCCTATGATAACAGAAAACTAAGAAAATTATAAAAACAGAAAGTGCTTAATAATAAGTTGAAAAAGAAAATTAAAAAGCTAATTTCTATTAAATAAACGCTATCACTATTTTTAAAATGATGTTTTTGTGTTTTTTTTCTTTTTCAAAACTATTTAAATACTGAAAATAAGTAACTTTAATAAAGACAAAAATTTTGGAACTTAAAAATAAGCGGTTTGAAGCTTATTATCTAAACAGATTGAGCTTATGGCTTATTTTGATTTTTAAGCTCAAACAAACTTACAAGCTGGAACCAAAGATAAAATAAGATACAAATAAGCTAAAGCTACTTATATTAAGCTAAAAGCACAAAAAATCATTCTGATAAGCTTTTAATAAGCAAATAAGCACTTTAACTAAACCTATCTACCAAACAATCCTGCAGTCAAATCTAAGAGCAAATTAAGCTTATTAAATAATTTGAAAAGCTCAAAATTAAAACTAAAGTAGCAAGATGGGTTGGTGAGCTTTCCAAAAGTCCAAGCTCACACCGAGGGAACCTTTAATAGAGCTTATGAAGAGCTTGAGAAAAGCTTATAAACATCGAGCAATGACTCGAGTATATCTTGAGTCGATGTACACAAAAATGGGACAACTTAAAAGCTAGTTGACCCTATTAAATAAGCTAGAAAGTGAGAATATAAGCTTGGAACTTTAAGATGGCTAGGTTAGCTTTCCAATAAGCTAAGATACACAAGCTAAAGCTAACTAATGAGCTCTGTATGAGCTTGTGAAAAAGCTTGTAAGCGTATACAGGCACTTTTTGAGACAAGGGCTTAAAAGAAACTAAAAATAAGCGAGTTAAATAAGCTAACTAGAAATTATAAAAATACTATGATAAAGATGAGCAACTAAAGTTTATAAACCTAAAAGCTTAAAACATGAAACTCAAAATTAAATCCTATAGAAAATTGATCTATTTTATTCAAAAACGACTAAACGAAAATTTTGACTTTTAAATTACACTAAAAGTTGACTTATATGAACTTATGATTGATTCTACTAGCGATTATGTTGTAATAAGGTGTATTAAGACTGGTTTGATCAATTCTAACAACTTATAAACATGAAAACATGATCATGGAACATGAAAATCAACAGTTAGTAAACTAGATGTGATCAAAATCTATTTTGACTTTTTATCAAATGAGGTCTGGTTTTATTTGTTTCTTTGAGTTATTATGACCAAGTGTGACAAACAATAAACAAGAACAACGGCTTGAACAAACTCTAACACAGTTTACAGTGAATCCAAACAACACTTTAACAAAGCGCTTTTGTGATTTTCAAAACAAATGAGTGATTTAAACCTCAACAACGATTCTAAACTTTATATTATCATATAATGAGACTAATGAAGCATTAAACAACAACAATAACAACATAAAGCGAGAAATGACAATTATGCTATATTAAGCTGTTAAACTAAGATTTTTAGTAACTACAAATTCAATGAACAAGCAAATTTTTTATTGCTTAATTCTACTTAGCTACAACTCATAAACATAGAAACACAAAGATTTAAGCTAATGAATGACTTAAACGGTGAAATGCCAAAATGGAGCAAAAGGCTTACAAAATGGATTCAAGTGAATGGCGAGAACCAAGGATGAGAACACAACCTATAGCTTCCAAGAAGCTCTAAACCCAAAGGCGATCAATATTCACTTTGCTCCATTTGTGATCTCCATTTCCATTGATTTTTATTTTTAACTAATTTTTTGTATTTTGGTATTTTTTCTTTTGATACTAAACAAAGTTTTAAGGTATCTAAAAGCTTTGGAAGCTTTATAGGAGCTTATGTGAGCTTAAGAGTCCATAAACAACATTAATAACAACATTAAGCTAACATGAGAATTTTGACATGAAAATTGCATAAACCGAGAATGAAACTGAAACTTGGAATTGATGATTGAAAAAGATTTATATTACCTTGAAATTGATAACAAAAGTACTTGAAAGCTAAAAATACCTTTGAAAGTTTAAATTAATAATAACGACTAAGGAAATTAAAGATTACACTAGATACTTGTCTCATTGCTCCCTTCTTGCTTATAAAGATCTTTTTGAGCTTTGTGTCGACCTCTGAATCTTTCCCACTTCATTCCAACCATTGGATCTTTCAAAATCATCATAACTGTCCATTTGGCATTTTGGCGCCAAAAGTCACTTAAGCAGGTTTTTGCAATTAAAGAAGTTTGGGAGGATGTGGAGGTGGAGGGGAGTGGTTAAACAGTTGGGAAGACAGGTGGAAAGGTGGTAGGAGCAAGTGGTGGAAAACCGGGCAAGGTGGATAGTGGTTTACGGTTTTGGCGCTTTTGTGAGAGATCTTGGTTGTGCAGGAATTTGACTTTGGTTGACCGGTATTAATAATCTGGGTAGGGTTCAATTAGGGGTTCAAAATGGGATTTGCAAGGTTCAAAAGGCCAAGGTCCAAGGGTCAAGGTTCAGTGGAGTTGGGTTGGGCTTGTATTGGGCTATTTGTGTTTGGTGTTTGGGATTGGATTAATATTACAAGGGTCGGTTTGGTTTTGTAGTTAATACACAAGGACCAAAGTTGCAATTTGACAATCTTGAGGGCTGAATTTGCCACTTTTCCAAAGTTATCACAAGGACCAAACTTGCCAATATTAATAGTACAAGGACCACATTTGATTATTTTCACTTTTAAATTTCCAAGGACTATTTTGACAATTTTCAAACTTGAGGGACTAAAGTTGTCATTTTGTAATTTTAAACTTTTAAGGGTTTGTTTTGACAACTTTTGAATCCCATGGACCTTAAATGATATTTTGCTTTATTTTGATTTACAGGGACTATTTTGACAACTTTTGAAACTTGGGGACTAAAGCGCCAATTATGCAAACTTGATACGTTTTCACTGCTTTTGGTATTTTGCATTTGAAACACATAAAACACTTATTTGTGATATTTTTATCATTTTGATGCATTTACGAGTGTTTTCGGATGTTTTGCGATTTAAATGGTACAAAAATGATGAGTATTTGCACACTCATCAATCCCCACACTAAGATATTGCTAGTCCCTAGCAATCTTTTGAGAAAAATTAATGGATTTCATCTCTTTACCAAAAGCCATTACTTACGGAGTAGCCAATTGTTTCGAGTTCAAGTAAGAACCTTGGCACAATGATAACCAAATGATTTTGAGCAAATCACCGACTTTCAGCGGTTTGATTTGTCTTTACTAGAAGCCGTTTGCTTACGGACTAGCCAACTCTTAGATAAATTATCAATATTATCTTTGGTGAGTCGATTACCAATTATGGCTTTCCAAGCGCCTTTACCACAAGCCATAAACTTGCGGGCTAGCCAACTCTTCACTAATTAAAGATATGGTGGTGAACACCATACAATTTTGGGCAAATTGCAAGCCATAAGCGGATTTGAGATATCTTTACCAAGAGCCGTTTGCTCTGGATTAGCCAATCCTTATGTGGTTTAGACATGGCGGATGATTACCATTTCTTTGAGTAAGTGCAAAACACTTACTCCAAAAAAATTTTTGCCAAAATGGGGAATTGGGTGGTATAATTACATGATAAAATTAGTGAGAATTCCCCCACACTAGAAATGAATATTGCCCTCAATATTCAAAGTACCGTGATTGTTATGCGAAACATAGAACATAAAAGGAAATACTACGGCCATTATTTTATTTTTGATATATACACTTTTTTTTTTTTTTTTTTTTTTTATGAATAAAACTTATATACAACAATGGGCAACTCCCCACACTAGGGTGGTAGAAAGTAGAAAGAAGTCGAAATATGGGTGAAAACCCATATTGTGTGCTCTTGTTTTTGATTCCGAGTCACTAGCTTGACTCGATCCCGCATTCATTGGTTCATGGGGAAAGTTTGTAGATCCGGGACAACCATGGGTGGAATGTCCTCTCCAAAATAGTGTTTCAATCGATGACCATTCACTTTAAAATTTGGACCATCGGGTTGAGATAACTCAATAGTTCCATAAGGAAATACTTTAGTGATGGTGAATGGTCCGGACCGGTAGGATTTTAGTTTTCTGAGAAAATCTTCAATCTTGAATTGAAAAGAAGGACTCGATCACCGGCGTTGAAAACGCGGTTCTTGATTTTGGAGTCATGAATCTTCTTTGTCTTTTGTTTATAGATCAAAGAGTTCTCGTATGCTTGATCACGGAGTTCATTTAATTCATTCATTTGAACTTTTATGTGATCACCAGTTGTCTGAATATCGAAGTTGGCATGTTTCAAGGCCCAGTATGCTTTGTGCTCGAGCTCAATCGGAAGATGACATGCCTTTCCGTACACAAGCTTGTATGGAGTACACCCGATTGGTGTTTTATAAAAATGTCGGAAGGCCAGTCGTCATCTAGTTTATCCGACCGGGATGCACGGTTTTCGCCTCTTGTCCTTTCAAGAATTCTTTTTATACCTCGGTTAGAAACTTCCACTTGCCCACTTGTTTGGGGTGGTATGCGATGAGAGGCGGTGAGTTACACCATACTTTTGCATGACTCGATCAAATTGGTCATTGCGAAATCGTACCACGATCACGATTATAGCTCGTGGAGTTCCAAACCTAGCAAAAGAGATTTTAAGAATTTCACAACAACTCGGGCATCGTTGGTAGGTAAAGCTTTCGCTTCAACCCATTTTGACAAATAGTCAATGACCACAAGTATGTATTTGTTTCCTCGAGATGATGGAAATGGCCCCATAAAGTCAATGCCCGGATGTCAAAGATCTCACACACTTGAATGGCGTTTTGCGGCATTTCATTTCTTTGAGAGATATTTCCGTGGCGTTGACAAGCGTCACATGCTTTGACAAATTCGTGGGCATCCTTGTAAATCGTGGGCCAATAAAACCGGAATCAAACACCTTTTGGCGGTGTAATTTGGACTATGATGGCCCCGGTGGGTCCGGCATGGCAAGCTTTGAGAATGTCCATAGCTTCACGTCCATAAACACACCGTCGGATGACTTGATCCGCATGATTTTGAATAAGTAGGGTCGTCCCGAGTAATGTTTAACATCCTTGAAGAATTTGTTCTTGTTGGGTCGACATTCCTTTCACTATGAAGTTACCCGCATGGTAATTTGCGAAGTCGACAAACCATGGGGTAGTAGAGTTCCACGAAAAGAAACCGCATTGAGTGTCTCGAGAGGAAATGTTTCATTTATTTCCTTTTCTCGAAAACATCTTGGTGAGGGTTTTCTAGGCGGGACAGATGATCGTGACGGGTTCTCGGCTCCTTTTTATCACGTATAATGATATCAAATTCTTGCGGGAGGAGAACCCAGCGGAGTAATCTCGGCTTTGCATCTTGTTTTGCAAAGAGATATTTGAGGCCGAGTGATCCGTATACACACGCATTTGGTCAAGATTAAGTATGGCGAAACTTCTCAACGCATACACCACGGCTAGTAGCTCTTTTACGTGGTGGTGTAATGGGTTTGAGCTTGATCATAGTCTTACTTGCGTAGTGGATAGGTGAAAATGCTTGTTTCTCGTTGCCCTAGGGCTGCACCGATAGCAAAATCACTTGCATCGCACATGAGCTCAAAAGGCAAGTCGATCGGGAGCAACGAGAATGGGTGCTTGATAGCTTTTTCTTTAATGTTTCAAAAGCTTTGATGCACTCGGTGAGAAGATAAAAGGAGCATCTTTTCAAGAAGATGGGTCATAGGCAGGCGATTTTAGAAAAATCTTGTATGAATCTGCGATAAAACCGGCATGACCTAAAAACTCCTAATACCTTTGGCGGTAGTAGGATGAGGCAATTTAGCAATAACATCGACTTTTGCTCTATCAACCTCAATCCTATTTTTGAAATCTTATGGCCAAGGACTATACCTTCTTTGACCATAAAGTGGCTCTTCTCCCAATTTAGACAAAGATTGGTGTCTTCACACCGTTTAGCATTTTATCTAAATGGGAGACATGTTTGAAATGAGTCCCCAATGACCGAGAAATCATCCATAAACACCTCCATTGTTTCCCGATCATGTCGTGGAAAATGGCCATCATACATCGTTGGAGCGTGCGGGAGCATTACATAGGCCAAAAGGCATACGTGCGTAGGCAAAAGTTCCGTATGGGCGGTGAATGTAGTCTTTTCTTGATCACGTGGATCAATGGGGATCTGAAAATAACCCGAGAAACCATCAAGGAAACAATAGTATTCGTTCCTGCTAATCTCTCAAGCATTTGGTCCATGAAGGGTAGAGGAAAATGGTCTTTCTGGTGGCGTCATTCAACTTACGATAGTCAATGCAAACACGCCATCCGTTACCGGCCGAGTTGGAATTAACTCGTTTTCTTCATTGTGACAACGATTATGCCACCCTTTTAGGAACACAATGAATTGGGCTAACCCAAGGACTATCGAGATCGGGTAAATTAATCCGGCATCAAGAAGTTTGAGAACCTCTTGTTTAATAACCTCATGAATCTTAGGATTCACCCTTCTCGATGTTGAGCTGCTTTGGTTTGAAGTCATCCTCCATCAAGATTTTGTGAGTACAAAACTCGGGGTTGATACCTTAATGTCGGAGAGTTTCCAAGCAATTGCTTGCTTGTGTGACTTCAAGACCTTTATGAGAGCAATCTTTTCATCTTTACTCAAATCTCGAGCAATAATGACGGGTAATTTATCATCACCCTCAAGAAATGCATACTCGAGATGAGGTGGTAAGTCCTTAAGTTCAACCTCTTGGAAATTCTTGATTTTCTCAAGCGATTTGACTTTCTTGTTATGAAGCTCGACGGGAGGGAGTGATGATGGATCATCATTAAGCAACTTCTCAATGAGAAGAATATCTCCCTCGATGTCAATTGGGCGTGATCAATTTCCCATGAAGCGAATCACTAGACAAGTATGCTTGATCTCTTCCAAGATGAAGTCACTTTCCTCAAATGGAGTGAGAGAAGGAGTAGAATTGGCAATGATGGGTTGAGATGAATGAGTGAGATTATCACTCGAAGAATTATGATCATAACCAAGAACTTCTTGAGAGTACTCTTGAAGCAACATCAATGATATCTATTCGGTTAACCGACTCGGAATCATAGTTTGCGGAGTACCTCGAAGTTTGATCAAGGTTAAAGGTGTGACTTCATTACCAACACGTAATGTGATTTCTTGCTCAAATACATCAATGAGAGCACGGCCCGTTCTCGGGAATCCTCGTCCAACAATGAGAGGAACCCGATGATCGGCATCGAAGTCAACAACCACAAAGTCGGTGGAAAATGGAACTTTCCTACTTTCACAAATCGTCCTCGGCAATGCCAAGTGGACGGGATATTGTCGATCTGCAAGCTCGAGAGTCATGCATGTAGGAGTAAGGTCCGGAAGAAAGTTTCTTCCATCTTGAATGAGGCATCGGGTTAATGCTTGCACCAAGATCGGCTAAGGCAAAGCATTCAACCATTCACGGAAATACACAAGGTAAGAGAAATTTTCCGGGATCTCCAAGCTTCTCGGGAAGCTTCTTTATGAAGCTCTGGCGGTTCTCGTTCGAAGGAGTTTTAGCCATCTCAAGCAGTTTTCCTTGTTGCTTAACATGTGTTTGAGAGTTGATGCAAACTTGGGCATCGACATGATAGCATCCATAAAGCTTATGTCAAAATGTAGTTCTTGGAAAATTTGAAAAATTTGTCCATTTGATGGTAGCTTTTCGCGGAGCTTTGCTCATTCAAGCGTGATGGGTAAGGAATAGAAGATTTGGATTTGGGGTTTTCAGCAGAGAGCTCTTGGAGGTTCAAAACAACTCTGGATTGGATTTGGGTTTGAACAACTTGAGGTTGGACATCGTTGGTACCTCCGTTATTAGTAGGAAGTTCCTTGTCCTTTGTCGCCTCGGGTTCACTTTCCACTACCTTGGGAGAGAAGAAGAAGAGGTAGTAGGAATAGCGGGTCCATCGTATGAAACACCACTTACGGTTGTGATCGCCTTTGCATCGCCCCTCGGGTTAGCGATCGTGTTGCTCGGAAGTTTTCACGAGCCGAGGGTTGATCATTTAAAGACTTCTTTAGATCGTGATCGGTGACCAACAACTGTTCATTTCATCTTGGGATTTCATGAATTGCTTCAATAACTCATCGGATGATGGTCTTGGAGGAGGTAGAGGAAATTTTGAGGTCGTATGTTTTGATTATGACCTTGTTGTTGAAAATTCCTTGGTTAGGATTCACATTTCCACGAAATTGATTTCCTCGATTGAAATTGTTTTGATTAAGGTTTCCTTGATGTTGGAAACCTTGATTTGGTCCGGGATAGAAATTACCTTGGTTTTGATAACCTTGGTTCATTCTAGGTTGGTTCGATTCGGTTTTGTATGTTAGGATTACGGTTAAAACCGGGTGGTCACGATAAGTATTAGCACGGTAATTTGGTTCATTTGAGGGCGGTATTGATTACCTCCACGATGTGAAGTACCGGCTATAGCATTGGCTTCAAACGGACTACCATCGGTGGCGATCTGGTTGTAGTATGCATGAGGGCCACCACAAGTAACACGAGACCTCGACTTTCTTCACTTCACCATGTGATGGTGTGCGTGTGAAAGTGACTTTCTTTGGTTAGCAAGAACCAAAGCTGAACAATATCCGTGAGTTTGTCAATCTTAGCATCGGTGCTAGATGTACTCACGTGAGATGAAGTAGAAGGTCTGCATTAGGCGAGACCGATATGTCTTTGTTCGGAAAAGGCGGACACAGGACTTGTTTTCTATGATTTGCAAGGCTTCTTTTGTGGTCTTGCTCAGAAATTACCTCCAGCGGAGGCATTTAAAGAGTCTTGGTTAGTTTGGTTCGAGACCATTGTAGAAAGTATCCATTTGCATTAACTCGGTAAAACCATGATGTGGACACTTTCGGAGCAACTCTTTATAACGATCCCATGCCTCCCGAATGATTCATCAAATCTTTGAGCAAATTTCATTATCTCATTCTTAAGACTTGTAGTTCGGGATGGAGGATAGAATTCGTTAACAAACTTAGTGACTAAATCCTCCCATGTCTCAATGGAGCGAGGGGTTGTTTCTCAAGCCAATTCGGGCTTGTCCTACAGAGAGAATGGGAGCAGAAGAAGCTTAATTGCTTCATGTGGGACATTCTTGTATTTGATGGTCGATGCAATCTTGTTGAACCATCGAATATGTGCATGAGGATCATCCGCTCAAAACCATAAAATTGGCTTTGGGTTACAAGATTAAGCAACCGGTTTTGAGCTCGAAGGTATCGACCACGATGGTTGGGACAATAATGGCATCTCCGTAACCCTCGATGGGTGCTTGGAGAAGCTCATTCATCGGTTTGTCTTACGCCATTTGACGGGGGTGGTGGTGCTAGGCGTTCCTCGATCACGGTGAAGGAGCGAGCGTCCTCTCGTTTCGTGGAATACTTGCAAGCTACGAAAGTGGACTTGTAGAGTGGAAGAGCAGTCGCATGCACTAAGTATAAAATCGGTTTTCAAAAACAAATGCGAGGCAAAGCGACAAGTGAACTTAAACCAATAATCACAAATGAAATGGCTTCTTTGAAAAAGGTACACCAAATCACAAGGACACAAAGGCAAGTTTTGATCTTTAAGATTGGGAACTTATTAATGTTCACACCCAGGTTGGTAGGTGTTACGCCTTGGTTTGCGGTGGTTGATTTTTATGTATTTATTAAGTACCACTAAAAAGGCGTAGGTATGGATTTGTGCTAAGGGTTTAAAACTTTTGGACAATATTTTTGGTATCGTCTCGTTTAACCAAATCGTATCTCTTTAAGAATCACCTTAAAGAAAATACAAGATAGAAAGCGTTACGATTGTTTTGTTGTTTTATATTTTTTGGTGTTGTTAACACTTTAGGAAAAGTGTTAATGAACTTTTGATAACTTTACAAAAAAGCATTTACAAAAGGTGGTATATGTGCAAGTATGGGTGCGAGAATGCTTAAAACACGCTAAAGCCTCCCGGCGTGCGCCAAAATTTGATTCGCTTCAAGCTGTCAAGTTTATTACACAAGTCAACCACTTGTGAATGGTCAACCGTAATAAAATTCAAGCAGTCTAAAACCAATGCAATTTCCTTGGAATATAGTGGATTCCGGGTCGTTAAGTCCGGAGGATTAATGGTGCTTAAAAGCGTTCGGATGTCGAATGATCACTAAGGATAATGATCGTAAGGATTTTTGTTGGTAATTACACTCTTGATTGATTGGAATTGTATTTGGATACGAACTATAAAGCACAACAATCAGATTAAACAAGCGTGTAAAGCGTCGTTTACTAAATTTTACGTAAGCGTACAAAATAAAAAGTGAATTTAAAGAAATAAAAGACCTACAAATATGAAAATGATATTTTTACAATCCTAATAATAAAAGAAAATTATTGGAAAATTAAAATTATTTTTATAACTATTTATTTAATTATTATTAATTAAAACTATTTTTAACTATTTAATAATACCCTAAAATATAAGAAAATGTGAAATAAAGCTAGAAAAATGAAATTTTAACTTAGAAAAATCTAAAATATTATAAAACTAATTTTAAAATTGAAAAGATATTTTTATGCTTTTTATTTATTTATTATTAAATATTTAATACTTTTTAACTATTTTAAATTCTAATAAATACTAAACAAGCTAAGAAAATTATGAACTTTTTATAAAATTATCCTATGATAACGAAAACTAAGAAAATTATAAAAGCAGAAAGTGCTTAATAATAAGTTGAAAAGAAAATTAAAAGCTAATTTATATTAAATAAACGCTATCACTATTTTTAAAATGATGTTTTGTGTTTTTCTTTTTCAAAACTATTTAACTACTGAAAATAAGTAACTTTAATAAAGACAAAATTTTGGAACTTAAAAATAAGCAGTTTGGAAGCTTATTATCTAAACAGTTGAGCTTATGGCTTATTTTGATTTTTTTTAAGCTCAAATAAACTTACAAACTGGAACCAAAGATAAAATAAGATACAAATAAGCTAAAGCTACTTATATTAAGCTAAAAGGCACAGAAAATCATACTGATAAGCTTTTAATAAGCAAATAAGCACTTTAACTAAACCTATCTACCAAACAGTCCTGCAGTCAAATCTAAGAGCAAATTAAGCTTATTAAATAAGCTGAAAAGCTCAAAATTAAAACTGAAGTAGCAAGATGGGTTGGTGAGCTTTCCAAAAGTCCAAGCTCACCCCTGAGGGAACCACTAATAGAGCTTATGAAGAGCTTGAGAAAAAGCTTATAAACAACGAGCAATGACTCGGTATATCTTGAGTCGATGTACACAAAAATGGGACAACTTAAAAGCTAGTTGCAACCCTATTAAATAAGCTAGAAAGTGAAAATATAAGCTTGGAACTTTAAGACAGCTAGGTTAGCTTTCCAATAAGCTAAGATACACAAGCTAAAGCTAACTAATGAGCTCTGTATGAGCTTGTGAAAAGCTTGTAAGCGTACACAGGGCACTTTTTGAGACAAGGGCTTAAAAGAAACTAAAAATAAGCAGTTAAATAAGCTAACTAGAAATTATAAAAATACTATGATAAAGATGAGCAACTAAAGTTTATAAACCTAAAAGCTTAAAACATGAAACTCAAAATTAAATCCTATAGAAAATGATCTATTTTATTCAAAAACGACTAAACGAAAATTTTGACTTTTAAATTACACTAAAAAGTTGACTTATATGAACTTATGATCAATTCTACTAATTGATTATGTTGTAATAAGGTGTATTAAGACTGGTTTGATCAATTCTAACAACTTATAAACATGAAAACATGATCATGGAACATGAAAATCAACAGTTAGTAAACTAGATGTGATCAAAATCTATTTTGACTTTTTATCAAATGAGGTCCGGTTTTATTTGTTTCTTTGAGTTATTATGACCAAGTGTGACATGTAATAAACAAGAACAACGGCTAGAACAAACTCTAACACAGTTTACAGTGAATCCAAACAACACTTTAACAAAGCGCTTTTGTGATTTTCAAAACAAATGAGTGATTTAAACCTCAACAACGATTCTAAACTTTATATTATCATATAATGAGACTAATAAAGCATTAAACAACAACAATAACAACATAAAAGCGAGAAATGACAATTATGCTATATTAAGCTGTTAAACTAAGATTTTAGTAACTACAAATTCAATGAACAAGCAAACTGTTTTATTGCTTAATTCTACTTAGCTACAACTCATAAACATAGAAACACAAAGATTTAAGCTAATGAATGACTTAAACGGTGAAATGCCAAAATGGAGCAAAAGGCTTACAAAATGGATTCAAATGGCGAGAACCAGGATGAGAACACAACCTATAGCTTCCCAAGAAGCTCTAAACCCAAGGCAATCAATATTCACCCTGCTCATTTGTGATCTCCATTTCCATTGATTTTTTATTTTTAACTAATTTTTTTTGTATTTTTGGTATTTTTCTCTTTTTGATACTAAACAAAGTTTTAAGGTATCTAAAAGCTTTCAGAAGCTTTATAGGAGCTTATGTGAGCTTAAGAGTCCATAAACAACATTAATTACAACATTAAGCTAACATGAGAATTTTGACATGAAAATTGCATAAACCGAGAATGAAACTGAAACTTGGAATTGATGACTGAAAAAGATTTATATTACACTGAAATTGATAACAAGAGTACTTGAAAGCTAAGAAATACACTGAAAAGTTTAAATTAATAATAACGACTAAGGAAATTAAAGATTACACTAGATACTTGTCTACATTGCTCCCTTCTTGCTTATAAAGATCTTTTTGAGCTTTGTGTCGACCTCTGAATCTTTCCCACTTCATTCCAACCATTGGATCTTTCAAAATCATCATAACTGTCCATTTGGCATTTTGGCGCAAAAGTCTTTAAGCGAGGTTTTGCAATTAAAGAAGTTTGGGAGGATGTGGAGGTGGAGGGGAGTGGTTAAACAGCTGGGAAGACAGGTGGAAAGGTGGTAGGAGCAAGTGGTGGAAAACCAGGCAAGGTGGATAGTGGTTCTGGTTTTGGCGCGTTTTGTGAGAGAGAAGCACAGTGCCTGGAATTTGACTTTGGTTGACCGGTATTAATAATACGGGGTAGGGTTCAATTGGGGGGTTCAAAATGGGATTTGGCAAGGTTCAAAAAGGCCAAGGTCCAAGGGTCAAGGTTCAAGTGGAGTTGGGTTGGGCTTGTATTGGGCTAGCTGTGTTTGGTGTTTGGGATTGGATTAATATTACAAGGGTCCGGTTGGTTTTGTAGTTAATACACAAGGACCAAAGTTGCAATTTTGACAATCTTGAGGGACTGAACCTGCCACTTTTCCAAAGTTATCAATAGGACCAAACTTGCCAATTTTTAATAGTACAAGGACCACATTTGATTATTTTCACTTTTTAAATTTCCAAGGACTATATTTGACAATTTTCAAACTTTAGGGACTAAAGTTGTCATTTTGTAATTTTAAACTTTGAAGGGTTTGTTTTGACAACTTTTGAATCCATGGACCTTAAATGATATTTTGCTTTATTTTGATTCACCAGGACTATTTTGACAACTTTTGAAACTTGGGGACTAAAGCGCCAATTATGCAAACTTGACGTTTTCACTTTTTTGGTATTTTGCATTTGAAACACATAAAACACTTATTTGTGATATTTTTATCATTTTGATGCATTTACGAGTGGGATGTTTTTGCGAGTTTAAATGGTACAAAAATGATGAAGCACACTCATCGCATCCAATTGGGAGACTCTTGTGTGCATTTTGGTTAACATGTCTGAATAACCCGTTTAATCAAGGTCAAAAGACCAAACATGACCTTGTTTGAACATTAGGCTTATCTTCTAGAAATCTCGGGTTCAAAGTCTCCTCAATCTTCTTAGCATTCAAATTTTATACCCTATAAGCCTTAATGTGAAATTTGAATAATACCCCTCACGCCTTTCTCATCAAATTTTGGATCACTGATTCAAAATAGTCACTTGACATCCAAAAGGTTTGAGGTAGTGAATGCAGTGAGAAGTTCATAGGGTGTCTTGAAATGAGGTCTAGTGATGGATACCTTTCGGTACATGTTGTTGCGATCCAAAACATAGTGGGTAATTTAGAGCAAGAATGGATCTTCTTGCCTCTATTAGGGTCCTAACCCCATGAGTGCTATAGTACCTTTTATCCCTTTAGACTTACAAAGTTCTATCAATACAACATTTTTGAACTCGTCCCATTATCACACGAATACCTTTAACCTTTTGTTGGTGATTTTCAACAAGGGTAATGAACTCTTTTAAACAGAGATGTTTCATCTTTAGTTCTCGAAAGAATACCCAACAAAACCTCTCGAAACCATCGGTGATTACGGACAAAAGTACTTGTGATCAATCTGTGGACTTGAGTTGGACCAAAAGATCCATATGCAGAAGCGAAGAGGCTCAAATAACACTCACATGTAGTAATAGCTCGTAAGAGGCTCGTGTTGCTTTCCTTTGTTGCGAGCAACACAATTATGTTCATTGGTGAAAACTTTTGAAGGAAGTCATTCAACAAGACCCGTTTAGAAAGCTTGTTTATGGTCTTGAAGTTCACATGAGCTATCCTTCTATGCCATTTTGTAGACTCATCTAGGAAGCTTTAGCCACCAAACAAGTTAGGTCACCTTCGTTGAACATCATTCAAATTGAATGTGTATAGATTGTGATTTCTAGGAACTCTCGTGAGAATTGAGGTATCTTCGGTAGTTTGAAGTCTTTAGATAGTACCGGACATTCATCCTCGATGAAGAATACTTTGTTCTTGGTGTCACAAATTTGTGAGACCGAGAACAAGTTGAAGTGTTGCAGTTCCCTTACATAGTACACATTCTCAAAATCCAGTAAAGGTGTTTTGATGGTGCCTTTCCCAGTGATTCTACCATCACTTCCACCAAAGGTCACATTGCCTCCTCCTTCTATGGGTACAAAATTATGCATCATATCTCTATTTCCTGACATGCTTCTGGAACAACCACTGTTAACAATGCCAACTTCCTTGTGCTTAAGAGGATGATCCTACAACAACAACAAAAATATACAAAATATAAGTACACTATGGAGACTCAAGTCATAACTGACTTGAGCCTGCCTTGTGGATCATAAGATTTAGGCCATGTAGAGTTATAAGATCCACCATTATTCTTGGTCCTCCATTGAAAATTAGGTCCCTGTTTAGTCCAAGAACAACCTGCGGAGGGCTTCACAGCAGTCTTCCTATATCCCTTCCCATCATACATAGAGTCAAAACAACCAGGCCAAAAACCATTTTGAAAATATGAACTAGTAGGTTTCACATATGGTCTAGCAACAGATTTTCTCCAAGGAAATGGAGATTGTTTATTAGCAGATTTATAAGTTTCTTGTGGAACAAAAGATGGTATATCATTAAAAATTTTCCACATTGGTCTAGGTTTTGTTTGACTAGCACTTACACCCATTCTTTGCTCATGAAAATCACAATCCTTAATCAAATGAAATTTACTTCCACAAACAAAACATGCCTTCTTTTTAGAAGATTTATTCAAACCAAAAGATGTTCTATTACAAGCAGAAGTATCCAAACCACAAACAGTAAAGCAATTGTTTTTAACAGACTTAAAGACATTATTATTCAAAGAATTAAAAGACAAGTCTTCAGAGGAAACTGTCTTGGAAGTTGATTCCTCGGCGAGAACTCTAACAGCTTGTAGGTAGTCTTGGGTGTAGGCTTAGGTGAGGTCTTGGGAATGTCTGACTTATCACTTGAATCACAACTGGCATAAGAAGTAGACCCTTGGTCAGAGGACTTGTCACTGTTAGAACAAGAGACAAAGTCATTAGATGAAGATTCAAGGTCTGGCAAGTCTTTTGACTTTTTGCCATAAAGATGGTGTGATCCATCAAAGTCAACAGTAATGGACAGGTCAATGGGCATGTGTTCACCTCTAATAGGTCCACGTACAACATGTAAGTTACCTTCTTTTACAAAATTAGCTAATCCTGCTGGTGTAGATTTACGTGTGTCATCCCTAGCTTCAATTCATACATACTTTTTAAAACCTAAACCTATTGACTGTATTACGATTTTGACTAGCATAGATGTGACCAGCTAACTTGTTTCCATTAAATAACCATTCCTTATGCCTAGCTATTTCCTCATCTAGTTTCTCTTTTAGCACTTTGTTTTCAGAAACTACATTAGCTTTTTCTTTCTCAGTGCGTTTTAAATCAATTTTAGTACATTCTAGATCACTTTCCAACACCCTTATCTTTTCATCATAAGCCAGTTGATTCTTTTGAAACCAAACTTTTTGTCTTTCTAATTTTTTTAAAGCCTATTTATATGCCTCAACTTCAACATAACATTCATTATATTTAGGTTTCAAAACATCATAGGCTTCCTTAAGTTCATTGTATCTTTTACTACAACTAAAAACACAGTTATGTACCTGAGAGATGCCCATCAAGGCAATTTGATCATGCCTATCCTCTGAAGTACAGCTTGCCAGCAATCCAATATTCTCAGCACCATGACCTTCATCATTCTCATGCATCTTCCAGTCGACATGGTCATCCATGGTGACAAGAGCTGTGGAGGATCCAGTCTTCGAAGTTCCAGCTTCCTTTTTGTTTCTGCTGATAGGAAGGATATCTAACCCCATCACCGACCTTCCTATCCTTGCATTCTCTTGAGAAGTGACCCATCGATTACAAGTATAGCACTTGACTTTCTTTCGGCAAATCTAGTGGATTTCTTCCTTGAAACCAAACTTTCTTCCGGACTTACCCTCAAACCTCTTGATGTCTATTGAGAGCATGGCGATTGCCACTTCAAATTCATCTCTTCCATGTCAAGTGGATCCACACATTCAAAGTCCTCAAAGGCTAATTCTTCTTTGAGTGTCATAATCAAGAACAAAAGAGTGAATCACATCTTCCAATACACTACCGGATTTTGGTTGAGAACTTGTTGTAGGGGCAGTGTAAGATGATGATGAGTATGTTGGACTTGGAGCATGGGTCATCTTTTGTGAGGAGGCCCCAACAAATGCTGTGTGACTAGGAGTGGATGAACGAAAAGGACTTCTGACATCAAGCTTAAGAGATTTAAGTTTATTGTATAGTTCATCAAAAGTGAGCATATCCAGTCCACCTTTAGCTTTGAAGGCAATGCTTACTTGCAACCAAGATGAAGGCAACGGTCGCAAGAACTTTGAGTTGCAGTCATCATTATCTGGCTTTGCCTTGGTGTTCAATTGACTCAATATCTTATGAAACCCGTCATACCCCTTGTGGATACCTTCCTCTTTAGAGATTTGGAACTCTTGAAACCTGTTGTTTCAACATTGATTTCCTCATTCTCTGGACTCCTCATTCCCGCCAAACCTAGCCTTGATTGCCATCCATATGTCCTTAGCATCCAAAGATGTAGTGAAAATCCCCAAGTGATCTTCAAGTATAGCACCAAGAAGAATAGTTCTCACTTTGTGCTCTCTTTGAACGGCCAAGATCTCTTCAAGCAGATTTGGGAGGAACAATGGCAACATTACCCTCAGGATCTGTGATAGTCCTCTTCAAACTGTTCCCCTTCTTCACAATTTCCCAAAGATTCCAATCAATGTTGGAGATCTAGTTCTGCATCTTCATCGACCATAAATCGTACTCCTCCTTCTTGAGGTATGGAAACTTTGCATTGCTGTTTGAGAGACTGAGTTGTTTCATAGAGGTGCTGTTTTGGGTGTTGGTGGTGACTTCAATATCATCATCTGATCCAGGTATGGTGAAGGTTGTTTTGGTTGTATGGGTGTAGAGAAAAAAATGTTCTTAGTATCAAAGAGACTCTCCCGAGGCTCTGATACCACTTGTTGAAACGTTTAGACCTTGATAGATCTTGAGCACTCGTAGATCATTAGTAATGCTTATGTAATCACAAACACACTAATAGAAAGTCTCGAATACTTGTATTCTATAGCGGAATTTAAACACAAGTAATAACACAAATAACTAAGAACTTCGTTGATCCTTTATGGATCGTTTTATAATACTAAAACTTTGTTTTTCAAGTCGTACATAACTCATACTATTGTGTTCCTATTATAGACAAGGAACCCTAACCCGTTTCCCAAAAACGTATAAACATAAAACTAAATATGATATACATTATCACTTCCTAATAAAGCTCATGCATATCCTAACTAAATATAAACTACGCGGAATATCTATATCCGCAGAAACAAATTACACACTTTATTGCTTCAGCAGATTCTCTTCTTCAGCATAAACATTGCACTTCAGCAGAATCCTTCGGCAGTAACATTAGCAGAATTCTTACTTACTAGAATTCCCAACACTACTAACCATCACAACACAACATCTACTCTTAAGGAGATCTACTCCTTATTACAACACCATCAAGGATATAACCATCCTTGGATCTAAACAAATACTATATGTATAACGATGCACCTCATCGTTTATACAACTTAGGCATTCTTCCCTAATGCCACTTGATTTGATTCTTAGGCATCCTTCACTAATGCCTTTGACACAAAGCTTGGCACCTTTCACTAATGCCTTCGTCTTGACAGCTTTAGCATTCTTCACTAATGCTTTTGACACGGACGTTAAGCATCTTTCACTAATGCTTTCGTCTTGACTCTTTCGGCATCCTTCACTAATGCCTTCAACACAACACATCTATGGAGGAAGCTAGAAAGAACTATCAACAAGAGAACTTCAGTAGTCTTGATGATGACGAAGCATGGCAACTCATGGAATTGAGCTTGCTCGACTTCAAGAAGTGGTGATCTCGCCTTTAAGAGGAACCTAGAGAATCACACAAAAACAAAAGAGAAACTACATAGAACTCTTGGATCTGAGGTTAGAGAGATATAATACTTGGAGGAAGTATGTATGAAAGTGGTAAGTTAAAAGGAAGAAATGGCTATCTATTTATAGAGAAAGTTCTCTACTGTTCCCCGGATCCCACGGATCCCTTCCACAAGGGATCCATCTAGCGTATTGCTAGGGATCCGTGGGACGTTCCTCTTCGCCTATGGGTATTTTTGGTTATGGGTCATGGGTCATGGGTTATGGTTTGATCCATGGTTTTCTTTCTAGATACAATGTATCTCAAGAATACATTGAACCTAGTTAAGTGGTTTGGACAATACCATGAGTTATGGGTCAATACCATTTGTTAGTTTTCACCCATTTTAGTATATACTTGTTTTTACCCATTTTAGTATATACTTGGTTTTTACCCATTTTAGTATACACTTATTTGAGTATATGTTAGCCCAATATGTAAACACTAGTTGTTGTACATATGTATATCTAAATCATAAAATCACTTACACTTGTTTTAGTGTTTTATGTGAAAATGTAAGTGTGTTAGAAAACTATTGAATCAAATAGTTTACGTATTTTATTTGTTTTGTTAAAATGATTTTACATTTGTTATCGACAAAACATTAGAAGATCGTAAAATATAAATAAGCGTTTTACGGCTTATTTGTATTAACACTTTCCACTAAAATTTCTATAAACACATGACTCAAAATCACTTTAGATGAAGCCAAATTGTTTTATCCATTCATCAAAGCAATGATTCCAACGTTTGATGCTTGCTTTAAACCATAAACAGATTTAAGAAACTTGCAAATCTTATTAGGATTATTGGAATCTACAAAACCACCCGGTTATACCATATTCACGTCCTCTATTAAAATCCCATCATGGTAGGTGGGTTCCCCGTTTGAGGTAGATCAACCAGCTCCCAAACTTTGGTTATCATACATAGATTGCATCTCGGTCTCTATGACATCCCGTCATTCTAAATTACTTCCAGATACTTCTTAATGATAGTTAACAACATCTGAGAGATCCACATTATCTACCACTAAGCCATATTATATATCGGGCTCATAACGAGTCCTTGAAAATTTTCGCAGAATCTGTGTTTCATTAACAACTCTAACAGCTCTCTGTTAGGCTTTCCTAATTTTACGTTGACTCACTTCCTCTATAGACTCTTGTGTTTGTTCCTCATCTATAGGATTTAGTAAATCTATATCTCTATTTACATCCTTATGGAGGAATCCCCTCAAGAAAAATATTACCTCGACCAACAAAACTTTGTTGTCAATTGATAAATAGTAATAATATCTTTTCATATCCTTAGGAAACCCCACAAACACGCACTTATACGTCTTAGATTCAAGTTTGTCACATGCATGCCTTTGAAATGTACATCACATTCCCAAATGTTTAATTGTGATAAATACAAAACTTTGCCCTCCCATAATTTATATGGGGTCTTTTGTGTAGCTATAGTAGGGACTTCTATTTATTATGCATGTTTGTTGTGGGTATTATGTGTGTATGATGAAAGATACAAACTTATACTTGTCATTTTCTTATGAGACCTAAGGGTTACACATATATAACATGAGAACCCTGGATAATATATATGTATTGTACATATATATATCATAGTTTATTATAAAAGAATATTAGATGGCTTATTTACATAGTAAGTTTAATTAGCAATTGGGCTTAATTAAGATTATGTGTAAATGAACATTTAATTAAGTTGGAGTGAACATAGAAGCCTGGTGAGCCATTCTGAGGCCTATGCATGACCGGCCCTTCATAGGGTTTTCGGTTGGGCTTGTGAAAAATATGAGGGAATGATATTCATCTTGTTTGACAAGATAATTATCATTTTAATTAAAGTAATTATATTATTTAAATTAGGAGTTTATCTCTTATATAAATATAATAATTATCTAGTCTATATTAGTATTTTATCTTTAACTTATTAGATAATTTAGAAAGTTGATATAAATATTGTTCAAATAAAATATATTCAAAATGAAATTAAAACTCTAAAACCCTCTAATGGTCTCTCTCTGTACAACCGCACCCCATACCAAACACATAAATACTTTGAGTGTTTGTGTTACCGTGTTTTTCTCATTTTCTTGTACGTGTAACGTAGTACACTCAAGCCTAGCAGCTATATGGTTTGTCTGAGTGGTAGTGTGGACACTGGTTGGATTGATCATATTCTTATATTAGATTTTGTGAATTGGTTGTTTCTGAGCTTTTGGTGGGATGCAAGAAGCAAGGAGAAAATAAGAAGATCATTGTTCGTGTTTGCTGGCGTCCATAAGGTATGTATGTACCATTGGTTATGCATGATTAATTAAGTATGTGTTAGTCCCAATATTTTTGTGCAACATCATGAAACGTATGAACAAGAGTTTAAGCAAATGAAAATAACCGATGTTCATTAGAAATAAGAGCAAATCTACACAAAATGGACTTGAGTCAACTAATAATACCCATTTGTACATTACGACAAGATCAATCTCACTTAGTTGTTAAGGTGAAGGCTTTCATTGGGATAGTTGCGGAATACTATCACAGCAATTACAAATATTACTTTTCAAGTTATAAAGAGGAAGATTCCACTTAGAAGAGGAGGAAGTTTCTAGTGGTACTATTAACCTCCCTTTATATACTAGGGAGATACAATGTTAGTAGTTACAAGAGAACAGTGATATCTAAACTAGAAGTAAACAGGAAGTAAGGTACACGTGCACTTGTATAACAACCCGTAAATTTTCGGATTATTATAATACTATTTATTATGTCAGAAAATGCAAATCGGTTATTCTCTAACATATGAGGATATTTAAAATTCAAAAATGAGAGGTCATCTCGTTTCATCGAAAGCACGAAGCCACACACATGGAAATTCTCCACACAACATTTAATAATTGTCACACCCCAAATTACTGCTTTTGCGTGAATGGAATTCACGGGATTGATTGTCATAGCATCACAATCACAGTTATATTGAACGACCTAAAGTGTCGTTTGGAAAATACATCGTTTGATTTAATAAAATAATCAGAGTTACAACATAGGTCCCAAAAGTTCACAAAGTTTGCGGAAATATAAATATATTACAAGTCCAAACGATGGTTTTAAAAGAAAGTGCCATAATGTACAATGATGTAAGTCGACGCCGCGACTCAAAAGGTGGTTCCTAAACCATGTCATGATTATAATGCCTCAGTTACCTGAAAATACATTGCTAAAACGGTCAACACAAAGGTTGAGTGAAATCCATAGGTTTAAGTAATTCGTTTGAACACAATAATCGTAGTGTGAGTTAAATGGTTTCACACTCATCGTTAAAAACAAAATCGTATTTATTTCACTAAGTTCATGACACCAAAGCGTAAACATCGCACAAATAAAATTGGTAATCATCGTTTCATCGCCGCCTAATAGGTAATTTGCCAATTTACCTTAATGATTCAAATATAGTGCGCTCGATTTCCCTAAATGGGTCAATAGGAGGCGGAGTGTTAATTCAATAGGCCTATTCACAATATTCGCTCACTCGAAGTGACTAATGGTTCATGATGTAGGGACTTGAACATGGCAAATACTTAGTGACAATAAAACATTCGGTTATAGCATACAGATTCAAAGCATATGTGTTCGATTAAAATGTAGCATGTATCTCCCCAAGTGTTTGTAAAAGCAGTTAAAAGAGTAAAGTGGGGCTATGAACTCACTTGGTAGATCAGTGTGATGACAAGAGTGAGTACACCGAGGTATAGCGTGATGTTTCAATCTGGACCTATTACGAATGATATGATATGTAATGAGTTGCAATGTAATGTTATGCATGCATTCAGTATGTTATTTATACCATTTGCGAGTTTTGAAAAATATTACTTATCGTCGAAAAATACTCTTTTGACGTCTTGACCATTCAAAATCACTTTACAAGTATTTACGTCAAAATGTCATCCTACAATGGTTTTATAATGATTTATGGTGAAATTTTCACTTTTAGTAAATAAAATAAAGTCGTCGGAAATTTCATGAAATTAACAAAATGGCTCGAAACACTAGTCGTAAAATGGTGTACGTCGATCGTTAGGAAGCGAATTGACGGTTTTGGAAAGTTTGTATCGAAATCTAGAAGTTTCGATTCGGGAGTTTTCGACATAAAGGTCTCGATCATAAAGATAATAAGGGTTAAAGATGGTGGTTTTGTCTAATGGTTGTGTAAAAGTGAGTTTCGCCAACTTTAAGCATCCATAAATAATTCATTAAAACTCCGCTATACAAACGGTCGATTGTTTTGAAAAATATGCTCGGTGATCTAAATTTTATTAGAAGACATCTCGTTTCAAAAGTTCCACATCATTGATAAAACGACCTCAAACATGGTCGATTCGCCACCGTAACACTTGTATCGTAAAAATAATATAGTTTTTAGGAAAATAATAGTTACGGCAATTTTATGAAAACGTGCATATCTTTGTCGTTTCAAATCCGTTTTCTACGTATAATACGTCCTTAGCTTCGTATCAAAGTATACTAATATATTTTTGACAAGTCGAAATAATTTGTGAAGCTTAAGGCTCGTTTTTGACTCGGACAAAATAAAAACAGCATGCTGAAATTTCTGAAAAGTATATTTTTCGTCGTCAAACTTGTAAAATCCATAACTTCTTCGTTATAACTCCGTTTTATTCCGTTCAAACGGCCACGGATTCGTTTTAAAGTATATTTTCTAAATATCAAGGCCAAAATGTCGTGCTTACTGTCGGATTTTCCAGAAAATCGAAACAAGGACAGAACACAATATATACTTATCGAAAATAGTTTTTCTCGGACAAAACCTATTCTAATCCCTTCAAATCAACTCCAAAGCTAATCTAATCCTACCATACACCTTCTTAGGGTGTCATGGGTTCCTAAACATCATCAAGACCAAAGTATACCAAGGAGATAATTATAGGATGACCATATATATAAATAACTTCTAAAAAATCATGTAAAATGGTATAAATCACATATGTCTTGCATGTTTGTACCAAAAATGAAAAGATACATATGAAATGAAAAGGAAACATGAAAAATGAAAGAAACATGCTTACTAGCTTATATGATGAGGTGCAAAGAACAAGGCTAAACCTAAACACTCTTGGTTTTTATTTCAAAACCTTATAAAGAGTATTAACTAGATTGTTAAAACACTTGAGAAAATTTTGATGATGATCCTTTGAAACCCTTGATGTGGCCGGTTAGGAAGGAGAAGGACAAGAGAGAAAGAGTTTTGCTAATACTTGGTGAATAATTGTGATGCATGAATGAGAAAATGCATCAAGTAAGACTTATGTATTGTGTAAAAACATGTATAATCAAGACCATACCCATTTTAATGCCTCCCCTCCCCCTTGGTCGGCCAAGGGGGGAGGTATTAGTAGATATATATATATATTTTTTTTTAAATGTGTATATATATATACTTGTGTAATATTGATAAAATGTATAAGTAAAAGGTGTAGTTAAATGTAACTTTTTGGTACAAGTAAGTTTTTAATAGATCAAAATAGAATGTAATGATATAATAAAAATTGTAAAAATACATTCCTTGTAAAATTTGAGTGATATAAAAATTATCGAGTAGTTTTTAAGAAAAACGTCGTAATAATATAACTTCAACGATTTATATACGAAATAAATTCAAAACACTAGGAAAACTCAAAATATAGTTTTTATAAACTAAATGTAAGTTTAAAAATACATCGGGATCATTTTTGAAAGTAACGGATTAAATATTAAAAATAATAACTCACGCGATAACGTTTATTTAATATAAAAAATTACGCGTTAAATGTGAAATGAAATGTCATGAATGAACTAATATGATGCAAATGATGTGAATGAAATGTAGACTAATCTTAGTCCATATGAAATGTACGTGATGATATGATCATGAATTCGCCGCTAAACCATGAAGGTTACGCGAATTTGGAACACGTAAATCAAGTTTACGATACATGTTGAAATAGTGAGGCATAAATTGTTTCGAGAAATGACCTGAAAGTTCGGGTTGTCACATTCGCCCATCCAAAAAGGAATTCAGTCCCTGAATTCAGTTCGTGTTAGTCTATCGAATTTTTGAGTCCATGATGAATAACGAGGAAAGAAGGTATGGAGAAGTGTCGTTACGGTTATCGATGATTGAGAGCGTACAAAACATCATAGTACAGAAAATATCGGATGAATCTCTCATAAGTAACACTTTGACTTTGAAATATGTGAAGATTTTGCTTGCACTAAGATTTATAATTAACTGCTCCCAACATAACATGACCCCTCCAGAATTAGACATAGTTAGCTAGGCTATGTATAATTAAGGAACGATGATGTGACGTTCGGTTTAGTTGTTATAACTCTCGATGCTTACAAGGATTTAAACCGTGTCGTTAAAATGGTCGATAAAGTAAAAAGAAGTAAAATTCTCATAAGTAATAACAAATCGGAAAGAAAATAAAGTACGATAGATGAGAATATTTTACAACAAGTGGTTTAGCAAAAGTAGTACATCTTAGGTTATAACGATTCAGATACGATGGAAAACATAAAATTAGTACGACATAGTACATAAGGAAAATTAAGACCATTAGCTTCCAAACTTCTTGGTCTTCCGCGTTGTTGGGACCATGACGAGCTTCTCCTCCTCCTAACATTTATGCATTCCATGAGCATCTTCAATGGTTGACCTTGGTTTTGAGGACATTGATTTCTATAGTGTCCTTGCTCCCACATCCGAAGCATGTGACTACGGCTTTACCTTTACAATCCACAGCTAGATGTCCGGTGTTTGGCATTTGTGGCACTTGGCGGGCAAGGACCAGTGATGAAAATTACATCGATTACATAGTGGGTGTGTTCCGGCATACCTCTACCTCTCATTGGTGCGGCGACATAAACCATTCCGCTTCTTGCCTTCTATTTTGTTGTTGTTGATGGTTAGTGTTGCGGTTTTGGTTGTTGTTGTTATAACCTCCTTGGTCGTTTCCCATTTTCTTTTGTTGTTGTTGATTTGGTTATAAATCGTTGTTGTTGTTGTTTTGGTTATTGTGGTAATTGGTGCGGTTGTTGGGGTTGTTGTTGTTTTGGTTGGTGTTGGTGTACTTACCTCTCTTCACTACACGGGCCATGAGCTTTTGAGTCACCCTAATAGCTTCCTCGATTGTTTGTGGATCAAGCGAGTCACATCTCCTTGAATCACCTCGGAAGTCCCCAATGAAAGCCTCTAGCAACTTCTCATTATCGAAACCATGGGCGGGCATAACGCGCCAATTCTTGGAATCTCCGAATGTAAGTGTCAATATCGTGCCCAATAGTTACTAGTTCATAGAACTCGGTCTCCAACTTTTGACTTCCGACGAGGACAAAACTTAGTCACCAAACCCTTAAATTGCTCCCAAGTAAGCTTGAAAGCATTCTCCATTCCAATCGGTTGAGCATATGAATTCCACCACGACAATGCTCCATCGAGTAATGTACTTGTAGCAAATTTGACCTTACTATCATCAGGGCAATTACAAAGCAAAACACAGTTCCAACTTTTCAAACCATCGTACCATGGCCGTGGCTCCTTGATCCCCTAAACTTCGTGGGCTCACCACTTTTGAAATCCTTGTGCGAACATTTCTTAACTCCGGATCCTCCGGCATTTCCGATGCTGAGACTAGCCTAGATGCTTTGACCAGACCTCGGAAGAAGGCAGCTTTCATTTCCCTTTCGACTCTTAAAGCATCAGCTATGCTATCATTCACTAACTTTTGAATAGCCGCTTGGGTCATTTCAACTGTAGCTTTCTTCGGTGCCATATCTTCTTCAAAACAAGAGGAAATGTGAGACGTAGCAAAATCCGATGTTAATAATAAACGCTCCAAAGAAATGTGATAAGAATGATAAGTTTGAGGTTAATTTTTCAAAATAATCGACGGTTTCCTAAGAAATGGGTTATGAGATGTCGTAAGTGCTTCAAATGTATGATGGTTTAGTGACTTAGAGTGAATAGCGTGTAACTCGACATGTTAGTGATGAAACAAAGGAGTGAGAGTGACTTTGCCGTACTTAAAGGTTTATCTCAAGTATTCGACGTTATCGGTGATGAGTCAATTGATGTAAAAATTATGATAGGGAATGTCAAGGAATTCTCCACATTAGAGTATGAGGAAATGATAATGGGATGGGAATTTAAAGGCATCCATGTGACAATCGATGTGAAATGAAAGTGAATAACTCGAAAAATGTACGTATAAATCGCACATAAAGTGAACATGCACGTATGATGAAATGATGAGATGCTATGGTAATGTAGTTATAGTCTAGGGTCAATGATGCAACCTAGTTCTCTATAATCAAGCTCGATGCCAATCATCACACCCCAAATTACATTTTGCGTGAATGGAATTCACGGGATTGTTGTCATAGCATCACAATCACAGATTATATTGAGCGACCTAAAGTGTCGTTTGGAAAATACATCGTTTGATTTAATAAAATAATCGAGTTACAACATAGGTCCCAAAAGTTTACAAAGTTTATGGAAATATAAATATATTACAAGTCCAAACGATGGTTTTAAAAGAAAGTGCCATAATGTACAATGATGTAAGTCGGCGCGTGACTCAAAAGGTGGTTCCTAAACCATGTCATGATGATAATGCCTCAGTTACCTGAAAATACATTGCTAAAACGGTCAACACAAAGGTTGAGTGAAATCCATAGGTTTAAGTAATTCGTTTGAACACAATAATCGTAGTGTGAGTTAAATGGTTTCACACTCATCGTTAAAAACAAAATCGTATTTATTTCACTAAGTTCATGACACCAAAGCGTAAACATCGCACCAATAAAAATTGGTAATCATCGTTTCATCGCCGCCCTAATAGGTAATTTGCCAATTTACCTTAATGATTCAAATATAGTGCGCTCGATTTCCCTAAATGGGTCAATAGGAGCGGAGTGTTAATTCAATAGGCCTATTCACAATATTCGCCACCGAAAGTGACTAATGGTTCATGATGTAGGGACTTGAACATGGCAAATACTTAGTGACAATAAAACATTCGGTTATAGCATACAGTTCAAAGCATATGTGTTCGATTAAAAATGTAGCATGTATCTCCCCAAGTGTTTGTAAAAGCAGTTAAAAGAGTAAAAGTGGGGCTATGAACTCACTTGGTAGGCGGTGTGATGACAAGAGTGAGTACACCGAGGTATAGCGTGATGTTTCAATCACGGACCTATTACGAATGATATGATATGTAATGAGTTGCAATGTAATGTTATGCATGCATTCCGTATGTTATTTATACCATTTGCGAGTTTTGAAAAATATTACTTATCGTCGAAAAATACTCTTTTGACGTCTTGACCATTCAAAAATCACTTTACAAGTATTTACGTCAAAATTTCATCCTACAATGGTTTTATAATGATTTATGGTGAAATTTTCACTTTTCGTCGTAAAATAAAGTCGTCGGAAATTTCATGAAATTAACAAAAATGGCTCCGAAAAACTAGTCGTAAAATGGTGTACGTCGATCGTTAGGAAACGAATTCGACGGTTTTGGAAAGTTTGTATCGAAATCTAGAAGTTTCAGTTCAGGAGTTTTCGACATAAAGGTCTCGATCATAAAGATAATAAGGGTTAAAGATGGTGGTTTTGTCTAATGGTTGTGTAAAAAGTGAGTTTCGGCCAACTTTAAGCATCCATAAATAATTCATTAAAACTCCGCTATACAAACGGTCGATTGTTTTGAAAAATATGCTCGGTGATCTAAATTTTATTAGAAGACATCTCGTTTCAAAAGTTCCACATCATTGATAAAACGACCTCAAACATGGTCGATTCGGGCCATCGTAACACTTGTATCGTAAAAATAATATAGTTTTCGAGAAAATAATAGTTACGGCAATTTTATGAAAACGTGCATATCTTTGTCGTTTCAAATCCGTTTTCACGTATAATACGTCCTTAGCTTCGTATCAAAGTATACTAATATATTTTGACAAGTCGAAATAATTTGTGAAGCTTAAGGCTCGTTTTGACTCGGACAAAATAAAAAGCGACATCTGAAATTTACGAAAAGTATATTTTTAGTCGTCAAACTTGTAAAATCCATAACTTCTTCGTTATAACTCCGTTTTATTCCGTTCAAACGGCCACGGATTCGTTTTAAAGTATATTTTCTAAATATCAAGGCCAAAATGTCGTGCTTACTGTCGGATTTTCCAGAAAATCGAAACAAGGACAGAACACAATATATACTTATCGAAAATAGTTTTTCTCGGACAAAACCTATTCTAATCCCTTCAAATCAACTCCAAAGCTAATCTAATCCTACCATACACCTTCTTAGGGTGTCATGGGTTCCTAAACATCATCAAGACCAAAGTATACCAAGGAGATAATTATAGGATGACCATATATATAAATAACTTCTAAAAAATCATGTAAAATGGTATAAATCACATATGTCTTGCATGTTTGTACCAAAAATGAAAAGATACATATGAAATGAAAAGGAAACATGAAAAATGAAAGAAACATGCTTACTAGCTTATATGATGAGGTGCAAAGAACAAGGTTAAACCTAAACACTCTTGGTTTTATTTCAAAACCTTATAAAGAGTATTAACTAGATTGTTAAAACACTTGAGAAAATTTTTGATGATGATCCTTTGAAACCCTTGATGTGGCGGTTAGGAAGGAGAAGGACAAGAGAAAGAGTTTTGCTAATACTTGGTGAATAATTGTGATGCATGAATGAGAAAATGCATCAAGTAAGACTTATGTATTGTGTAAAAACATGTATAATCAAGACCATACCCATTTTAATGCCTCCCCTTCCCCTTGGTCGGCCAAGGGGAGGTATTAGTAGATATTTTTTTTTTTTTTTTTTTTTTTTTTTTAAATGTGTATATATATATACTTGTGTAATATTGATAAAATGTATAAGTAAAAGGTGTAGTTAAATGTAACTTTTTGGTACAAGTAAGTTTTTAATAGATCAAAATAGAATGTAATGATATAATAAAAATTGTAAAAATACATTCCTTGTAAAATTTGAGTGATATAAAAATTATCGAGTAGTTTTTAAGAAAAACGTCGTAATAATATAACTTCAACGATTTATATACGAAATAAATTCAAAACACTAGGAAAACTCAAAATATAGTTTTATAAACTAAATGTAAGTTTAAAATACATCGGGATCATTTTTGAAAGTAACGGATTAAATATTAAAATAATAACTCACGCGATAACGTTTATTTAATATAAAAATTACGCGTTAAATGTGAAATGAAATGTCATGAATGAACTAATATGATGCAAATGATGTGAATGAAATGTAGACTAATCTTAGTCCATATGAAATGTGCGTGATGATATGATCATGAATTCGCCGCTAAACCATGAAGGTTACGGAATTTGGAACACGTAAATCAAGTTTACGATACATGTTGAAATAGTGAGGCATAAATTGTTTAGAAATGACACGAAAGTTCGGGTTGTCACATTCGCCCATCAAAAAGGAATTGGTCCACGAATTCGGTTCGTGTTAGTCTATCGAATTTTGAGTCCATGATGAATAACGAGGAAAGAAGGTATGGAGAAGTGTCGTTACGGTTATCGATGATTGAGGCGTACAAAACATCATAGTACGAGAAAATATCGGATGAATCTCATAAGTAACACTTTGACTTTGAAATATGTGAAGATTTTGCTTGCACTAAGATTTATAATTAAGTGCTCCCAACATAACATGACCCTCCGAATTAGACATAGTTAGCTAGGCTATGTATAATTAAGGAGCGATGATGTGACGTTCGGTTTAGTTGTTATAACTCTCGATGCTTACAAGGATTTAAACCGTGTCGTTAAAATGGTCGATAAAGTAAAAGAAGTAAAATTCTCATAAGTAATAACAAATCGGAAAGAAAATAAAGTACGATAGATGAGAATATTTTACAACAAGTGGTTTAGCAAAAGTAGTACATCTTAGGTTATAAAGATTCGGATCGATGGAAAACATAAACTTAGTACGACATAGTACATAAGGAAAATTAAGACTGTTAGCTTCCAAACTTCTTGGTCTTCCGCGTTGTTGGGACCATGACGAGCTTCTCCTCCTCTAACATTTATGCATTCCATGAGCATCTTCAACTGGTTGACCTTGGTTTTGAGGACATTGATTTCTATAGTGTCCTTGCTCCCACATCCGAAGCATGTGACTACGGCTTTACCTTTACAATCCACGGCTAGATGTCCGGTGTTTGGCATTTGTGGCACTTGGCGGGGCAAGGACCAGTGATGAAAATTACATCGATTACATAGTGGGTGTGTTCGGCATACCTCTACCTCTCATTGGTGCAGCGACATAAACCATTCCGCTTCTTGCCTTCTATTTTGTTGTTGTTGATGGTTAGTGTTGCGGTTTTGGTTGTTGTTGTTATAACCTCCTTGGTCGTTTTCCCATTTTCTTTTGTTGTTGTTGATTTGGTTATAAATCGTTGTTGTTGTTGTTTTGGTTATTGTGGTAGTTAGTGCGGTTGTTGGGGTTGTTGTTGTTTTGGTTGGTGTTGGTGTACTTACCTCTCTTCACTACGGGCCATGAGCTTTTGAGTCACCCTAATAGCTTCCTCGATTGTTTGTGGATCAAGCGAAGTCACATCTCCTTGAATCACCTCGGGAAGTCCCCAATGAAAGCCTCTAGCAACTTCTCATTATCGAAACCATGGACGGGCATACGCGGCCAATTCTTGGAATCTCGAATGTAAGTGTCAATATCGTGCCCAATAGTTACTAGTTCATAGAACTCGGTCTCCAACTTTTGACTTCCGACGAGGACAAAACTTCTTAGTCACCAAACCCTTAAATTGCTCCCAAGTAAGCTTGAAAGCATTCTCCATTCCAATCGGTTGAGCATATGAATTCCACCACGACAATGCTCCATCGAGTAATGTACTTGTAGCAAATTTGACCTTACTATCATCCGGGCAATTACAAAGCAAAAACACGGATTCCAACTTTTCAAACCATCGTACCATGGCGTGGCTCCTTCAGATCCCCTAAACTTCGTGGGCTCACCACTTTTGAAATCCTTGTACGAACATTTCTTAACTCCGGATCCTCCGGCATTTCCGATAGCGACGACTAGCCTAGATGCTTGACGACCAGCGGCCTCAGCGGCGGCACCATTATTTCCTTTCGACTCTTAAAGCATCGGCTATGCTATCATTCACTAACTTTTGAATAGCCGCTTGGGTCATTTCAAGCGTAGCTTTCTTGATTGCCATATCTTCTTCAAAACAAGAGGAAATGTGAGGCGTAGCAAAATCCGATGTTAATAATAAACGCTCCAAAGAAATGTGATAAGAATGATAAGTTTGAGGTTATTTTTCAAAATAATCGACGGTTTCCTAAGAAATGGGTTATGAGATGTCGTAAGTGCTTCAAATGTATGATGGTTTAGTGACTTAGAGTGAATAGCGTGTAACTCGACATGTTAGTGATGAAACAAAGGAGTGAGAGTGACTTTGCCGTACTTAAAGGTTTATCTCAGTATTCGACGTTATCGGTGATGAGTCAATTGATGTAAAATTATGATAGGGAATGTCAAGGAATTCTCCACATTAGAGTATGAGGAAATGATAATGGGATGGGAATTTAAAGGCATCCATGTGACAATCGATGTGAAATGAAAGTGAATAACTCGAAAAATGTGCGTATAAATCGCATAAAGTGAACATGCACGTATGATGAAATGATGAGATGCTATGGTAATGTAGTTATAGTCTAGGGTCAATGATGCAACCTAGTTCTCTATAATGAAGCTCGATGCCAATCATCACACCCCAAATTACATTTTGCGTGAATGGAATTCACGGGATTGATTGTCATAGCATCACAATCATAGTTATATTGAGCGACCTAAAGTGTCGTTTGGAAAATACATCGTTTGATTTAATAAAATAATCGAGTTACAACATAGGTCCCAAAGTTTACAAAGTTTGCGGAAATATAAATATATTACAAGTCCAAACGATGGTTTTAAAAGAAAGTGCCATAATGTACAATGATGTAAGTCGGCGCCGTGACTCAAAGGTGGTTCCTAAACCATGTCATGATGATAATGCCTCGATTACACGAAAATACATTGCTAAAGCGGTCAACACAAAGGTTGAGTGAAATCCATAGGTTTAAGTAATTCGTTTGAACACAATAATCGTAGTGTGAGTTAAATGGTTTCACACTCATCGTTAAAAACAAAATCGTATTTATTTCACTAAGTTCATGACACCAAAGCGTAAACATCGCACCAATAAAATTGGTAATCATCGTTTCATCGCCGCCCTAATAGGTAATTTGCCAATTTACCTTAATGATTCAAATATAGTCTTTCGATTTCCTAAATGGGTCAATAGGGCGGAGTGTTAATTCAATAGGCCTATTCACAATATTCGCTCACTCGAAAGTGACTAATGGTTCATGATGTAGGGACTTGAACATGGCAAATACTTAGTGACAATAAAACATTCGGTTATAGCATACAGTTCAAAGCATATGTGTTCGATTAAAAATGTAGCATGTATCTCCCCAGTGTTTGTAAAAGCAGTTAAAAGAGTAAAAGTGGGGCTATGAACTCACTTGGTAGGCGGTGTGATGACAAGAGTGAGTACATCGAGGTATAGCGTGATGTTTCAATCTGGACCTATTACGAATGATATGATATGTAATGAGTTGCAATGTAATGTTATGCATGCATTCCGTATGTTATTTATACCATTTGCGAGTTTTGAAAATATTACTTATCGTCGAAAAATACTCTTTTGACGTCTTGACCATTCAAAATCACTTTACAAGTATTTACGTCAAAATTTCATCCTACAATGGTTTTATAATGATTTATGGTGAAATTTTCACTTTTTCGTCGTAAAATAAAGTCGTCGGAAATTTCATGAAATTAACAAAAATGGCTCCAAAAAACTAGTCGTAAAATGGTGTACGTCGATCGTTAGGAAACGAATTCGACGGTTTTGGAAAGTTTGTATCGAAATCTAGAAGTTTCAGTTCAGGAGTTTTCGACATAAAGGTCTCGATCATAAAGATAATAAGGGTTAAAGATGGTGGTTTTGTCTAATGGTTGTGTAAAAAGTGAGTTTCGGCCAACTTTAAGCATCCATAAATAATTCATTAAAACTCCGCTATACAAACGGTCGATTGTTTTGAAAAATATGCTCGGTGATCTAAATTTTATTAGAAGACATCTCGTTTCAAAAAGTTCCACATCATTGATAAAACAGCCTCAAACATGGTCGATTCGATTACGTAACACTTGTATCGTAAAAATAATATAGTTTTTGAGAAAATAATAATTACGGCAATTTTATGAAAGCGTGCATATCTTTGTCGTTTCAAATCCGTTTTCTACATATATCGTCCTTAAGCCCGTATCAAAGTATACTAATATATTTTTGACAAGTCGAAATAATTTGTGAAGCTTAAGGCTCGTTTTGACTCGGACAAAATAAAAACAGCATCTGAAATTTACGAAAAGTATATTTTTAGTCGTCAAACTTGTAAAATCCATAACTTCTTCGTTATAACTCCGTTTATTCCGTTCAAGCGGCCACGGATTCGTTTTAAAGTATATTTTCTAAATATCAAGGCCAAAATGTCGTACTTCTGTCGGATTTTCCAGAAAATCGAAACAAGGACAGAACACAATATATACTTATCGAAAATAGTTTTCTCGGACAAAACCTATTCTAATCCCTTCAAATCAACTCCAAAGCTAATCTAATCCTACCATACACCTTCTTAGGGTGTCATGGGTTCCTAAACATCATCAAGACCAAAGTATACCAAGGAGATAATTATAGGATGACCATATATATAAATAACTTCTAAAAAATCATGTAAAATGGTATAAATCACATATGTCTTGCATGTTTGTACCAAAAATGAAAAGATACATATGAAATGAAAAGGAAACATGAAAAATGAAAGAAACATGCTTACTAGCTTATATGATGAGGTGCAAAGAACAAGGTTAAACCTAAACACTCTTGGTTTTTATTTCAAAACCTTATAAAGAGTATTAACTAGATTGTTAAAACACTTGAGAAAATTTTTGATGATGATCCCTTTGAAACCCTTGATGTGGCCGGTTAGGAAGGAGAAGGACAAGAGAGAAAGAGTTTTGCTAATACTTGGTGAATAATTGTGATGCATGAATGAGAAAATGCATCAAGTAAGACTTATGTATTGTGTAAAACATGTATAATCAAGACCATACCCATTTAATGCCTCCCTCCCTTGGTCGGCCAGGCGGGGAGGTATTAGTAGATATTTTTTTTTTTTTTTTTTTTTTAAATGTGTATATATATACTTGTGTAATATTGATAAAATGTATAAGTAAAGGTGTAGTTAAATGTAACTTTTGGTACAAGTAAGTTTTAATAGATCAAAATAGAATGTAATGATATAATAAAATTGTAAAATACATTCCTTGTAAAATTTGAGTGATATAAAATTATCGAGTAGTTTTTAAGAAAAACGTCGTAATAATATAACTTCAACGATTTATATCTGAAATAAATTCAAAACACTAGGAAAACTCAAAATATAGTTTTATAAACTAAATGTAAGTTTAAAAATACATCGGGATCATTTTTGAAAGTAGCGGATTAAATATTAAAATAATAACTCACGCGATAACGTTTATTTAATATAAAAATTACGCGTTAAATGTGAAATGAAATGTCATGAATGAACTAATATGATGCAAATGATGTGAATGAAATGTAGACTAATCTTAGTCCATATGAAATGTGCGTGATGATATGATCATGAATTAGCCGCTAAACCATGAAGGTTCGCGAATTTGGAACACGTAAATCAAGTTTACGATACATGTTGAAATAGTGAGGCATAAATTGTTTAGAAATGACACGAAAGTTCGGGTTGTCACAATAATTGCCTAGTTGATAACTTAAAGCATACACGAGCTTACAAAATTACTTTAGGAAGTTATCCCTCACACTGCTAGCGAGCGATAACATACAAAACTAATAATTTATACTAAGAAAAGTGTATTGAACACTTTTTAACACTTAGTAAGGATTTCTGAACAAAAAGCGAGATTATCTCGAGATTTCGAAAAACACTGACACCACGCATACCAACACCGATTTAGAAACGGCAAACAACTATAATCTAATCTCTACGTAATAATAATACCATATTGTTGCGCTTGCAAAAACATTTCTAAAAATATAATTTATTATGTTTTACAGGTACCGATTATACATTATCTAATAATAAAACAAAAACAAATAAAATCTTAAACTACCACCACCGCTCCCATCACTTTCTCTCTGTCTCCTTCTTTTCGCCTCTTTCCACCAACAAACATAGGAAAGGTAGTTTCCTCCCTACTCTCTCTAGTCAATGCCATAAACATCACCATCAACCTTCCTCTCTTGGATCTACTTCTCCCTAGACAATCACGAGTTTGTGTTGGTAAAGGTGGAGGAAAGTGATGGCAGCCAAGAATATATCTCATCCATTTGAAGACCAAGAAAGAAGAGTCCAAACTTTCCATTTGTTCATCCATAAATAGGAATGGATTTTCTCATGATTTTAGCCACTCATCGACACACTCACAAAATTAGGGTTGTAATACTTAGGGATTTTCAAATATTATTTGAGTTTTGGCTAATTCGAGTTATAATTAGTCCAATCCGAGTGTAATTTGTCCTTGTAATCAAGTTTGGTTCAAGAATCGTTCATGTTCACTTGTGTTCTAGATTCGGTTTTCATCTCCTTTCAACCCATCATTACCATTACTTTGTAAGGAATTTTGTTACTATCTTTAATATACACTTTATTAATTTGTTAAAGTTATTAATTGACTTGTGAATCCGATTGAACGAGACCAAAACAGTGGGATAAATTGATTTGTTCTTGTTAGCTGTTGTTGTTGGTTCGTGTTGTAAGGACATAAGGAAATAAGTTAAGTAAAACCTGGTATTGGCTAAAACTGTATTCGGCTTATGTGTAGTTTTAGTTTACCTTCTATCTTATTAGGCTTAATTACTTCTTTGGTTTATTCGTGCTGTTGTCTCGACTGTGAGTTACTCGAAGAGTGGTGTTTGGTTTGACTGCTTTGACTCATAAAGCCCCGTATCCACGAGAGTGTTGAGTCGAGTGACCAAGTCGGGTTGTACTCAAATGATATAATCACTAGTCGCGTTAACTATTAGTGTACTTGTTATTTTGTTTCCGATGTACAAGGAAGTCCTAAGAGTCATTGCGTTGCTTGCTTCGAGTCAAGGGAGGATACCCCGAGGGTGTTTTTACACGGTTTAACACTAGACCCCAACGTAGTCATATAAGACTCGTAAAAGTCTCGTTATGATAGTGTCATTTTTCTTTGTTTTGTGCTTTGGTTACTTCCCCTCGCGACAAAATTGTGCCAAGAACTGCACATTAGCACCAAAAATCTACTACACTAATCTTGTGATAACTTCATTTGGGGCCTCAAGTCCATAAGTTTAGCTTGTTGTTTGTTGGGCTATCAGCTGGGCTGCGAAGCCCACCCTTATAACAGATGCGTTAAGTTCTGGTTGCACATCAGTCCCAACCCAAGAGAGAGTAATAATAGTGTGTCTGTACAACTAGGTCGAAGCACAAATTGTAATAGGGTCATTTGGTTTTAAACACCCACCCGGGCTTTAGATTGCGAGTTCACAAACTTCCTCGAATTAAATTCCCTTTCATTCGACTCATTCTCATCACATACAACTCGCCTCACACAACACGATTCTCGGTGATGCCATAAAACACGCGACGTATTCATTTCACTCAACTTGTGCAATACCCAACACGACATGGGATATATTATTGCATCATACATACAAGAATGAGATCGGAAGAGAGGAGGTAGCCCAAATCTTCCAATAGGATGAAGTTGCACCGGAGCTAGTGCTTGCTATCTAAGAATAGCTCCATGGATCTCATCGAAATGTTTGATGCTTCTTGGGGCTTCTTTGGCGACCGTGAAGAGCAATTTCAAACATAAACAAGGCCTCAAAACAAAGTAAGTAAAATGAGTATATTTTACTATGACAACTTAATTAGAAAGTTGTCACACTTATAACTATATGAAACAAAAAACAGTAAACATAAATTTCAATTATTAAATCGGATATTATATCTCGGTGAAACTTGATATAAACTTTTGACATTAGTCACCAGAGAAAAGAGTGTTAATACCGTAAAACGTTTATTCATATTTAGCGATCTCGTTGTGTTTTGTTGATAACAAATATAAAGTTATCATAAGTAAAATTATAAGAATACATGTTATTTTTGTAAAGTATATACATTTGGTCATTCACATAAAATGTTGTAATAATTTATTTGTTGTAATAGTTTATGTAATAGGATGGGTAATATCCAAGACCCATGACCCATACCCATGGAGCTAATCCCTAACCCATGACCCATTGCATGACATCATGCATGAAATCACGTTGGGTATTATCCATGACCCATGACCCAATGTCCATAACCCATGACCCAAGACCTATGACCCATTGTCTAGATACATTGTATCTTGTTTGGTACCCATGGCTCATACCCACAACCCATAACTTTGGTTTGCAACCCAAAATCCGGTGGTACAACCAAGTTTGCGGATCCCTAGGATTGCCTTTGACGGATCTGTTGGGATATAAAAGTCTTGAGCAGTTAAAGTCTTGAAGATTAACAAAGTCTTGAGAATGACAAAGAACTGGAAAAAGTCAAAGAGTCAAAGTCTTGCTAAAGATAAAGTCAAAATCTTGCACACGAAGTCAAAATCTTGCAAGATCAAAGAACTGTTTTATTCATTTATAGAAAGTCTTGTAATTCTAGAATATTCTATATTAGATTACTTGTCGTACAAGGATACAATTTGTAAACCAATTAGGGTTATCCTTGAGCCTATAAAAGGACCCTAGATTGGCATTAGAGTACGATTGCAAAAGAGTCTTAGAGTTAACGATTACAAGTTATTATTAGAGTTTTTGAGAAAAGTTTGATATTCTTAGAGTTGTTGAAGTATCGCATAATAAGCGATTTAGAGTTAATAATAAAGTTATTCTTCTTAGATTTATCAAGTAAATTCAGCGTGCTTAATAAAGATTATTCGGTGTTTCTTTGTTAATAACTTAGGATTTATCCAAGGTTGTTAAACCTTAAACAAGCTAGTTAAGTTAGTTTGGTTAGAGTACATCGATCCAACAAGTGGTATCGAGCTTGTGTGGAAACTACGACTAAAAGAAACCCTAAAACCTACTACAACAAAACCTTAAGATGTCATTGAAGTCGTTCCACCACCATCAATCACCTCACTCGAATTCCAATCATCAAGAAGGAGAATATGATCTCGGTGCATGAAGATGAGGCGATACATTGCCATTACGAGACCATGCTCCATGGAATGTAATTGTCAATGGTAATGAAGTAGTTCGAACACAGAGAGATTCTGGACAACCTAAACCACCCAAAGTTGTCTTACCAGACTACCATAAGGAATCAAGAGAAGGATCTCAATATCTGTTATGCGCTATACGATGGTCATCTCTACGAAGTTCCATGATGCTAAAGATGCAAAGCGACTCTTGGCTGCTCTCAAGACTAGATTTGGAGGAATGAAGCTTCAAGAAGATGCATGAAACCTCTTGAAGCAACAATTTGAAACCTTTCTTGTTGGGAAAGAGAGGGTCTTGATCTTTGCTTATAATGATTTCAAAATCTTCTCAACATGTTGGAGCTATACAAAAGGAGGTATCTGTTGAAGATGCCAATCTCAAGTTCTTAAGGAGTTTGCCATCCACATGGCATGTGATTGCTACAATGATCGAGGACAACCGAGATTGGATGTTATGGACTTTGATGATCTCTACAATCATCGAAGGTGTATGAGCATGAGATGAATGGTCAAACCGGTTCCAAATCTCACGGTATAGCTTTCCTATCATCGAAAAGAGGCGGTACTTCCACCAAAATCGCTTCTCCCACTCAAATCTTGTTGCTCAAATCTTGTCTCGTATGCTGCTCCCACCTATGCTCAACAAGTTCCACCAACTACTACTATGCACTCAGATGAAGTTGTGTGCTCCTTCTTTGCACAACAAGCTAGTTTACCTATCACCTATGAAGAAGATCTCTCACAGATTGAAGAGGATGCTCTTGAAGAGATAGATATCAGGTGGCAAGTTGCAATGATCACTGCAAGGATCAAGAAGTATATGAAGAAAACAGGGAAGAGCATTGACTTCAAACCTAAACAGGGAATAACTTTTGACAAATCTAAAATTGAATGCTTCAATTGGCAAAAGACTGGACACTTTGCAAGGAGTGCGGGTTTGCTAAATATCAAGCAAACAGATTCTTGATAAACCAAAGTGGAGCTTAAAGAAATTCCTATTCTTGAAACAAAGGCCTTGGTTGCTCAAGAGAATTTGTCGAGGTTGGTGGAGTGAAGAGTTTGATGATGAACCGGTGACCCTCTTGTATAGTAGCGATGGAAGAAGCATTTGAAAGTATCGATGGAAGAAGCTGGACTTGAGCATTTTTGATGAGGAGCACTGAACATACCGATTTGAATCCGAGATTGTCTAGGAGGATTTGAGTGGAGCATGGAGTGTGAAGATGATCATGTTCTACTTGCAATGGTAGCTACTTCACCAAGTTCATCCCCTATCTCTGAGGTATGCTCAAATTGTCATGATTTTTTATCAAAAATTACTTGGCAGTTATGTGATTGAAAGAGATAATTGTGTTAGGCTAGGTCTGAGGTGGCAGGTTATCAAATAACCTTAGAGTCTATGGAAGCTAAAATCTTAACTCATGAAAATAATGAAATGGCTTGGGCTGAAAAGTATGAACAACATGATTATCAGTTAAAACTTAGTGAGTGGAAGCTAAATTGTAAAATTTCTTAAATAGAAACTAACTAAGGAAAGAGATGATTTGTTAGCAAAGTTTGATGCCTAGAAAGAATCAGTCATCACATGTTACTTATGTTGAAAAACAAAGAAGAGCTTACATTAGAGCGGCTTAGGTTTTGGTATGGACTTTGATGACATAGAAGAAAACACACCTAGTGATAAGGATGAAGGTGATTTTGAGGATGTAACCACTAGTGATGATGATCTCATTAATTATGTAGACACATCTAGTAATGAGGGTTCAATTAGTGAAACACCTCCCGAGTATAAGAAAGATAGAGGTTATCATCTTGTCCCACATCCCTTTGGTAGTAACCAACCCTTAGGCCGATGTCTCTCGTTTTGGAGTAGATAGTCTAGAGTTTAGGAAAAGCTATTTGGTCAATCTAGATCCGAAACCCCAAAAGCTGTTGAAAACAATGTTCAAAGTCAAGCGGTACCTTCAACTCAAAGTATTGCTCACAAGCGGTACCTTACGAAAAACCTTTTCAAACAGTCTTGCTAAACCTTTTGGGATAACTTTGGTCGAACAAGTTTAATCATTCACCTAGAAGGCAAAATAGTTTTGGAAATAGGCATAGAAGAAGTCACTTTGGAGTATGGGTCAAAAGCGTGTTTTGTATGTTTTAGTCCTATTCATTTAACCAAGGATTGTGAACATTACTACGAGTACCTTAGAAAGTTCCCAAAGAATAGGTGCGCTAACCGAAACCTAGAGAGAACAAACCGGTTTGGAATAATTCAAATAGGGTCAATCATGTAATTTCTCACCGGATCATAGGTACCCTCACCGAGAAGACCTTTTTCAAAACCACGGACCTTCACAAGCGTACCTTCTCAAAGTCTTGCTCAATTCAAAAAGTCTTGCTAACACTCCTGGAGCAGATTCTCTAGAAGATCTAGGTACTATCAACCTAGAAGGTATTACAATTCTCATGGGGATCAAGATCACAGGAACCAGCTGTTAAAACCAAATGGGTTGAGAAAGAAATATTTGAGGACAAACAGTACTTTCAACAAAAGTGAATCTGATGTTTTTGTGATACAAGAAAATGTGAATAAAGATGAAAAAGAGAATTCTGTTGAAAAACCAGAAATTTTTGAAAATCCACATGCTAAAAATCAAAAGATAATTCTGGATCATGTTTTGAAAAATAGTGGGAATTACATACTCAAAGAATTTGAGTTTGTAACTCCACAAGGGGAACACAAGTCAGTAATGGCTTGGGTTCCTAAAATTCACTAACTCTTTTATCTATGTGTAGGGCAACCCAGAAGAGGAGCTTAAAGATCATCTAATTGTGGATAGTGGTTGCTCTGGAAGTATGACAGGAGACAAAGAGATTCTGTCTGATTTTAAATCTATTAGTGGAGGAAGAGTTGCATTTGGGAATGATCCTAATGGAGGAAGAATTACTGGGAAAGGAACCATCAAAGCAGGCCGTATAGATTTTGAGAATGTTAGATATGTGAAGGAGCTCAAGTTAAATCTATTGTCAGTCTCTTAAATCTGTGATAAAAGGCACCCTGTATTATTTACTGACACAGAATGTCTTATCCATTCTCACAATTCAAACACATTGATGATAACTTGGTAGTTCTTAGAGTGCCAAGAACAAATGATGTGTATAGTTTAGACATGAAAAGTCTTCATTCTTATGGGAGAGCCACCTGTTTAGTGGCAAAAGCAACAACTGAAGAACCACATCAATGGCATAGAAGATTGGGCCATGTAAATTTCAAGAATATCAACAAACTGGTCAAGGGAAATTTAGTTAGAGGTTTACCTTCAAAGACTTACAGGAATGAACACTCATGCTTGGCGTGCAAGAAGGGTAAACAACACAAAGCTTTATGTAAGAAGCTTGAGGAGAGAACAATTAGAGATCCATTGGAGTACGTACATATGGATCTGTTTGGACTGTCTCTGTGGCAAGTTTAAACAAGAAGAAGTCTTGCTTGGTTGTTACTGAGATGATTGTAGTAGATTCGGTTGGGTATTTTCTTGGGATTTAAAGATGATACTTTTGATGCTATTCAAACTCTCATAATAGCACTTGAAAACCAATTGAGACTAAAGGTTAGAGGAATTAGATGTGATAATGGAACCGAATTCAAGAACAAGCTTATGGATGAATTTTGTGCAAATAAAGGAATAAAAGGGAGTTCAATATTGCAAGAACACCACAATGAGAATGGTGTTGCAGAGAGGAAGAATAGGACTTTGATTGAGCGGCCCGAACAATGCTAGCGATTCACAACTACCTATTCAATTCAAGAAGGCGTAAATCTTGCTTGCTATGTATATGAGTATCGATCACCAAACCAAAGATGAAGACACCTTATGAGTTGCTGATGGGTAACAAACCCAACATTCGATTTATGAAGCCTTTTGGATGCCCTCTCACTATTTTAAACGCCATTGATAATCTTGGCAAGTTTGATGGCAAGTCAGAAGAAGGATGTTTATTGGGCTATTGTACCAATAGCAAGGGCTTTAGAGTGTACAATAGAGTCACTAAGAAGGTTCAAGATTGTCTTCATGTTGAGTTTTTAGAAGATCAAGAGAATCAGAAAGGTAAAGGTCCTGATTGGATGTTTGATATTGAAGTTCTAACTCCTTCTATGAACTATGTACCCGTTAGAGAAGAAAATCAACCTGTGTATAGTGGAGAAGATTTACAGTATGTGGTTTATGGAGTTCATATTAGACCTGATGCTGTTCCTGATGAAGAATCAAAGTAAAGTACTGATGCACCAAAGGAAAGTACTGATGCACCAAAGGAAAGTACTGCTGAACCAAAATCCTCACTGTCTGCTGAGGATCAAGATATTCAAGAGAAACTTAATCAGATGTTTTTTCAAGATGAAATGGCACATTCTTATTCTGATGAACAAAGAAGAGCTTATGAAGAGGCAAAGAAAAAGAACAAGATTGCAGAATATACTCACAATACTTTGGACAATACTTTTGACCAAAGTACTGCTGAACCTGTCGACAGCACTTTGGATGATTTGGATGATCCTACCATGCCTGGCTTAGAGAAACTGATGATGAGTTTGAAGATGAAGGTATTTTCTCAGATTCCAATGAAGGACTGTAAAGATTACTGAAGCCTATATTCGAGAAGATTTATTGTTTAATGATGAAGGTGGGGCTGTTCGTTTTGATAAGCAACTAATTTGGGAAACTTTTGGACATATTGGTTATGAAGGGTCATTAATGAACAAACTTTTGGAAACAACTATTTTGTCCTCCTTTGGAAGTTTTTAGTGCATGTATTGCTTCATTGTATAAGTGCTAAAAGTACATCATGGGAGCGGTTTGGATCTCTGGATCGTGTTTTCAATTTTTCAAGGCTAATTTCGGATGGCATGCTTTCCCACATATCTCATGGTTCAAAATGGTTGATGTATCCAAGGTTTATTCAAGTTTTCTTGAACAAACAACTTCTTGATGTTCCCAAGCCTCAAAGTTTATTATGTTGTGGTCCAACAAGCAAAGATTTTCACTTTTATGGCTAGAAAGAGTGATTTATTCACCTTTGGAGGATACTCCATTGACTACTTCTATGATGGAAGTCGTTCAACCCGCCGAGGCGATGCGGAAGAAGAAGATAGTGAAGGTACCGCATCGCAAGTCTCGCTTCTCAATGTCTTGCATCTTGAGGGTACCGCATCTCAAGGTACCGCTTCTCCAAGTCTTGAAGTTCAAAAGATGTTGCGATTACACCTTCTCCATCTCCACAACGATCATTCACGATTCTCAACCGGAGGAACATTCACCAATTCAAGGAGATGCTTCACATACTTTATCCCCTGATGATTTGACATTGGATAATTATGTCTTGACAAGGGAGTTTGTCAAATTGAAAAAGACTACTGAGGCTCAAGCTAAACAGATTAAGAAATTAAAGCTCAAGTTTAGGAGGCTCAAGAACTTTGTCTAGCCATTGGTTCAACATCATCGTATATGGGTCAAATCTAAAAAGAAGGAGCAAAGGAAGTCTAGACAGGCCAAACGTCAAAAGGTTCATAAACAATCTTCTGTCCAATTGGGGAGGAATTTAGAAGAAAGGAATTTGAAAGAAGATTTTGTTAAGGCAAATGAACCAGAAGGTACTGAAGAACATGAAAAGACTGAAGAACAGGTCATTCAAGAAACTGAGGAGCAAGTTATTGATATTCAAGTTCAAAGGTCTGAACTGCAGAACATGAACAAAGTACTGCTTTTCAAGGAACTTTCAGACAAGAGTTAATTACTCCAAGAGTATTAGATTTTGAAGAGAAAGCTAGTCCTTCAACAACTGTTATACCAGAGGAAGCTGATACACCTCAAAGGATACACACTGCAAGTGATGATGATACAATTGCTGAAATTTTGCAAGATTTGTCAAAGCCAAATTGCAAGATTTGTCAAAGCCAAGGGGTGTTAGCATTCCAGGAGTACAAGAAGAAGAACAACCAAGAGCTTCTCAACCTGCAATAGATCCTAAGGATAAAGGAAAAGGTATATTGGTAGAAGTAAAGAAGAAGAAACTAACTTTAGCACAAATAAGAAATTGCTCAAGTTGCTATGAATGAGAAGCGACTAGAAAGATTCAAGAAGAATTAAATGCTAAAGATAGAGAAGCTAAGGAAGCTGAAGAAGCTAAGAATAGAGAAGTAGCTAAGAAATTGCAAGAGGAATTGAATGCTGAAGCTGATGAACTATTAGAGTCACCTATTCCTGTTAGATTTCTACCAAGAAAACCAAATCTTGCTAAAGAAAGGAATGCAATGATGGCTTATTTGAAAAGTCGAGGATATAAAGGATTACAGAAGTTGAATTATGTTGATATGAAAAGATTATATGATCTTTGAGGCGAAGCTTATAAGAAGGATGTTGCAAGCATTAAAGATTATAAAGATGAAGCTACTTGGGTGAAGCGTAAAGAAAGAAAAGTTTAAAAGAAAAGGAAAACTAAAGTTGAAGACATACAGTTTTCAAAGAAAGAAAAGTTGAGCTAAGATCCGAAACTAAGGATGAATTAAGAAATTATCTAAGAATAGTGGATTTTGATTATTCCAAAGAAGATCTTGATATGAAGATGAGCAGAACTCATATTATTGCTTTTGAAGTTGTGGAATCTAAAGATGGAAGCTATCGATGTTTCATAGAAGATGAAAGCTTGAGTGTTCAACGAAGCTATGGGATTTATTGCATATCATAGATAGAGTGGATCTATTCTATTTATATCATGTGGTGAAAGATTACTTGGAACATCATCCATTAGAAGGAATTGGATTAGTTTTACTTGGAGATCTCACAACCGCATGGGAAAGCAAGGACAAAGCACTTGATGACATTTGGAAGAATCAAGAGACTTGGGAAATTGTTTCTTTGGAGATTCTTTGAAGAATCGAGTTCGTGTTCTAGAGTGGAAAATGGTACAATGATTCACATGTTTGCGGATAGAAGATACCCTCTTCTGACTAATCTTATGAGGAGGATGCTAGAGCATGGAATGGAGGTTGAAGATGACAATGAAATTGCTTGTATGGTCATCAATTTGTTTATCAACTGGACTTCTATTAGCGATGATGATGAATAAGCGGTATGAATTTTCATTGAATAAATTATTTTAATAAAACGATTACTTTATTCAAAATCTGGCGATCAAACAATACTTTAATGAAAGTATCGCTTGCGACTTTTAATCGATTAAAAGATTTTGGAAGAAACCTTTTGTTAAGTAACAAATATTTTGAAACAAATGTTGAATAAATGGTTTTGAGATGGTAACATCAATAGGTTATCAATCCAACATGGTTACAAAAGGATTGGCTAATCCATGAGCAAGCGGCTCGGTAAAGATATCTCAAATCCGTTTTAGTTGACAACTTGCTAATAAGTTGGATGGTAATCAACTCACCATATCGATAAATGTGAAGAGTTGGCTAGCCCACAAGAAAATGGCTTGTGGTAAAGGCGTGGAAAAACCATTATTAGGTAATTAGTTCACCTTTAGATGAAAGAACTAGCCGGTCCCGAAGGTACAACTTTTGGTAAAGACAAATCAAATATGTTGATAGCGATGATTTGCTAAAAATCATATGGTTATCGATGTACCATGGTCTTACACACCAAAACATTTGGCTATTCGAGTTAATGGCTTTGGTAAAGAGAACTCAAATCCATTAAAATTTTCAATGATTCACCTCTCACAGAGTTAACACACCGAAGTGATGAGAATAGTGAAACTTAAGCCGAATTATATGTACAAATTGTCTTATGTTCTTTGAAAAGATGGAGCATCTTTGAATTTTCTTTGAAAAGAAATAAGATTCTTTGTTTGATCTTGAAAAGAATTATAAAATAAAGACTACTTTGATGATGATATAAGAAAGATACAATCGAAGATAAAGTCACAAATCCTCTTTGAAGATAAAGATGTTAAAGCTAAATCTACAAAGGAACTTGAAATCAAGCAAGTAGAATTCAAGTTAGGGAGGATTGTTGGGATATAAAAGTCTTTGAGCAGTTAAAGTCTTTTGATTAACAAAATCTTTGAGAATGACAAAGAAGCTGGAAAAGTCAAAGAGTCAAATCTTGCTAAAGATAAAGTCAAAATCTTTTCAAGTCAAAATCTTGCAAGATCAAAGAACTTTTATTCATTTACTGAAAGTCTTGTAATTCTAGAATATTCTATATTAGATTACTTGTCGTACAAGGATACAATTTGTAAACCAATTAGGGTTATCCTTGAGCCTATAAAAGGACCTCTAGATTGGCATTAGAGGTATGATTGCAAAAGAGTCTTAGAGTTAACGATTACAAGTTATTATTAGAGTTTTAGAGAAAAGTTTGATATTCTTAGAGTTGTTGAAGTATCTGCATAATAAGCAGATTTAGAGTTAATAATAAAAGTTATTCTTCTTAGATTTATCAAGTAAATTCCGCGTACTTAATAAAGATTATTTAGTGTTTCTTTATTAATAACTTAGGATTTATCTGAGGTTGTTAAACCTTAAACAAGCTAGTTAAGTTAGTTTGGTTAGAGTACATCGATCCAACAGGATCCACCGAAACCGGGCTACAGTAAGCTTTTGTGCCTATAAAAATGAGCCATTTCTTCATTGTTACTCACCCTTTTGCTTACAACTCTATCATATATTATCTCACTCTTCTAACCTCTGATCACTTGATCAATCTAATAGTTCTTCTTTCTTTAATTGTGATTCTCATATAGGTCCTTCTCAAAGGCGAGATCACGATACACTACAAGTCATCCAAGCAAAGGGTCATTGATTGATTTGTTCATCCACAAGATTTCTGTAGTAAGATCGTGTATTTCATATTTCACATAGTTGTTGTGTAATAGCTTTGTTGGTTTGGTCTGCCGTTCTAAGGACTCGGTATTTAGCTTTGTACTGGAAAAAGTGTAAGCGACATTGTGAGGCTTCTTCGCCGTGTTGAAGGAGCTTGTTGACATAGTGCTTAAACTCTCGAGTAGGGAACTTGGGGAGTGGAGTAGGGCAAGGAAGGTGTCCTTGTAGCCAAACCACTATAAATCACTTGTGTCGCTACTCTCTATCCTTTACTTTACTGGCTTTCATTATTTACTTTACTTATTGCTTTATACTATCTATCCATCCAAACGAATTCACATAAGCTCGAATCTAAATCTTTGAAACTTAAATTAAAATCGGTAAAACTATTCAACCTCCCTCCCCTTCTAGTTTTTCACAATTGGCATCAAGAGTAAGGTTTACAAAAGTTTTAAAGTAAATTGTATTTTAAAAACTTTTCGATGGTAATGATTTTTCCACTACTTGAAACTAATGGTTTTATTTATTGGAAAAATAGATTTGAAACTTATGTGAAATCAAAATATATTGATCTTTGGTATATTATTACTGAAGGTGATTTTCAAGCTACTTCAAAAGGTGATAAAACCGGCAATGAAGTAAACATCTGATGCAGGTTTTACTGACCAGGTTTTTATATTTATAAGTGTCTCGTTTACCTATGGTCTACCTTATGCACTAATGGGCAGTGTACCCGATCGTGTGTAGTGTAGTAATCGGTAAAACCGAGGTCGTCCCAAGAGCTATGTGAGCGGATTCTAATTAAGTCTACGTGTCACTGGTTTTTAATGATTTTAAGGTTTGAAATGATTAATTAACTAATAAGACAAGGAATGAAAGAAATCAAATAAAGGCAAAGGTTGTGATCAATAGAGGTAAAGTGTGCTAACCTAGTTACTCATCCTATCAAGTTATGTTGACGTCTAATTACTTCCAATTGCTTAAAGTGGGAGTTTAGGTCGCTAGGACAACATTTGGTCGATTCGTCCTAACCTATCAGAAAGGTTTCCACGGAGATCAAGCTACTACCCTTGAAAGTCCAGTTGTTTTAGTCCCTAAGCGGTCATTAGGTTCCGCTACATGCAAGATTCATAACAATGAGTGCCCGGCGCTAGCATCTTAGACACTCATCCACGACTTCTTAAGTTCATCCAAGCGGCGGTGATCATTTGGTCGATTAGCACAAGCGAAGAAGGGTCGTCGGTTGGTCAATTCTTACCCTTCCCACTCAGTCTACCTACTTAGGGTCAGTTGGTCAATTCTCCTAAGCAACTAGACACTACCGCCATTCAAAACTACCAAAACAAGGGTAGCTACTAACAAACTATGCATGCATACACTAGAAACAATTATACGGAAGCAATGTAAACATAAACATAACAATTAAGGAATCATAACTAGGCTAGCACCAAAGGTGCTTAGCCGATCATGTTAAATGAAACAATCAATTCAATGTTTATCATATTGAAATACATGAATCGAAAGTAAAAAAGAAAGATAATCGCTAATGCTTATCATTGGGGAGTGATTTCTCCCTTGGAGATGGCTCCGTATGCTCCTCAAGATCTGCCTTTAGTCCCCTACTCACGTTCTCTGCTTTTTGGTATGGAGTGAATGATGTGAAATGTAGAATTTAGGGCTGGTATTTATAGGTGAGATCTAGTTACGGCGTAACTTAAGTTGAGAGTTATGCCGTAACCTATATAAATCCATAATAATGCTCTCGTTATAGCTGGTTATGGTGTAACATATGGAATGAGTTACGCCGTATCTTCAATACATGTTACAATGTCATGATTATCCGTAATCGTTGAAAGGAGTTACGGTGTAGCTTGTAGCGGCGTGGAACTTCATTTGACCTAATGGGTTATGGCGTAATCCTTGGTGGGAGTTACGCCGTAATATTCTGCTGAGCTGGCCTTCTGAGTCACGCATTAGTTACGGCGTAATGTGAAAGTGGAGTTACGCCGTAACTTCATCACAGTGGGCATACTATCATTATTATCTTATAAAATCTCCAAATCCGCGTCTCTTTAGCTCCAATGCTCGTAATTTACCTGAAAGTGAAATATAGAGAAAAAAAAGCGTAAATCCATATAAATGATATAAAATACAAGCATTATCGGGGGAAATTGACATTTAATATTCAGGACTATTTGATGTTATCAAATATCCCCCCACTTGAACTCTACTTGCCCTCAAGTAGACCTCATTAGATAAATTTCTAAAAAAATATCTCCCATTACCTAGAAAATATAAGTTTAAAAATCCCTTATGCTAGAATAAAACAAAGTCGAACACCTCACGAAATGGGAACAAAACACTCAAATCTCTCAACTATTCTAAGTTTCAATTTCGGTGTGATCACTCAAAGCACATTCATAGCATGTATTCTATCATAAGATTGGCGGTTACACAAATCTCCACCACTAGAGTTAAGGACTAAACAATTCTCAAAGGCAATATGGGTAGACACGACAAAGGTTAAGTGTGAATCGTCATTACTAACATGTCATGGCGAAGTGGAAAAAATCAATGATACATGACCAAATCCATGGCTAAGACACCAAAGATTGCTCGCTTCATCACCTAGACACGCTTCCTGACTAAAGGGTTGGATAAGACATGGGATATAATTGGTGTAAAGTAAAATTAACAAGCAAATAGTCTAGCCTGTAGGATCGTAATATTATGTTGTGTTTGATGATTCGGGTAGTCTTGGATGGTGGAAATACATGTTAGCCATATTTAGAGAGATAAAGAGATGAGAGGGTGTTCTTGGTAGAGACTTGGTTTACAAAATATGGAAGGTTAGATTATGAGAAGCACCACCCCTTCCAAGGATGGAAGGGGTATTTATAGTTACAAAGCTAACGTCCTCCTGACGGACTGTGGATCAGGCATACAGTGGGTAAAGACCCGTCCTTCCTCCATGGTGTTACACTAAACTAATCTACGCTACAAACTAACTAATAAACTACTAAATAACGTAAATAACGACATGTCTACGAGCTAACATATGCTAGACCACAATTGGGGTGACCGACACTTTAACATGGAATTTCCAATTCCTAACAATCTCCCCTAAGGAGGTCACCCCATGAAATACATTTGCATCCTAGCATTCTTTCTTTGTCTTCATTACGAGCTCGTGACTTCTATTCTTCAATTTCAACAATCTTTGTGCATTAGCGTTGTTAATACAAATAAGCAAAGAAACGTTTATTTATATTTTACGATCTTCTAATGTTTTGTCGATAACAAAAGTAAAATCATTTTAACAAAACAAATAAAATACGTAAATGGTTTGAACTAATAGTTTTTCTAACACACTTACGCTTTCACATAAAACACTAAAACAAGTACAAGTGATTTTATGCTTTAGATATACATATGCACAACAACTAGTGTTTACATATTGGGATAACATATACTTAACTAAGTATACACTAAAATGGGTAAAACAAGTATATACTAAAATGGGTAAAACAAGTATATACTAAATAGGTAAAAACTAGCAAATGGTTTGACCCATAACCCATGGTTTTATTTATACCACTTAACCAAGTTCATTGTATCCTTAAGATACATTGTATCTAGAAAGAAAACCATGGATCAACCCATAACCCATGACCCATGACCCATGACCCATAACCAAAAATACACATGGGCAAAGAGGGCGTACCACGGATCCCTAGCTTTGTGCTAGCGGATCCTTGTGGTAGGGATCCGTGGGATCGAGAACAGAGAGAATTTTCTCTATAAATAGTGAGCCATTTCTTCATTGTTTCTCACCCCTTTCAACCCCTTTCCAATACACTTTCTCCCCTGAGTTTAATCTCACTAACCTTAGATCCAAGAGATCTATGTTTGTAGTTTTGTTTTTGTGTGATCTATGTTTGTAGTTTAAGGAATTAGAAATTCTAGATATTAAAGAGTCGGTCACCTCAAGTATATGTAATCGTTAGAAAGCTCGTTGTCGTAGTTCTTTTTAAGTTAAGTAGTTTTAGTTAAGTAACACCGTGGAGGACAGACGGTCTTTACTCACTTGTATGCACGATCCACACCCGATGTGTGGCGTTTATGTAAGACTATAAATACTCTCTACCTTTCAAGGTAGAGAGTTGGAGCTCATAATAATATCTTTCACTTTCTCTCACTAAGTTCCCTAAACCTCTAACTTTCTCTCTAGAAGTTCATCTATCGCCACTTTGTGTTATGGTTTGATGTATGTGAAAACTTATATCTAACAATTGGTATCAAGAGCCATGGTTGGATCATTTCTTGCACATCTTTGGATTTCTAGTGGTTTTAGGTGGTTTTGAGTTTGAAAAAGTTTAGTGGTTTTGCATCATTTGGTTGATTTCTTGTGTTAAAGTTTGGATTTTGTTAGTACTTTTATGTTTAGAATCATCACAAGTGTGTAGGTTTTCATTTGGTAGCTTGAATCATCTTGGTTGGGTTGTTTTGGATTGAAAAGTGATGTTTATGTGGTTTTTCTTGCTAGCGACTTAACTCATGATTACTTTCTTCGTAGCGACTTGCTTTACAAATTTGTAGCGAGTTACAGTTTTATACCTAGCGACTTAGATCTAGCGAGTTCAAGACAAGTAGTGGACTCTCCACCACGGGTAGCGACTTGGTGGTAGCGACTTGGTGCATGAGCGAGTTGCTCTTTAGCGACTTGTATCTTTAGCGACTTGAGTGGCAATTCTTGCCAAAATTTTGCTAGCGACTTGAGTCTTAGCGAGTTACTACTTAGCGACTTGCATTTGTCTAGCGACTTGGGTCTCTAGCGACTTAGTGGTGTAGCGAATTAAGTGTTAGCGACTTGGTGCATTATCTTCTAGCGACTTGGGTGATTGTTTACGGTTTTCTCTTGATTTAGTAAAATCCGTGAAAGAATCTATTTCTCGGTTTAATCATAGAGTTATAAAATCCCGTATTATCTCGTTATCATGTCTACCAACGCCCTACTATCATCTCCTTTGTTGCGAGAGGATGTTCAAGCGGTGGGTCGATACTAAATCACCCATGCTTGGAGGCGACTATGATTCTTGGGCTCAACGAATCAGTTATTGTACGCTTGGAAAGGAAAATGGTGTCAACATTCTCAAATCCATTGATGAAGGACCATATCGAGTTGAGACGACTAGAGACATACTAGATACTAATGAAGATGGTACTCCTATTTACGGAATGGACGGACCTAAAATGTATGATGAGCTTGATGATAAGGATAAAAGAGATTCGATGCGAGATATCGGGGCTTCAAACATTGTTCTTCAAGGTCTTCCTAAAGACATCTACAAGTCGATCAATCATAACAACGATGCAAAGGCGGTTTGGGACAATGTTAAGATGCTTCTCTCGGGTTCGAATTAACTATGGAAGACAGAGAATCCCAACTCTATGATGAATTTGAACACTTCAAGATGAAACGGATCGTAATGTCTATGAGTACTATGTGAGATTTCATAAGTTAGTGAATGACATGAGGAACATCGAATGACTATGTCTAACATTCAATTTGAACTCAAAATTTGTGAACAACATGAATCCCGAATGGCACAAGTTTGTCACCGCTGTGAAGCTCACTAAAGGATTGAAGAATACAAACTATGAGCAACTCTATGCCTTCCTCCTTGAATGAGAGACATGATATGTTTGAAAAGTTGATTCTCAATCGGTTCAAAACCAACCGTGGAGAGACAAGCTCGTCTAATGACTTAACGCCTTCTACTCAAACATCGGAATCACAACCAAAGCATCACAAGTCATACCCTTGGGTAATGGTAATCACAAACTCATTCCCGATCCTATGTTCAAACAAGGCGATCTTTGATGGACACGTGGGTAACTTCATTAATCAACTAGCTCTTCTAATTAGTCAAAACATGAATTCTCTCCCATAAACCAACAACAACCTCGAGCGACATCTAACCCATACAATCAAGCCACCGTTAAAGATGGAAGGATGGTGGTGCAACGATTCGGAAAGGCAGTTATGATTAGGGAAGAGGTGAGTGGGAGAGGTTATGTTGGCAACGAATCGAGGAAGGAATAGTAACCAAGGTCAAGCTAAGCCAATCAAATGTTATAAGCGTGGTGGTGAGGAACACATTGCAAGGGCGCACATCTCCAAAGCGTCCACGAATCTTTGATTACTTGAGAGATAAGATCTTCACTGGCACAAGCTCGGGACAATGGTCTTTGCTTTGGATGAAGAGGAATTCTTTGTTTCTTCTTGAGGGCAATGCCAAGACCTATGATGCGAGATGTGGATGAGCGACCTATTCGGAGATAGGTCACAATCATCGAATGCCTTTCAAGTTCTTGATTGTGATGCATATGACTCGATGTGGATGATGGACCTATGGCACACACAATTTTTATGGCTAGCATTTCTCCAATGGTTTCTCCCAAGGTCTCTTCTTCACCACTAGTGGCCCATCCCAAGACAAACTCATCTCGAGGTATTAAAACTATACGATAATCTTGATGTGCAGCAGATGCATGACAAAGTACAATCAACTCGAAACTATTGAATCAAATGTTGAAAATATGGGTAATATCGATATTATCCCATATGATCAATACGTGAAACAAAGTGAAAGTGAAGGTGTACCAAGTGATGCATCTTCGCAGTCAACAATGACTATGTTTTTGATGAATACACCGCTTGCTTGTGCCCTCGATGATTACGTGATTTACGAACTAAATGCCTATAAAGAGCGTGTTGCTATTTATGAACAACGTGCAAAATTTGAGTTGACCACTCGTGAGCGTGAAATGGATGACCAAATGCGTATAGTCATTAGAAAAGTAACTTTAGAAGAAGTATTGAAACAAGAATTAAATTCCTTGCAAGAAAAACTTTCTAAACAGCTAAGCAAAACAAGAACTTCAAGAAATGTGAAAATGCTTAAGCAAGAATTTAATGCAAAGGAATCAAAACTCTCGAGAGACTTTTCTAATCTGAAAACTTTGAAAAACAAGCTTGAAAACAAGTTGTACATACAAGGAAACACCATTCGAGATGCCCACATGGTCACTAAACATAGAGTTCTAGCGATAAGCATAGTGTTCCCATTATAGATAAACCTGACCACGAGCGGAAGATAGCAAAAGCGGCTCAAAGTGTGATCTATGATGGAAATGAGATTCTTAAACCTAGGCGAAACCTAGTTGCGTTGAGTGCGAGAGGAAGATAAGAAATCGATGAAGTCACTGGGAAAGGATGAACAAAAATTAGATAACCGTAAATGCAAAGAAAAAATAATTATCACTCCCCATGACTACAAGAAGGAAAACTGGATTTCCTTGAACATGTTTAAGCCTCGAGACATTGTTGACTCCCGAACAAGTTTTTCGAAAAAGGATTTAGATAAGCAAAAGTGAAAATATTGTTGAAAAAACCCCCCTTTTGGAAAATGCCTAGAGCGACTGTGTATCCTCCTAATACACCAATGCATCTTGTTCCTAGAAAAATTGCCACTAAAAGCAAGACCTTAATTAGCCAATATGTTATATTTCAACTATTTGTTGATTTTGAGAAAACTTGCAAGAAAAGGATCACACCCACTGGTATAACGGAAGGAGAAAGGGGTTTGAGCAAATGAAAGAATGTTATTTAACCGAGGTCATGCTATTCTTTAAACTTCGAAGATCACTTTGAGAGTCTTAAAAGGGGATAGAAACCGATATCAAGGGAATGGAAAAGGAATTTGATGCAATGGTAGTTGAAGTTAGTGATTATGAGCGAGCACTAAAATATAATGAGATTGAGAGGAAGAACTTGCATACCTTAAATGAGACTCTTATTCTTGAATGTGTTGCTCAAGATATTTTTTCATCGCTTCAAAATGCTCTATCAATGCTTCCAAATTTCATGAACTATCTGTTGCCTTGAATGTCTCCCATGATCGTGTCATTGAGCTTGAAAAATCTAATTCTAAACTAAACGAGAAAATTGAAGCTGGATGATCACGACAATTTGGTTAAACATTTTTCTAAACTAGAAGTTGAGTATTTTAATTTACAACTAAAATATCAACATCTTAAAGAAAATGTCAAAACTTCAAATATCAAGACATCATCGATGCTCCGAGTTTGATGCAGTTTTCAAATTAACAAACGTGATGAATGATTCAAGCTCGATGCAACACAATCGAGAAAGTTGAAAGCCCAAATCTCTCAACTAAAGGGCCAAGCGAACAATATGACAGCTCCCAAATGCCTCCTCCTTTAGATTCTCGACGTTTCATCTTCAAAACCTAGTAAATGCTTTACAAAAGGAAAACGAAAGTTTTTGAAGAAAATGAAAAGGTTAAACGTCATTTCAATGAGTTATTTGAATCAATTAAAGTCACTCGTAACAAAATAACGAACAAATAGCTTCATTGCAAAGGAAATTGAGAATCAAGAGTCGTAAAAGGGAAAATGCCAATGACCAATGGGAGAATGTTGTATCAAAGTTTCACTCTTGTAATAAATATGCTTTATCGTGACATATGTCCTCCTCATCTAAGGAACAACAAACTCGCTATTCAAACATACTTCTCATCCCTTAAGGATTGCCTAGAATGTCTGCGTGAGATTGTTGAAGAGGATAAGCTAGAAACCTCATGATAATGCAATTGGACATGCATGCTTATATGCCAAAGCGATCTCAAGAAATCTTAGAATGCTTGATCACAATATGCCCAAAGTCATTAGGTGAGAGAGTTAATCCTTTGATTCCATGCTCGATGCCTAATGCCAAGTATGATATGCATTCGATTACCAATGTTTTGAATGTGAACCGTAGTGTGCCTTTAAGTAGTTCGATTCGGATCATCAATGCTAAGAAAGAGAACTCAAGTGTGCCCTCTAGAGTACAAATCTCAAAGTACCTCTAGTTTTAAGAAAGTGAACCTTAGTGCACTCGCATGTAGTTCGGACCCGATTACATCTAAACGGTGATGCAAAGAGTAGTTAAACCAACTAATGTTCCCATTCCCTACAGAGTAATCGGTGACATTAAACGGAGCGGTCAAAGTCTCAAGACAATACAAGGAATGATAGGACCTCTCAAGCTAAGAATGTGCCTTTGGAGAGAGAGAAGAACAATCTAGGAACTTTAAGCTTGAATTGAATAAAGCGAATCGTGTTGATTCTAGTATTAGCCATAGGCGCATCTTGTAATTAATTCAATTCGATACTATTTGCAAACCTTGTACCGATGTCTCGCTTGAATTCGCTTTCAAATCATGAATGTGGTGTTAATGTTCGCTAATGATGTTAATTGTCCGATTAATATTGTTAATGCAAAAATTCATGCTAAGAAGGCTAAAAGGCAAAACGAAAGAAAGTTAGAAAACAAGGAAACCCGGGAAGAACATTGAAGAAATTAGGCTTTTATTGGATACACATTGGTCATAAGACTAATCGAGATAATGCCCACTAGAAAATGGATGCCTCTTGGTAGAACTATTCCTTAAGAAGTGATCACACTGTGAATGTGGCTATCTGAGACACTAGTATCGCATCTATTCACAATGATTCCATTGCCTCACTCTACGATATGAATGCTTCTATTTCGATGTGGGTGTTCCAAACATTGTTACTAACCAAATGGAACCCATTCTTGCATGGGATCCCAATTATCCGATTATCCATTCTTGTCTCATGTTCAACTTGGATCGTTCAAATTGTTACGTGGTACCGGATTCAGCCGTTCCAAGCATATATTGGAGACCGGTCGCGGCTCATGAACTTCGTGAGCAAATTCATTGGGACTATTAGATTTGGTAATGATCATTTCGGTGCTATTATGGGGTATGGAGATTATATTGTTGGTGATAGTGTCATCTCTAGAGTTTACTATGTGGAAGGTTTGGGTCATAACTGTTCTCTGTTGGTCAATTACGTGATTTCGATCTAGAAGTAGCCTTGAAAACATACCGCTTTGTTAGAGATCTTAATGGTAAGGATCGTTAAAAGGAACCGTGGCTCAAATCTTTACACCATCTCTATCGATTACATGATGAGGGCCTCTCCAATCTGCTTGTTATCAAAGGCTTCTAAAACAAAGTCATGGTTATGGCATCGCTGTCTCAATCACTTGAACTTCGCACCATCAACAATCTTTCCGAAAGGACTTAGTTGTAGGTTTACCTAGACTAAAGTATGAAAAGGATCATCTTTGTTCAGCATGCCAATTGGGTAAAAGCAAAAGTTTGCCCAAACCCAAACCTACTAACTCGTCACGAAGTTCTTCATATGATTCATATGGATTTATGTGGACCAATGAGGGTGCATAATATCTTTGGAAAGAAATATGTGTTAGTTGTGGTTGATGATTACTCTAGATTCACCTAGGTCAAGTTCTTAAGGACAAAGGATGAAACTCCGATATCATCATCAAACTCATCAAACATTGCGAGTTCGACTTAACAAAACCGTCGAATTATCGAGCAGCACAATGGAACCGAGTTTGTCAACAAACAACTTAATGAATTCTATGAAAGCGTTGGAATCAGCCATCAAAGAAGTGTTCCACGAACTCCTCAACGTAGCGGTGTAGTTGAAAGACTAAATCGAACTCTTGTTGAAGTGCTAGAACAATGCCGATTTACTCAAAGGTTCCAATGTTTCTCGGGTCAAGCAATCGCCATGCATGCTACACACAAAATCGTTCCCTAATTCACACCGTATATGGAAAAACTCCATATGAACTTGTCCACAATGTAAAACCTAATCTCTTTCCTTCGTGTGTTTGGTGCATTGTGTTATCCAACCAATGAGGTCAAGACTTAGGCAAACTTAGGGCTAAAGTCGACATTGGAGTATTTGTAGGATATGCATCAAACAAAAGGGATACGGATCTACAACAAAAGAACCCGAAATATCATGGAAATAATTCACGTTACGTTTGATGAGTTGACGGTCAAATGGCTCTGACACTCCCACTCAGGACCCGCACTTAAAAGCAGTCCCATTGGTTCATCTCTTGTTCCAAACTCTTCAAGAAACTCCATATGTACCTCCATCCGAAGATGATTTAAAGAAATTGTTTGATCCTATGTTTGATGAACTGTATGATTCAATTACTAATGAGGTGTTGATCCCACAATAGAGGTTGCTCATATTCTGTGAATGAAGTCAATCCTTCGGCCTCAATATCTTTAAGTCAAGAAGCACCGATGTCGATCCTTCGCCTCATCAACAAATCATCATCCTTCAAATGTACATCATGGAAATGTTTCGCATCAATGATGAAGTTAATCCCTTTGCTACTCCTCGAAGATGCTCCATTTGAAAACATATTTGCTCTCGAATCATCATCGAACCATCTTCTTGAGGAGACATCGACTCGCCTACTTGAGTCCCTCAACAACCGCCACACGAACACATCGAAAATGGACTCACGATCATCCATTAGACAACATCATTGGTAATCCCTCTCACACACCCCAAATTACTGTTTTGCGTGAATGGAATTCACGGGATTGATTGTCATAGCATCACAATCAGAGTTATATTGAACGACCTAAAGTGTCGTTTGGAAAATACATCGTTTGATTTAATAAAACAATCGAGTTTACAAAGTAGGTCCCAAATGTAAATCAACATGCGGAAATAAGTTTGTTACAATTCAAACGACGTTTTAAAGTAAGTAAAACCCAGTGAGACGCTCGTCATCACGACTCCATGATGTGTCCCAATGCGTGCCATGAAGTGAATGCCTTAGATACCGAGATTAAAACATGCTAAAAGTGTCAACACAAAGGTTGAGTGAGTTCATAGAGTTTGTTTTGAAATGTAAAGCCTTCCAAAATCGTTTATGCGCTAAGGCATTGTAAATCGTTGAAATGTAAAGACTTTCAAAATTGTTTATGTAGCAAAGGCATTGTAAATCCACCCGGCCCAAGTCCCGCCCATACAAAACTTGCAACTTTGTGTGTTCACAACCCACCGCTGAATGTGTAGTTTATGTTCTAAACATATGATGTCAAATGAATTCACAATAGTACGAACTCGACGTAGAACAATAGCACTTAATCCATAGCACATAAGCAATAGCACATAAGCAATAGCACCTAACTCAATGTATCAGTAGTCAACTGATTTAGAACGTTATACGACGAAGTACCGTAGCACGCAAACAAGAACAATTCATATAGTGTAACCTTTGATTTAGAAACAATAGTAATCATGATAAAGTTTAGACTCAAAATCTAAAGTACTCGTGAAAAATATTTAAGCATGCATCTCCCCAAAACAAGCTTATGAAAACAAGTAAAAGCGAGGGCTACTGAAACTCACTTGGTAAACCGACGAGATGACAAGAGTGAGTACACCGAGGTATAATGAGATGCGTTATCCGCGACCTATGACGAATGATATGATATGTCATGAGTTGCAATGTAATGTTATGCATGCATTTCGTATGTTATTTATACCATTTACGAGTTTTTGAAAATATTACTTGTCGTCGAAAATACTCTTTTGACGCCTTGACCATTCAAAAGTACTTTACATGTTTTACGTCAAAATGTCATCCTACAATGGTTTTATAATGATTTTGGTGAAATTACTACTTTTCGTCGCAAAACAATGTCGTCGGAAAACCATGAAATCAACAAAATGACTTTGGAAAACTAGTCAGTAAACGGTGTACGCCGATCGTTAGAGAAACGAACTCGACGGTTTTGGAAAGTTTGTATCGATATCTAAAAGTTTCAGTTCAGGAGTTTTCGTCCAAAAGGTCTCGATCATAAAGATATCAAAGGCTAAAGATGGTGGTTTTGCTAATTGTGTGCGTAAAATGAGTTTCGCCAATGTTTGAACATCCGTAATTAAATCACTATAACTCCGCTTGACAAACGGCTTTTTGTTTTGAAAAATATGGCCGATGAACTTGATTTTACTAGAAGACACTTCGTTATAAAAGTTTTGCATCATGGTTAAAACCGCCGCAAACATGGACGATATAGCTAATGAAAACTTGTTACGTAAAAATTAATATAGTTTTTCGTAAAATAATATTTACGGCAACTTTATGAAAACGGCCATATATTTGTCGCTTTAAACCGCTTTCACGTAAAATATGTCCTTAGCTTCGTATCAAGTAAACTACTATATTTTTGACTAGTCGAAATAATTTGTGAAGCTTAAGGCTCGCTTTTTGACCCGAAATGTGTAAAACTGCATGCTGTCTTTTTCGTAAAAATATACTTTTCGTCAAACTTTAAAAATTCACCACGGCTTCGTTATAACTCCGCTTTTATCCGCTCAAAAGGCCACGGATTCGTTTTAAAGTATATTTTCTAAATATGAAGGCCAAAATGTCGTATCAACTGTTGGTTTTTCCAGAAATTCGTTTTAAGGACAGAACACAAAATATAGTTTACTTAAAATAGTTTTTCTCGGACAAAACCTATTCTAATCCCTTCAAATCAACTCCAAAGCTAATCTAATCCTACCATACACCTTCTTAGGGTGTCATGGGTTCCTAATCACCATCAAGACCAAAGAATAACTTGGGAATAATTATAGGATGACTATATTGTATATATATAACTTAAAATCAAGGAATAAATGGTATAAACTACAATACATGCATATAAGCTCCAAAATGAAAAGAAGCATATGAAATGAAAAGGAAACATGAGGATGATAAAACTTGCTTACAAGTGATAGTGAAGAGGTGAAAGTAACAAGGATTAGCCTAAATACTCTTGGTTTTATTTCAAAACCTTATATAGAGTATATACTAGATTGTGTAAACACTTGATCTTGAAAATTTTGATCCCCTCGAGCTCTTGTGATGACCGGTTTTATGGAGCAAGAAACAATGGAGAGAACTTATGACTTTTGCTACTTGATGAAAATAATAGGAATGAATGATATGAGTTGAATATCTTTGAGTATAGATCTATACTATCAAATTTCTACCAACTAATTAAATGCAAACCTTATGGACCGGATTTTAGGGGCTTGTTGTCCTCAAAATATCTTTTTTTTTTTTTTTTATATATATAAACTTTGTGTATACTTTGTGTAATAATTGTTAAAAGTATAAGTAATTGTGTAGAAAATGTACAAGTAAAGGTAAATGAAAATTTTTGGTACAAGTAACTTTTAATAGCTCAAAATAGATTGTATTGAGGTGATAAAATTGTGAAAATACTTTCCTTGTGAAAATTGAGTGATAAAATAATTATCGTAAAATTTTAAGAAACGACGTAATAATTAAACTTTAACGATTTATGTACCAAATAAATTTGAAACACTAGGAAAACTAAAAATATAGTCTTTATGAACTAAATGTAAGTTTAAAAATACCGGGATCATTTTTGAAAGTAATGGATTAAATATTTAAAATAATAACTCACGCGATAAAGATTATTAAATATAAAAATTACGTTGAAGGTGAAATGAAATGTCGCGAATGTACTAATGAGATGCACATGATGTCAATGAAATGTAGACTAATCATAGTCCATATGAAATGTACGTGATGTCATGATCATGAATTCGCCGCTAAACCTCCAAGGTTACGCGATTTGAAACAAGTAAACCAAGTTTACTAAAATGTTGAAATAATGAGACATGAACTGTGTCAAGAAATGACCGAAAGTACGGGTTGTCACATTCGCCCATCTAAAAAGGAATTCATCCACGAATTCAATCGTTGTTAGTCTATCGGGTTTAGGGTTTGATGTGGCAAACTTTCCCATTCCCGAGCAAAACCCTCAAAAGACTTTTTGGTAACCGATTTTACTTAATCTCACAACTCATCAAACAAGAACTCATGAGATTAGGCTAAATCGGTTTAGGTAACAACTTGTTTCTAGCTCGATCTTTGCAACTCATCAAACAAGAAGCATCGCGGATCAAACTGAAACAAGTGGTTTGAAGAAAATTCTTTTGAAAATTTGGCTCGATTACGGATTGCTTACACATATAAGCCTACTACTCCTTCATTGCATGATTCTTCCCGAATTAGACATAGGTGATCGCTATGTATAATTTAGGAGTAACTATGCAATGCTTGGACTAATCGACTCATATGTTTGTTTGGTGTGGGTCAACTGTTGTTAAAATTGTGATGAACATCGAGGAGAAAAGACATGGAGAAGTGTCGTTAAAATGATAGTTAAGGTAAAAAGAATTAAAATCCTCGTAAATGATATCGAATCGAAAGGAAATAAAGTACGATAGATGAGAATATATTACAACAAGTGGTTTAGCAAAAGTAGTACATCTTAGGTTATAAAGTTTGAATACGATGAAAGACATAAACTTAGTACAACGTAATACAATAGAGAACTAAGGTCGCTAGTTTCGAACTTCTTCGCCTTCCGTCGTTGATACCTTGACGAGCTCCTTCTAACATATATACATTCCCATGAGCACCTTCGACTTGTTGACCTTGGTTTTGAGGACATTGATTCCGATAGTGTCCTTGTTCCCCACATCCAAGCACGTAACTATGGTCTTGCCCATAGGTCCTTAGCAAGGTGTCCTACTTTGTGACAACTAAAACATATACCACATGGACCATTATGATGTAGCGTGCATTGGTGGCATCGTGGTAAGTTTCTGCATAAGCTCTTCCCCTTGTTGGTGCAAAGAACATAGACCCCGCGACTTCTTGTCTTCTATTACATTGTTGATGATGGTTAGTGTTACGGTTTTGGTTGTCGTTATCATAACCTTCCGGTCATTTTCCCATTTTCTTTTGTTGTTGTTGATTTGGTTATCGTCGTTGTTGTTGTTGTTTTGGTCATTGTTATAGTTGGTGCGGTTGTTGGGGTTGTTGTTGTTTCGGTTGGTGTTGGTGTACTTACTCGCTTCACCACTTGTGCCATCGACTCGAGTAACTCGAATAGCTTCCTCGATTGTTTGTGGATCAAAAGATGTCACATCTCCTTGAATGACCTCGGGAAGTCCTCCAATAAAAGCCTCTAGCAATTTTTCATTATCGAAACCATCGACGGGCATAACGCGGCTAATTCTCGGAATCTCCGAATGTATGTGTCAATGTCGCACTCCAATCGTGACCAATTCATAGAACTCCGTCTCCAACTTTTGATTTACATTCTAGGACAAAACTTCTTAGTCACCAAGCTCTTAAATTCCTCCCACGTAAGCTTAGAAGCATTTTCCATACCAATCGGTTGAGCGTATGAATTCCACCATGACAACGCCCATCGAGTAAAGTACTTGTAGCATATTTGACCTTACTATCATCCGGACGATTACAAAGCAAAACACCGACTCCAACTTTTCAAACCATCGCACCATGGTCAGTAGCTCCTCAAGACTCGAAACTTAGTGGGTTCACCACTTTTGAAATCCTTGTAAGAACGCTCTTAACTCCCGATCCTCCCGCATTTCCGAAGAGCAAGAAGAAGTCTTGCTCAGCTATGAAGCGCTGACCTAAGCGGCAGCAGCAGCCCACCGCTTCCGCTCAACTCTTAAAGCATTAGCAATGCTATCATTCACCAACTTCGAATTCTTTGCTTGGGTCATTTCAACCGTAGCTTTCTTGTGCCATATCTTCTTCAAAACAAGAGGAAATGTGAGACGAGCCAAAATCCGATGTTAATAATAAACGCCCAAAGAATTGCGATAAGAAACGATAAGTTTGGGGTTATCATTCAAAATAATCGACGGTTTCCTAAGAAATGGGTTATGAGGTGTTGTAAGTGCTTCAAATGTATGATGGTTTAGTGACTTAATGTGTGGATAAAGTGTAACTCGACACGTTAGTGGTGAAACAAAGGAGTGAGTGATTTCGCCTATATAAAGGTTTATCTCGGCATTCGATGGTTATCGATGATGAATCACCGATATATAAAAAAATTGTGATAAGGAATGACAAGGAATTCTCCACGTTAGAATATGGGGAAAAGATAATGGGATGGGTATTTAAGGGCATCCATGTGACAATCATTGTGAAATGAAAGTAAATAACTCGAAAATGTACGTAAAAACCGCATGTAAAGTGAACATTCACTTGTGATGAAATGATGAGATGCTATGATAATGTAGTTATAGTCTAGGGTCAATGATGCAACCTAGTTCTCTATAATCAAGCTCGATGCCAACTGTCACACCCCAAATTACTGCTTTTGCAATGAATGGAATTCTCGGGATTGATCGTCATAGCATCACAATCACAGTTATATTGAACGACCTAAAGTGTCGTTTGGAAAATACATCGTTTGATTTAATAAAACAATCAGAGTTTACAAAGTAGGTCCCAAATGTAAATCAACTTGTGCGGAAATAAGTTTGTTACAATTCAAACGACGTTTTTAAAGTAAGTAAAACCCAAGTGAGACGCGTCGTCATCACGACTCCATGATGTGTCCCAATGCGTGCCATGAAGTGAATGCCTTAGATACCTGAGATTAAAACATGCTAAAAGTGTCAACACAAAGGTTGAGTGAGTTCATAGAGTTTGTTTTGAAATGTAAAGCCTTCCAAAATCGTTTATGCAGCTAAGGCATTGTAAATCGTTGAAATGTAAAGACTTTCAAAATTGTTTATGTAGCAAAGGCATTGTAAATCCACTCAGTTCCAAGTCCCGCCCATACAAAACTTGCAACCTGTGTGTTCACAACCTACATCCAGAATGTGTGTAGTTTATGTTCTAAACATATGATGTCAAATGAATTCACAATAGTACGAACTCGACGTAGAACAATAGCACTTAATCCATAGCACATAAGCAATAGCACCTAACTCAATGTATCAGTAGTCAACTGATTTAGAACGTTATACGACGAAGTACCGTAGCACGCAAACAAGAACAGTTCATATAGTGTAACCTTTGATTTAGAAACAATAGTAATCATGATAAAGTTTAGACTCAAAATCTAAAGTACTCGTGAAAATATTTAAGCATGCATCTCCCCAAAACAGTTATGAAAACAAGTAAAAGCGGGGCTACGAAACTCACTTGGTAAACGGCGAGATGACAAGAGTGAGTACATCGAGGTATAATGAGATGCGTTATCCGCGACCTATGACGAATGATATGATATGTCATGAGTTGCAATGTAATGTTATGCATGCATTTCAGTATGTTATTTATACCATTTTGAGTTTTGAAAATATTACTTGTCGTCGAAAATACTCTTTTGACGCCTTGACCATTCAAAAGTACTTTACATGTTTTACGTCAAAATGTCATCCTACAATGGTTTTATAATGATTTTTGGTGAAATTACTACTTTTCGTCGCAAAACAATGTCGCGGAAAAACCATGAAATCAACAAAATGACTTTGGAAAACTAGCCAGAAACGGTGTACGTTGATCGTTAGAGAACGAACTCGACGGTTTTGGAAAGTTTGTATCGATATCTAAAAGTTTCAGTTCAGGAGTTTTCGTCCAAAAGGTCTCGATCATAAAGATATCAAAGGCTAAAGATGGTGGTTTTGCTAATTGTGCGAGAAAATGAGTTTCGACCAATGTTTGAACATCCGTAATTAAATCACTATAACTCCGCTTGACAAACGGCTTTTTGTTTTGAAAAATATGGCCGATGAACTTGATTTTACTAGAAGACACTTCGTTATAAAAGTTTTGCATCATGGTTAAAACCGCCGCAAACATGGACGATATAGCTAATGAAAACTTGTTACGTAAAAATTAATATAGTTTTCGAGAAAATAATATTTACGGCAACTTTATGAAAACGCCATATATTTGTCGTTTTAAATCCGCTTTCTACGTAAAATATGTCCTTAGCTTCGTATCAAGTAAACTACTATATTTTGACTAGTCGAAATAATTTGTGAAGCTTAAGGCTCGTTTTGACCCGAAATGTGTAAAACTGCATGCTGTCTTTTTCGAAAAATATACTTTTAAATCGTCAAACTTTAAAAATTCACCACGGCTTCGTTATAACTCCGCTTTTATCCGCTCAAAAGGCCACGGATTCGCTTTTAAAGTATATTTTCTAAATATGAAGGCCAAAATGTCGTATCAACTGTTGGTTTTTCCAGAAATTCGTTTTAAGGACAGAACACAAAATATAGTTTACTGAAAATAGTTTTCTCGGACAAAACCTATTCTAATCCCTTCAAATCAACTCCAAAGCTAATCTAATCCTACCATACACCTTCTTAGGGTGTCATGGGTTCCTAATCACCATCAAGACCAAAGAATAACTTGGGAATAATTATAGGATGACTATATTGTATATATATAACTTAAAAATCAAGGAATAAATGGTATAAACTACAATACATGCATATAAGCTCCAAAAATGAAAAGAAGCATATGAAAATGAAAAGGAAACATGAGGATGATAAAAACTTGCTTACAAGTGATAGTGAAGAGGTGAAAGTAACAAGGATTAGCCTAAATACTCTTGGTTTTTATTTCAAAACCTTATATAGAGTATATACTAGATTGTGTAAACACTTGATCTTGAAAATTTTGATCCCCTTTTGAGCTCTTGTGATGACCGGTTTTATGGAGCAAGAAACAATGGAGAGAACTTATGACTTTTGCTACTTGATGAAAATAATAGGAATGAATGATATGAGTTGAATATCTTTGAGTATAGATCTATACTATCAAATTTCTACCAACTAATTAAATGCAAACCTTATGGACCGGATTTTAGGGGCTTGTTGTCCTCAAAATATCTTTTTTTTTTTTTTTTTTATATATAAACTTTGTATACTTTGTGTAATAATTGTTAAAAGTATAAGTAATTGTGTAGAAAATGTACAAGTAAAGGTAAATGAAAATTTTGGTACAAGTAACTTTTAATAGCTCAAAATAGATTGTATTGAGGTGATAAAAATTGTGAAAATACTTTCCTTGTGAAAATTGGTGATAAAATAATTATCGTAAAATTTTTAAGAAACGACGTAATAATTAAACTTTAACGATTTATGTACCAAATAAATTTGAAACACTAGGAAAACTAAAAATATAGTCTTTATGAACTAAATGTAAGTTTAAAATACCTGGGATCATTTTGAAAGTAATGGATTAAATATTTAAAATAATAACTCACGCGATAAAGATTATTAAATATAAAAATTACGCGTTGAAGGTGAAATGAAATGTCGCGAATGTACTAATGAGATGCACATGATGTCAATGAAATGTAGACTAATCATAGTCCATATGAAATGTACGTGATGTCATGATCATGAATTCGCCGCTAAACCTCAAGGTTACGCTGATTTGAAACAAGTAAACCAAGTTTACTAAAAATGTTGAAATAATGAGACATGAACTGTGTCAAGAAATGACCGAAAGTACGGGTTGTCACACTCGTCTGTATCAACCCGGAAACAACTTGCAACCGATGCCTTATGGTGCTTCTTCAACTCCGTACTATCCAAGATCGAACAAAAGATGTTAAAACTTCCATGAATGAAGACAATGGTTCAATGCCATGCAAGATGAAATTCATGAGTTTGATCGTCTTGATGTACTGGAGTTAGTACCGCTCCAGATCGTGCTATGATTATAGCTCTTAAATGGATCTTCAAAGTGAAACTTGATGAGCATGGTGATGTGTTGAAGAACAAGGCTCGATTAGTTGCTAAAGGATACCGTCAAGAGGAGGTATTGATTTTGAAGAATCTTTTGCTCCTGTTGCTCGAATCGAGGCAATCGAATCTTCTCGCTAATCGCTAGTAAGAACATGGTAGTCTATCGATGGATGTGAAAGCGCATTTCGAACGGAGATCTTAAAGAAGTCGTCACGCCGCTAACTCAAGGATTTGTGAATCAAGAGCATCCTACTCACGCTTATCGTCCGAAGAAGGCTCTTTACGGTTTAAAGCAAGCTCCAAGGGCATGGTATGATACATTGTCAAAGTTTCTTCTATCAACCGGATTCAAAGAAAGGAGCAGATTGATCCTACATTGTTCACCGTGAAGTCGTGCAAACACTTAACTCATGTTCAAATTTATGTTGATGATATTATTTTTGCCTCGATGGACCCAATGGAATGTGATCATTTTTCTAATGAAATGAGTTCAAATTTTCAAATGTCAATGATGGGACAAATGTCATTTTCTTGGGATTGCAAATTTCAAAGTCCCGGAGGCATTTTCATAAATCAATCTAAATATGCAACCGAGATCTTAAAGAAATTTGGATTTGATTCAAGTGACCCGTTGACACCCCCATGATTGATCGAACCAAACTAGATGAGGACCACTCGGGATCATGTTTGACCAAACGAAATATCGTAGTATGATTGGATCCTCGATGTACCTCACGCCTAGTAGACCGGACATCTTGTTCATTGTTTGCATGTGTGCTAGGTACCGTGCTAAGCCTACTAAAAAGCACCTTGAATCGAGTTAAACGGGTCTTTCGGTATCTCCAAGGAACCATCAATATGGGACTATGGCACCAAGGACACCGGTATGTCACTAACGGCCTATCACGGATCTCGATCATGCAGTTGTCAAGATACACGTCAAGTACATCTGGAGGTGCTCGGTTTTGGGTGATAAGCTTGTGAGTGGTCTTCAAAGAAGAAAATGAGTACTTCTATTTCCTCTACAGAGGTCGAATACATAGCCATGTCATCTTGTTGTGCTCAAATCTTATGGATGAGACCTCAATTATCGACTATGGCTTTGAATTCAACAAAATCCCTCTGTCTCGTGATAATAAAAGTGCTATTGCTCTCTCATACAACAACGTTCAACACTCAAGAGCAAAGCATATCGACATTCGACATCATTTCATCGAGGGAACAAGTGGAAAAAGGTGTGGTGGAACTATATTTTGTGAGGTGCGAATATCGGTTAGCGACATCTTCACCAAAGCTCTTCCAAGAGAACGTTTTGAGTTTATTCTTCCACGTCTTGGTTTGAAAAGCCTTCAACGAAACTCTCAAACGTCTTCGAGGAGGAAGACGAGGAGTAAAGGTCTATCTTCATCTATCTCTTGTATATATCTATTCGAAAAATCAAAATAGAAAATTATAAAATCCTCAAAAATCAAATAGAAAAATATAAAACTTTCAAAATCCATAAAAATTTGAAAAATTCAAAAAATCTTCAAAAAAAAATATTGTCATTTTGACATGTTTCTCTCGATTCGATAATATCTACGGTCTTGATGTTGTCATTTGATGAGTGTCTAAATACTCATCATTTTGTACAATATAAACCGCAAAATCATCTGAAAACACTCGAAACACATCAAAATGATCAAAATATCACAAATCGGTGTTTTATGTGTTTTAAATGCAAAATATCAAAATCGGATGAAAAACATATCAAATTTGCAAAATTGCGCTTTAGTCCCCAAGTTTCAAAAGTTGTCAAAAAGCAGGTCCTGAGCACATAATTTCAAAAGAAAAGTCACCAAAGGTCCTTTTAAAATCATAACTTGTCAAATTTAGTCCTTTGGTGAAAAATGTCAAAAGTTTGAGAAAATTACAAGTTTAGTCCTTCAACTTTAAAATTTGGCAAAATTGGCCCCTGAAAAATTGCAAAATGTCAGCTTTGGTCCCTGTACTTTTGGAACTTGTCATTTTCAGCCCTTGGAACAAGTTTGATGTATTGGCAGTTAAGGTCCCTTGATTTTCAGATTTTACACCTCAAATCCCTCTAATATTAAACCCTTTCACCCATTTTGAACCCCTGCCAACCATTGTGACCCCCCTGTCATAATACATTGTGAACCCCTTGGTTATTATATCTGGTCAAACCCTTGGTCAAATACCCAACACCCGCCAAAGTCTTAACCCTCTCAACTGCTTCCTGCAACAAAGCAACATCCCATTCCCCCCTCCTCCATCCACTCAAATATGTTCCCCACTCCACAACTAACATCCAAGGTTCATTAATTGCACCTTCCCTCCCCTCACTCAACCCCAGTTGTCAAAAGCCAAATTTGGCGCCAAAAATCTGTTTGAATGGTCAAGATCAATTCAAAGCCATCCAATGGCTTAGAATGGTGGGATTTCATCAGAGTAGAGAGAGAATAAGATTGGGTATAAAAGAAAAGCAAGAGAAGAAGAGATGGGCAGTTTTAGTTTTTAAAAATTTTAGTTAATGTCGTTTTTAGTTTAAAAGTTTTATTTAAGTTGTAAGATCGTTAAATTTTGTTAAATTGTACTCTCCTAAGTTGTTTGATTAATATAAATCGGTTTCAAGTTCCAATTTCGCTTATATTATCATTTCATATTGTTAAGTCCATCATTACAATTTTTATTTTCAAAGTCTTGTATGCAAGCTTCATATAGCTTCTTGTCATGTTTATATAAGCTTATTTAAGTTGGTTATAGCTTTTCATAAGCTTAAAGTCAAGTTCAATTCATTTTGTATCCGGGTCAACAAAAGTCAACTGGTGCTCAAATGGCTATGGAAATGGTTAGGGTTGATGCGATTGCAAATGGGTTGATTTAGGTTCACGTGGGTTGATATTTAGGGTAGTAGTTCTCTGGTTACTTGATTCAAGCCATAGTGGCTAATGGACATTGTGTAAGTTTTTATCTAGTTCAATAGCACAATCTGTTTCTGCTGTCAAAATCTGTTAAATTATGTTCAAATAGTAGTACTTAAGTTATATTAAGCTAGTTTGATCATAATTACAAGTTGGCTCATTGTTTAAATCTATTTTGTGTGCTAAACAGTTCATAAAGGTGTGTTTGGTATTGCTGTATAAACTGTCTTGTAGGCTTGCTCTTTGGTTAAGATCTTTTGGTTCATGTTTGTTTAGTTAATATTCACTCTTGTATGTCCAAGTTTGTGTGCAAAACTGTGAAAGTCAAAATTCATGTCATTTGCCTTTAACAGTTAACCTTTTGTGTTTTTGGGAATCCAATCTCTTGTTTTGTGTTTAAAAGTGTTAAACAAAGCTTGCAGAGGTTCCAGTTCAATCATTAACATCAATCTCAGTACTTAAAATCAGTGGCAAAACTCAGTTTAGTCAACTGTCCATGTTCTTATCAGAAGTCAAATTATGCAAATCTTGTTTTCGCCAACCGAGAAGGATTTTTCTTAGATTCATTTCGAGCCTAAATTAGTGAAACTTGTTGATTTGGAAACCGCTCTTGGTCTACTTTCTTTTCATCATTTTATAAAATTTTGTGATTTTATAAAGGCTTCATATATACTGTCAAGTTAGGTTAAATCGCTTCATACACACTCTCGATTAACCGAGTGTGCACAGCAATTTGTGATCTTTAACAAGCTCAAAACTAGTTGTCCAAGTCTAATTTTTGGTTCATAAACTCTTAGCCAGGTTGTCTTGAGGTTCCAACTTTTGCTATTTAGTTTCTAGCATTATTTGAGTGCTTGTGCTTAAGCCAAAGTTTGTCCCTCTAACTGTTTTTAAGCCAAAAGCTTAAATCATCAAATCTGTGCTTACTTGCATATCAGTGGTTATAACTTGTTGATTTTAGTTGAATTTAGTCACTTCTAGCATATTTGAGTTCCTGTTTCAGTTTGGTAGCTTTTGGATTCCATTTGCTTATCCATAGTGCTTATTTATAAGCACTTTCCACATCAGTTGCATATTCCTCCACATAAGCACTTGTTTCTCCAATTTTCCTAGCTTCCTAATATAATTTTAGACTTTTCCTGAAATTTTCAGATTTTTCCATGTTGTTTTGCTATTTTGCTTAATTTAAATTAGTTTTTAAGCATTTTTAAATAGTTTTTAATACAAATAATTAAGAAAAGGTTCAAAAAAAAATAATTTTTCATTTTTATTAAGTTTAGATAAATATAAAAAGCCAAAAAAATATTTTTCCATATTTTTCTTAGTTAAATTTGTATTTTTAAATAATTAAGTAGTTTTTAATAGTTTTTAATTCATAGAAAATAGAAAAATAATCAGAAAAATACAAAAATAGTTTTGAAAATTCTATTTTGATATTTTAGATTTTTCTAAGTCTTAATTTTATTTTTCTAGCTTTATTTCCTAATTTCTTGAATTTTAGGTAATTATTAAATAGTTAAAAATAGTTTTTAATTAATAATAATTAGATAAATAGTTTTAAAAATAGTTTTCTTTTTCTATAAATTTTCTTTTATCATTAGGTTTGTAAAATGTATTTTCATATTTTTAGGACTTTTATTTATTAGATCTCACTTTTTATTTTTTACGTTTACGTTATTTTATTTAAACGTAAGTTTTAAGTTTCAAGTTTTAAACGTTCATCAATTTTAAAATAGTGATAGCGTTTATTTAATAGATTTTATCTTTTTAATTTCCTTTAATTTGCATTTAAGCCGTTGAAATTTGTTGGCTTTTCCTGTAGTTATAGTAATCCAAATTATCCTTTTCCCGTTCAAATCTCGCGATCACTAATCGTTTGATAATCCATTGCATAGCTTTCATTTGGGACATAACGACCGGAAACACTATACTCTCGGATCTTCATTAAGTTCGTGTTCAAACTGTTTTAAGGTTCTTACGATCGGCCATTCAAGTGGCGAGGCTTGTGTGAAACCTTGAGCGGTTTTGCACGCATCAAATTTTAGGCGCCATTGCGGGAGTCAGTCTTTGATTATCTATCGTCCAGCGTATTAGTTGTTTGAGCCCCACTCTTTGTTCATATCATCCATCCATCCATATATATATCTATCTATTTTCTTATAAAAATTTTCAAAAACCCAAAACATCTCAAAACATATAAAACACAAAAATATTTTTCTTTTGTTTCTCTATATATGTATCACCATAAAAATCAAAAATAATCTCCTTTCCTCATATTTCATAATTCCTCTTCTTAACTCTGAGATTCCTTAGAGTTATCTCTAGTTCATCGCACTCGTTCTTCTAGATCATTGAGTCCTTTGCGTGATCTAGCGAAATTCAAGAAGACGTTCAGTGAGCGCACGCCCAAATAGTCGAACCCGAGATTCGTACTATTTCAAACGACAATATGGCGGATGAAGCATTTATGGAAATGCTCCAAGCACCCACCGAGGGTTATGGAGATGCCATTGTTTTACCCGTAATCAACTCGATCACTTTGAATTGAAGACACATTTGATCCAACTTGTGTCTACAAATCAATTCCACAGGTTTGATCGTGAAGACCCGATATACACATCCGTTGGTTTAACAAGTTGACTTCAACTATCAATTTCAAGGATGTTCCACAAAAAGTCATCAAGTTGATGCTTTTTCCATTCTCCGCTTGAGGACTGACCGGATTGGGTGGGAAAGAACCCCTCGATCTATCGAAACTTGGGAGGATCTTGTTCAAAAGTTTGTTAATTATTTCTTCCTCCATCAAAGACGACTAATCTTAAAAATGAAATTTCGGATTTCGTCAAAATTTCGATGAAAACTTTAGAGAGGCATGGGAGAGATTCAAAGATCTCCTCGGAAATGCCCCATCATGAATTCACGGAGCTTGACAAGTCAATATCTTTTATAATGGGTTGAACAGTAGCGATCAAGATTCCTTGAATGCGTGCATGCAGGTGCAATATCTTGAATCGTAGACCTAAAGATGTGATTGAGATTTATGAGCAAAATCAAAAGTTCCTATTTCTCTAACAAAGTCAATACTCCTAATCCTAACCTCCCGCTTCTTCATCCACTAACTTTCTTACGAGTTAGCGACTCCGATAATTGCTCTAACGGATGCTATCCGTTGTATGATTAAGGATGTTAAGGAAATCAAAAGCGAAATTCATAAGCCCGAACGATCAAAGTCGTAAACAAGGTGTGTGAAACTTGTAGTGGTCCACACGCGTATTATGATTGTCAAGCAACCGATGCTTCCTTTTACCAAGCTCCCGTAGCTTGGTAAACCACAATCAATACCGACCACGGTGATCCTCATTACCGTGCACCTAGCGGTATGACACCACAGTTTTCCTCCGTGCAAAACCATGGCAATCAAAATCGCTTTGTTCGAATCAAGGACAAAATTTCAATAACTCTCAAAATTTCAATCAAAGCAGAACAATTTCAACCAACCTTATCAAGCTCCTAATCATCAAAGTTATCAACAACCTCCTCAAGCTCCCATGCCAAATGACTTCATGAAAATGATCGAGGCAAACATACGATCAATGCAAACTCGGATCAATAACATGAGAGTTGAGCTTAAAAGGAAATTGATACCACAATGTCTCGGCGAGACAAATGAGTTAAAGAATATGATGAGCGGTTTCATGAACATGAATATGAACAAAGCCGCCATCTTCCGGAGGACTCCCAAGCAATACTATTCCCAATCCTAATGCCGAGTTGAAAGTCACCACTGTAGTGGTAAGACGCACAATGGACCTAAGACTCTATGCCCCCTCCTCCTGTGGCATTTAGTCAAGTTACCAAGGAGACAACGGACAAGGTGCATTATTCAAGCCCGAAGTACCAAGACGTCCCACCTTCGGTGGTCAAGCTTTAAGTCCGGAACCCAAGTTCAAGAAAAATCTGAGCCGAAAACACTTCCATCCGGCTCAAAGTCTAGTCGACTTCCTTACCCATCAAGAATGAATGATGAGAAGCTCAAAGACAAAAACAAAGAGCAAATGGAAAAATTTTCCAAATATTCAATGAGCTTCACTTTGATATAAGCCGTTGATGCTCTCGTTCTAATGCCTAAATTTGCATCCACGCTTAAAGGCTTACTCACCAACAAAGATAAGCTATCGAGAGATGGCTAAAACTCCTCTAAATGAGCAATGCTCGTGGCTATTCTTAATAAGCTTAGAAAAGCTTGAAGACCACGGCGGTTTCTAATCCCGTGTGATTTCTTGGGGATGTTTCAATGCTCGCCTTGGCGATCTTGGCGCTAGCATTAACCTCATGCCACTCTCAGTATGGAAGAAACATCTCTTCACGAACTTTCATCCACTCGTATGACACTCGAGCTAGCGGACGTGCCGTAACTCGTCCACTTGGGATAGCCGAGGATGTCATGATGAAAGTGGGAAAGTTTCACTTCCCACCGACTTTGTTGTAGTAGACTTCGATCACGGATCCTAGAGTTCCCTTATCTTGGGAGAGCTTTCTTAGAACGAGTCGTGCTCGATTGATGTGTTTCTTGAAGAGTTGACCATACGGGTTGACAACGAAGAGCTCGCATTGAATATCAACAGAACTCAAACCTCTATACAAACAGTGTTGCCACAATTGATCAAAAATCGAAAGAATCAATGCAACACTCTCAAATTTCACGGTTAAAACGAGTCACCAAAAGCGTCTTTGAGCTCAAAGCTTTGAAAATTACCCCGGTTCAAACAAATGGTTTGAAAGTCGTGCGAGGAAGTCAAGAGTGTTCTTGATGATGATGATGATGATCTAGAATCGGAGACTTCACCGGAAGTGGTGGGCGCTAGCTCTAAGAGCACACCACTTGTCCCACTTAGGAATCGGTTTGTCGCATCGAGATTGTTAACTCTGTAGATGAAACTAAACTCTCTTGATTTCATCCGAGTTGGATGATGATGTTTGTGATCAATGGGAGACATCTTACCCATTGATGAATTTCTCAAAATGATCCATCCTCTTCTAGCCTTATTCCGACTCTTCCATCCCTTCTCTCACTCGATGAGGAAGATGACAACTTTTGGAATGAAGTCGATGCATTTCTTAGTGATGAGTCAATTCCAACGGAATTGATAACACTTACTTTGATCGGAGGAGACATCCTTTTACGGAAAGTTTGTTGATTGAAGAACCGCTTTCCACCCTCCTCCGGACATTTTCTTGACAATCACCATCTAAGCTTCAAGTTTAAGCTTAAAGATGTCAAAGCGGTGATTTGCTTCTCTCTGTGAGGAATGGACTTGCATTCTCATGTACGTCTTTATTCCATTCTTCACAGATGGTGTGGTTGCTCTTTCCCTTTCTCTTTCGGAATGAGGACACCATCTTTGACCCCGTATCATCCCTTATAGTGTCTACTATTAAACAATACCGCGGTTATATCTCGTCGGTGTGGAACTTTCGATTTTCATATGTTTATTAACATTGTGAGCGAAAGTCCGATCGAGATTGGTTTTCCGTTACTTTCCCATGAACAAATGAATGCGGGGTCGAGTCAAGCTAGCGACTCTTAATCAAAAGCATAGCATGCCATATGGGTTTTCACCCATATTTACATCTTCTTACCTCTTTCTACCACCCTAGTGTGGGGGTTGCCCACAAGTTCAAAAAAAAAAAAAAAAAAAAAAAAAAAAATCTTCTTTCTAAATAATAGTAGTATTTCCTTTTCGTTCTTTGTTTCGGCATAACTTTGGGTACTTTGAATATTGAGGGCAATATTCATTTCTAAGTGTGGGGAATTTCATAATTTTAATATGTATTATCCGCCTAATTCCCGTTTTGGCCAAAATTTTTTTTGGAGCAAGTGTTTACACTTTCTCATTTGGTTATCGATCCGCCTTGTCTAATAAACTAAAGGATTGGCTAATCCAGAGCAAACGGCTCTTAGTAAAGATCTCTCAAACCGTTTATATGGCTTGCAATTTGCCCAAAATTGTATGGTTCTCAACTCACCATATCCTAAAAAGTGAAGGTTGGCTAGCCCGCAAGATTATGGCTTGTGGTAAAGCAAATGGAAAATCTATAATTGGTAATCAGCTCACCAAAGATAATCTTGATAATTTATCTAAGAGTTGGCTAGTCCGAGAAGGCACGGCTTCGTAAAGACAAATCAAATCCGTTGGAAGTCGGTGGTTTGCTCAAAATCACATGGTTATCGATGTACCATGGTTCTTACTTGAACCGAAACATTTGGCTACTCCAAGTAATGGCTTTTGGTAAAGAGATTAAAATCCATTATATTTTCTCAAATCATTGCTAGGGACTAGCAATATCTCGATGTGGGGATTGATGAGTGTCTAAATACTCATCATTTTGTACAATATAAACCGCAAAATCATCGAAAACACTCGAAACACATCAAAATGATCAAAATATCACAAATCGGTGTTTTATGTTTTAAATGCAAAATATCAAAATCAGATGAAAAACATATCAAATTTGCAAAATTGCGCTTTAGTCCCCAAGTTTCAAAAGTTGTCAAAACAGGTCCTGAGCACATAATTTCAAAGAAAAAGTCACCAAAGGTCCTTTTAAAATCATAACTTGTCAAATTTAGTCCTTTGGTGAAAAATGTCAAAAGTTTGAGAAAATTACAAGTTTAGTCCTTCAACTTTAAAATTTGGCAAAATTGGCCCCTGAAAAATTGCAAAATGTCAGCTTTGGTCCCTGTACTTTTGGAACTTGTCATTTTCAGCCCTTGGAACAAGTTTGATGTATTGGCAGTTAAGGTCCCTTGATTTTCGATTTTACACCTCAAATCCTCAATATTAAACCCTTTCACCTATTTTGAACCCCCGCCAACCATTGCACCCTGTCATAATACATTGTGAACCCTTGGTTATTATATACGGTCAAACCTTGGTCAAATACCCAACACCACCAAAGTCTTCACCCTCTCAACTCGCTTCTCGCAACAAAGCAACATCCCATTCCCCTCCTCCATCCACTCAAATATGTTCCCCACTCCACAACTAACATCCAAGGTTCATTAATTGCACCTTCCCTTCCCTCACTCAACCCCAGTTGTCAAAAGCCAAATTTGGCGCCAAAAATCTGTTTGAATGGTCAAGATACATTCAAAGCCATCCAATGGCTTAGAATGGTGGGATTTCATCAGAGTAGTGAGAGAATGAGATTGGGTATAAAAGAAAAGCAAGAGAAGAAGAGATGGGCAGTTTTAGTTTTTAAAAATTTTAGTTAATGTCGTTTTTAGTTTAAAAGTTTTATTTAAGTTGTAAGACTGTTAAATTTTGTTAAATTGTACTCTCCTAAGTTGTTTGATTAATATAAATCAGTTTCAAGTTCCAATTTCAGTTATATTATCATTTCATATTGTTAAGTCCACTGTTACAATTTTTATTTTCAAAGTCTTGTATGCAAGCTTCATATAGCTTCTTGTCATGTTTATATAAGCTTATTTAAGCTGGTTATAGCTTTTCATAAGCTTAAAGTCAAGTTCCAATTCATTTTGTATCCGGGTCAACAAAAGTCAACTGGGTGCTCAAATGGCTATGGAAATGGTTGAGGGGTTGATGCGATTGCAAATGGGTTGATTTAGGTTCCGTGGGTTGATATTTAGGTAGTAGTTCTCTGGTTACTTGGATTCAAGCCATAGTGGCTAATGGACATTGAGTAAGTTTTATCTAGTTCAATAGCACAATCTGTCATTTGTCAAAATCATTAAATTATGTTCAAATAGTAGTACTTAAGTTATATTAAGCTAGTTTGATCATAATTACAAGTTGGCTCATTGTTTAAATCTATTTTGTGTGCTAAACAGTTCATAAAGGTGTGTTTGGTATTGCTGTATAAACTGTCTTGTAGGCTTGCTCTTTGGTTAAGATCTTTTGGTTCATGTTTGTTTAGTTAATATTCACTCTTGTATGTCCAAGTTTGTGCCTGCAAAACTGTGAAAGTCAAAATTCATGTCATTTGCCTTTAACAGTTAACCTGTTGTGTTTTTGGGAATCCAATCTCTTGTTTTGTGTTTAAAAGTGTTAAACAAAGCTTGCAGAGGTTCCATTTTAATCATTAACATCAATCTCAGTACTTAAAATCAGTGGCAAAACTCAGTTTAGTCAACTGTCCATGTTCTTATCAGAAGTCAAATTATGCAAATCTTGTTTTTGGCCAACTGAGAAGGATTTTTCTTAGATTCATTTCTGAGCCTAAATTAGTGAAACTTGTTGATTTGGAAACTGCTCTTGGTCTACTTTCTTTTCATCATTTTTATAAAATTTTGTGATTTTTATAAAGGCTTCATATATGCCTGTTGTTAGTTGAATCGCTTTCATACACACTCAAGATAATTCGAGTGCCTGAGCAATTTAGCGATCCTTTAACAAGCTCAAAACTAGTTGTCCAAGTCTAATTTTGGTTCATAAACTCTTAGCTGAGTTGTCTTGAGGTTCCAACTTTGCTATTTAGTTTCTAGCATTATTTGAGTGCTTGTGCTTAAGCCAAAGTTTGTCCCTCTAACTGTTTTTAAGCCAAAAGCTTAAATCATCAAATCTGTGCTTACTTGCATATCAGTGGTTATAACTTGTTGATTTTAGTTGAATTTAGTCACTTCTAGCATATTTGAGTTCCTGTTTCAGTTTGGTAGCTTTTGGATTCCATTTGCTTATCCATAGTGCTTATTTATAAGCACTTTCCACATCAGTTGCATATTCCTCCACATAAGCACTTGTTTCTCCAATTTTCCTAGCTTCCTAATATAATTTTAGACTTTTCCTGAAATTTTCAGATTTTTCCAAGTTGTTTTGCTATTTTTCTTAATTTAAATTAGTTTTTAAGCATTTTTAAATAGTTTTTAATACAAATAATTAAGAAAAGGTTCAAAAAAAATAATTTTTCATTTTTCTTAAGTTTAGATAAATATAAAAAGCCAAAAATATTTTCCATATTTTTCTTAGTTAAATTTGTATTTTTAAATAATTAAGTAGTTTTTAATAGTTTTAATTCATAGAAAATAGAAAATAATCGGAAAAATACAAAAATAGTTTTGAAAATTCTATTTTGATATTTTAGATTTTTCTAAGTCTTAATTTTATTTTTCTAGCTTTATTTCCTAATTTCTTGAATTTTAGGTAATTATTAAATAGTTAAAAATAGTTTTTAATTAATAATAATTAGATAAATAGTTTTAAAAATAGTTTTCTTTTTCTATAAATTTTCTTTTATCATTAGGTTTGTAAAAATGTATTTTTCATATTTTTAGGACTTTTATTTATTAGATCTCACTTTTTATTTTTTACGTTTACGTTATTTTATTTAAACGTAAGTTTTAAGTTTCAAGTTTTAAACGTTCATCAATTTTAAAATAGTGATAGCGTTTATTTAATAGATTTTATCTTTTTAATTTCCTTTAATTTTCATTTAAGCCGTTGAAATTTGTTGGCTTTTCCTGTAGTTATAGTAATCCAAATTATCCTTTTCCCGTTCAAATCTCGCGATCACTAAACGTTTGATAATCCATTGCATAGCTCGCTGGGACATAACGACCCGGGGAAACACTATACTCCTCAGATCTTCATTAAGTTCGTGTTCAAACTGTTTTAAGGTTCTTACGATTCGGCCATTCACAAGTGGTGAGTGCTTGTGTGAGAAACCTTGAGCGGTTTGCACGCATCATCATTCAAAGAATGACACGGGTCTTTAGATGTTGTTCGAATTTTTATACTTAAAAAAAAAAAAAAAAAAAAAATCAAAAATCAAAAATATTTTTGGGAGAAAGAGAAAAAAAATGGTTTATTGTCATTTTCAGCAATAACCGGTTTAAAAGAAAGAACGAGCCATGTTTTACCATGTTTTCAAATTCCATGCTACGATTCTATAAACATTTATCTCTTTGAAAACTATTCGCTTTGAAAAATAACTCGGTCTCTATTTTTGATAATCATCGACTTATTTGTCAAAATCTCTATCTCTCGATCAACAACCTATGTCATTGATTGAGGGGAGAATGATTTCAATTAAATTAAAAGTTATTTGGCATTAAAATGTTTTCAAAAGATAATCATGCATGTTTTATCAATGGAGTTTAAAGTCTTAAAATCCGATCCTTATCGGTTAAGACGCTTTCATAATCAAGTCACAATTCTCCTTAAAAGCTTTCAAAATCAATTTAAATCTATAAGAGATCACAAATCTCAAATGATTTGATAATTGTGATCGGGGAGAATGTGTGATTTAAATTGGATTTAAAGCGATTATTCGGTAAATGGTTTTATAAGGATGTAGATCCGTCCTTCCCACATGTGACAAACGATTTCAAATTTTCAATGCACATGTTGAGGGGAGCATCTATCTTAAACATGTTGATTTGAAACGTGATCATTTATCTCATCAATGCAGGTTCCTCTAGTATGTGCAAAACTCTTCTCAAACCTCGAGGCACATATTGAGGGGAGCAAATTATGGAAACCTCATCCTTCACAGAAATGCTTTATCTACTTGATTTGATCAAGGAAGTGATGGTGATATTTTTAGAAAATGGTAATCAAAGAAGTAATTTCTTCCTCTTGCCTCAGTGTGCAAAACGATTTCAAACATTTGATGCACATGTTGAGGGGAGCACTTATTCTAAAAATATCAAAAACAATTCGGTACAAAATGTTTTGATAATATATCACAAGTATCCGGATTGATTTTCAAATGGTTTTCAATTGGTTCCATATGGCGTATGAACAATACCAAAAGACCTACCAACTTTACTTTATGTATGGTGATATAAGGATGATAAGGTTAGCGAAGGGGTTGAAGAATTAAAAGAATTGAATGAGAAAGGGTGAAAACAAATAGCCCTCCATTTATTCAACCTTAGAGCGTAAACCGGGTTCACCATATGCTCTCGATGGTAACATCGGTATTGAAGACAAGACGTCACGGACCCAGTGACGACTCGCACTTCAACTTTCCAAACCACTCAAGTTCCTCTTAAAAGGACTTGTTTCATTCTCACGGGAACCGACATTATCTATCGACTTTCTCTTAGAGATTGTTGATATTGAAGAAAGAGACCATCTCCTAGTCTCGCACAAGATCCAAATATGCACAAATTGAGTCTAGTGCCACGAGATCATCAATAAATCTCATTAGGACACTTTCAATGAAGACTCTCTGTTTCACACAATGTGGAAGAGAGATTATATCTTGAGTCCTACACATTATCCTTGTGGTATTGCGAACATCCGAGTGATGTGTTTACACATTCACAATGAAGATGGAAAGCCTTCGAGCCAACATCAAACAAGCTCACGGTAGGTGGCATGTGAGATATATTATATGGATCAACCATGTGACAACCGAACATAAACAATGGGCGATTCAATTTCTTGAATCAATCTCGGTTCGTGTTAAGGATTGACGGATACCTTTGAAAAACCGGTCTTTGTGCTTAACAAACTTTTCTTTAGCACATCGACCGTGTACTCATTTTCAAACCAAAAGGTGTTTTATGATTGATAATTGATTTTCAATAAAACCTTCGTTGTATTGCAAAACAATTTCTATTGAAGCAATACACGATTGTTTTTCAAATCTCTTTTCATGAATCGGTGGACTTAAAATTATTTGGTTCACTCATCCGTGTTGTCTTCTTTGATACGTTCCGGTTTGAGAGCAGCTAGAGCATTGCGAAACCCCTGTCAAGGAGATTCTTAGGAATCCTACCGATCACAAAAGACTTGTCTTGATCAATGAGAACAGTGGGCGTGTACCTCAATTCAACGAAGTGATCAAAGACTGCGTTAAATGCGATTTATTGCTAATTTGTTGTATGCGGTACACCCGATGTTTGCGGTGATCAAAATGAAGCGGTCAATCCATAGCCGCATGCTCACTTAACATTCATCTCAAAAGAAATCATGATTAGTGCATCAATGACTACGATATTTTCACTCCATGCTTACGCTTCTGTTGCCAATATCATGAATCAACTAAAGCTTCCGCTACTCGATGTGAAGATTTCATGATCCGAATGTGAGCATGTCGGTCCTAAAGTCACAACATCACATAATACCAACACCACAAAGGATGTCACGAGATTTTGATAACCGATGATCTCAAATGTTGGCTCAAATTATTATCACGTGGATCGTTAAAGACCTCCACTTGAAGTAACCAAACATGCAATGTGAAGAATCAATGACTACGAGCTTAGGAGCAAAGACTACATCAAGAATGCAAGATCAATTGTTAATGTAATATCTATTTGTATTCAATGTAATTTTGGTACATAATTAAGGTGACCTCCTTAGGGAGATTGTTAGGAATTAGAAATTCTAGATACTAAAGAGTCGGTCACCTCAAGTATATGTAATCGTTAGAAAGCTCGTTGTCGTAGTTCTTTTAAGTTAAGTAGTTTTAGTTAAGTAACACCGTGGAGGACAGACGGGTCTTTACCCATTGTATGCCACGATCCATGACCGATGTGTGGCGTTTATGTAAGACTATAAATATTCTCTACCTTTCAAGGTAGAGAGTTGAGCTCATAATAATATCTTTCACTTTCTCACTAAGTTCCCTAAACCTCTAACTTTCTCTCTCTAGAAGTTCATCTATACGCCACTTTGTGTTATGGTTTGATGTGTATGTGAAAACTTATATCTAACAGTTCCTCTTAAAGGCAAGATCACCACCTTTGAAGTTGAGCAAGCTCAAGTCCATGAGTTGCCATGCTTCCTCATCATCAAGGCTATTGAAGTCCTCTTGTTGATGATCTCTTTCTTTCTTCAAAGAAGTGTAGTGTTGAAGACATTAGTGAAAGATGTCTCGAGTGTCAAGGCGAAGATATTAGTGAAGGGTATCTATCGTCCATAGGATAAGCACTTGTGGTAGATTCTTAGAAGTCAAGACAAGAAGCATTAGTGAAAGGTGTTTAGAAGTCAAGACAAAGAAGCATTAGTGAAAGGTTGCTTAGAAGTGAAGACACAAGACATTAGTGAAAGGTGTCTTGTAGATCTAGTCAAAGGCATTAGTGAAAGGTGCCTTAGATGTACATTCGATATGGTGTGTTTCGATGTACAAGATAGACTAGTATTAGATCTAAGGATATTGATATCCTCGATGATGTTGTAAAGGAGTAGATCTCCTTTGGGATTAGTCATTGGTGTAGTGTGGTAGTAGTTCCTCCATTGCAATGGAACTAGGTGCTTAGCCTAGTACCTAATAAAGGGTAGGCGACGTTGTGAAGGTGTAGTTCACCTTGGGTGAAAGAACTAGGTACTTAGCCTAGTACCTTATAAAGGGTAAGACGTTGTGATAGGATTAGTTCTCCTTGGTGTGAAAGAACTCGGTGGTTACCTAGCAAGTATAAAGGGTAGGCCGTTGTGTTAGGTGTGGTTAGCCTTGGTGTGAAAGAAATCGGTATTTAGCCGGAAAAAGGTTAAGCGACGTTGTGAAGGCTTCTCCGCCATAAGGAGATTGGTGTAGTGTTTACAAACTCTCGAGTAGGTGACTCGGGAGTGGAGTTGGGCAAGGAAGGTGTCCTTGTGGCGAACCACTATAAATACTCATGTTGTGGTTTTGTGCTTCTTACCCTTATCTTTTCATTACTTACCTTTATATGCTTGTTTATCAACATCCAATACACACACCCAAATAGATTGACATAAGTCGATCTAAATAGTTTAAAAGGAAGTTTTAATTGGTAAAACTATTCAACCCCCTTCTAGTTTTCCATAATTGGCATCGAGCTTCGTTACCAAGTTTCTTGAAGTATATTGTACTTTAAAAACTTGATCGATCCATAGTTAATTGAAAACTACAAAGAAGGTCTTTCATAAAACAAACACCATGTTTTTCAAAAACTATATGTTTGGATGTTGACTTGATAAACAACATTTTCTTATTTTCTTTTCCATTTAATTGTACTAATCTTCCTTGTCATGTTGATTAGTCAAAGCTCATACCACCAAGCTTTAGGAGTCGCTTGGTAACAAGAATACCTTCCTTAAGAAGGTATCTTAAACATAAAGGAGCGGGAATCGTCTAAGTGACATTTGTTGTGTCATTTGTAAAGACATTCCTAAGTGCATTCGAGGTGTGACTTTCCACTTATATCTAAATGATATTAGTTTAATAAATAAGTGTTATTTGTTAAGCATTTATTTGAGTAGATTTTGTGTTTACACATATTTTATATGTAGCTTCATTAGGAAGCTTTTTCTCTGTCACGTGTCACTCCTCCATCTAGAAATCATGGTTTATAAAACTTGTGTTGTTTCACTTAATCCAAAAATCATATCTTCTAATAAAACAAAACACAAATCTCAAAATTCCTCCTTCCCATAAATACTCCCACCGTCGACCCTTCCATCAAACCATCATTTTCAAATCTTCCAATTTCAAAATTTCCTCTCATTCAAAAACTTCATCTTCTTCATTCCATCTCAATGAAACCAAGAAGATCCATCATCAACATGGTTTACATCGCTCGTGCTCATTGCTCTAACACTCATCGCACTTGTATTCCCTATGATGAAGTTCACATACGGAGACATTTACTTTGTGTTGTTAATCTATATTGGGGTTATATACCCGATCCTTTGTATCATCCTTAGTATTGAAATGCAATATTATTAATAATCTAGTTTTTCTAGGTTATTACTATCATAATGTGTTTGTCATTTCTTTCGATTTATATGTTTTATATTATTTCGTGATACATTAGAAGTCATGTATGCATGCTAAAAGAAAATGTAGGATAAAACATATTTCATGGTTCAAAAACTGTAAAACCTATGTTTTTGTCAAATCATTTACGCTACTACGAGATCCACGGATCTCGGAAGATATACTAGCGGATCCCTTTTGTAAAGGAACCGTGGGATCCGTATTACTAGAAAAGCAGTTTTCATGCAAGATTAAAACCACTATCTTTCTATAAGTAATAAACACTAAGATGTCAAAACCATGAGTAAGTTAAATGTTAAAACCATTGTTAATAAAAATCTAGTAAAAACATTAGATAATCATTGGTTGATCACAAACATGTCCTTTCATTAACTTATCATTTCTATAGGTTCAGTTATGACGCATGAATATGAGTTTGATTTTTCACTCACTAGCGTCTATTCTCCGAACATCTCCCTTGAGCCCAACACACCTGGCAATCATGTCCGTGGGTTCAATAATCTCGAAAACCGTCACTTCCATGAAGGACATATTGTAGACACCTCTCTACAATTCGAAGAAGGTATCAATACCTCCTTCCGAGCCATAGGACTAGAATGTCTTCTTGAAATCAACGAGAAGATATGTCCAAGGTTCATAATGGAATTCTTCCGTCAAGTTGAACTCGTTCGTAACGAGGATCGCTCTCTATCTCTTTGGTTTTATATCAAAACCAAAGTTCACTCTAACCCTTGGGCATTTTGCTCATATCCTCTGGATTCAAACCATGGACAATGTGCCTTCACGAAGATTGGTCTCTTGATTCTCTCTTCAACTTTCGTGAAGAAAATAGTCCATATTGTTCACACATACCCTCCCGGAAGATTTAAATCGCATAATATGCAAACCTCGACCATATTACTCCGATCCAAACATTATATTACACGGGACATCCGAGAAGAGTACAAGCCTCTTGCACTCATCCTACGTGAAAATGTTTGGAGTCTTAGGAAATCGAAATTTTCCCGCTTGTTGTGCTCGCATGTTGTCTTGTTTGCTAACACAACAACCATACAATCTCACCTATTTCTTTGCAAGGCGGTGTAAATCTTCAAGGCCAAGAACAAACTCATCCCTTATGGAGTGTTCTTGACGCGTCTCTACCATAATGTTATGCACTTCCATCCTCAATTGCAAAGTCCGTTGTACGTACTTGTGAACAAGATGATGGAACCGCTAAACATTTCTCTCATGAAGACTTTCTTCATTCTTGACTCCACCAACACTCATCAATCACATAATGATCCTTCTAGCGAAAACACTCAAGGAATTTAGTAGTATTTCAAATAGGATCAATTCTACTCTACTCGTGCTTTATCAATGTAATCCTATTTCCTTCATGAAATAAAACATCTTACATCTTAGTTTTAGAACTCCTTTAACTAATCTTGGAATATAATGCATTGTCAAGATCATTGCATACCTTTAGTAAAGGATCTGCCTAGCAGATGGACGGATCCCAAATGTTGTACTAGACGGATCCCTATCTTTATGGAACCGTGGGATCCGGCAAACATAAAATGAAATTACAAGCATTATATTTCAAAACATATCCTTAGAACATCTCACTAAGCTAAACATATGGTCTTAAGGCAGATTAAGTCCTTATCAAGATAGGTTGATCTTTCCTACTCATTCCAACTTACATAGATCACACTCTAAGACGTTTTATAGATTTATCATTTTGTTTTAATCCATCACTCTTCCGCTCTCAAAACTCACACATCATGTTTTACATGATCCTTCATATCTAAGACGAGAAATCTCTCAATTACGGTCATAATCATCCTTACATCAAAATTGGTCAAAGTTGATCAATTTCTAGTCTTCCCATCTCAAAGCCTTTAGGATATTTTCCAAAACACAATCCTAAAGACACAATCTGATCTCTAGGATCATTTAGCTTCAATTGACACTCTAAATCTTTAGTGTCATCCTTGCTCATCCATTGGTACTCTTGAAAGTTCTAAATCCTTCCATAAATAACAATCATTAGCTACATCATTCATTACCTTCAAGTACTCAAGCACCCCTTCATTTAAAACCCTTTGGAGGACTGAAACACTCAAGATGATATAGGTCTTAGATCTTAGAAACATCATTTCCACTCTTTCATAGCTACGAAAGCCGGATCCTAGGATTAGCCTAGACGGATCCCTACGAGGAAGAACCATGGGATCCGGGTGACGATTTAGGTCAAATCTTGCTAAAACAATCATTTCAACTCATCTTCCTAACTTAAACACTCCATCTCATCTTAAATGAGTTCCTAGATCAGTGTAAACCTCATAGTTGACTCTTGTGCATGTTAATCATCACATTCAAATGAATCTTAATGGCTTAAGGCTTGAATGCACTTGCCCAATCTCTTGCTTTATAAACCACCTTGTTAGGACCTCCATAGTCATCACTCTCATCCTAACTTTCAGCTCTTGCAACCTCTTGAAATCATCTCATCATGAGAAAACCCCAAGTAGTAACTTATCCACCAAAGAACCACCCATGAAAAAGGCTCGTGTTGTACGAAATCTCCTCAACCGAATCATCTCGGTCAAGCCAACAAATGATAGAATCCTTCATCATCCAATCAAACCAATTCCTAAAAGGATAGTACCTACAAAACTACCTATGCCAAACACCACCATACCTCCTAGGCCAAACAATATCATCTCCACTAAACCATCACCATTGGTTCCTAGAGCTATTTCATTTACTTCACCACTATCATCACCACACCTCTACAATTTAGAGGACTTGCCTCCTAGGCCGTCTCATCCGCTTCACGACAACATTCTCCTCATTAGGAGGAATAATGGTTCAAAATCAAGGTGTTGAGTCAACACTTGCTCAGACTTCCTTTTCACCATCTCCATCATATAATCCTATTTGGATTATGAGAAATCATCAAAGTCAATCACCCGACCATATGGAAGTTGAAACTTCTTTACCACCACCATCATTCTTGGTCGAGTCATTCTCAAATGCACCTCCACCAATCCCTCCATCGTTTGAAGCTCCACAAGCCGCTTCACTGGATCCTTCGCATCAAGCCATTTCATTTCATCCACCACCACTACCTAGCCATGACAAAGATTGCTATCATTGTCAACATGTTGAAAGTTTGATACATAAAGTACGAGAAGACCAACGTTTCATGTTCTATCATCTCCTTGAACGTTTTGACGAGATCAAACCTAAACAAAACATGATCTAGAAGATTTTAGTGGTGTCCTAGCATCAAGCGTTAGTTGGTCTAGAAATTCCTAGTCATGTATTGTCTATTTTCTTATTTTTAGAGTCATGTATATCATAGCTCTTGTTTTATTAAATGGAATTACATGCTACTTGTTATTTTGCTGAGCATATGATTACTTTGTATTCATATTTCTTTTATGTGATAACACTACTTGTTATATCACCATATCTTTGATTTTATTCATCGGCGACGGATCCCTCGAATTGCCTATCGGATCCCTACTAGGATGGGCTGTGGGATCCGTGAGGCGAAACTATTTTCCTACTAACTTGGATCACATTTGCGGAAATTGTGAATTATACTTGTTTTCTAACCTTTGTTTTTAGTTATTCAATTAACACATGAATAATTTGACACCCTAAAGCTGGGGAGCTTGATGTCAAAACAATACATTGCAAAATTACTTGAAATCTTAGATTTATATTTCATGACTTCCGTTGCAAAATTGCAATCATCTAGGGGAGTACACCGTCACATAGGCGTACTCTTTTGCAAAACTTACAAATGAATTAGATTAGCATTACTTTCTTGGCCTTACTTAGGGATGGACTCGTCAATAGAATGTAACGAGATCCTTTCCGTTACTTGATTTTATTTCTTACTTCTTTTCTATTTTCACATATTTTCTTAAAAACAAAGTGTTCTTTCTTTCAAAACTCTTTTGTTTCGACAAAAGGGGAGAAGAAAGTAAAACTACAAATTCAAACTCTTACAATTTTAGCTTTTCCTTAAAATAATCTTATGTTTTGTCATCAACAAAAGGGAGATTGTTAATACAAATAAGCCGTAAAAATGGTTATTTATATTTTACGATCTTCTAATGTTTTGTCGATAACAAAAGTAAAATCATTTTAACGAAACAAATAAAATATGTAAATGGTTTGAACTAATAGTTTTTCTAACACACTTACGCTTTCACATAAAACACTAAAACAAGTACAAGTGATTGTATGCTTTAGATATACATATGTACAACAACTAGTGTTTACATACTGGGATAACATATACTTAACTAAGTATACACTAAAATGGGTAAAAACAAGTATATACTAAAATGGGTAAAAACAAGTATATACTAAATAGGTAAAAACTAGCAAAATGGTTTTGACCCATAACCCATGGTTTTATTTATACCACTTAACCAAGTTCATTGTATCCTTAAGATACATTGTATCTAGAAAGAAAACCATGGATCAACCCATAACCCATGACCCATGACCCATAACCAAAAATACACATGGGCAAAGAGGAGCGTACCACGGATCCCTAGCTTTGTGCTAGCCGGATCCCTTATGGTAGGGATCCGTGGGATTCGAGGAACAGTAGAGAATTTTCTCTATAAATAGTGAGCCATTTCTTCATTGTTTCTCACCCCTTTCAACCCCTTTCCAATACACTTTCTCCCCTGAGTTTAATCTCACTAACCTTAGATCCAAGAGATCTATGTTTGTAGTTTTGTTTTTGTGTGATCTTCTATGTTCCTCTTAAAGGCAAGATCACCACCTTTGAAGTCGGGCAAGCTCAAGTCAATGAGTTGCCATGCTTCCTCATCATCAAGGCTATTGAAGTCCTCTTGTTGATGATCTCTTTCTTTCTTCAAAGAAGTGTAGTGTTGAAGACATTAGTGAAAGATGTCTCAAGTGTCAAGACGAATATATTAGTGAAGGGTATCTATCGTCCATAGGATAAGCACTTGTGGTAGGTGCTTAGAAGTCAAGACAATTAGTGAAGCATTAGTGAAAGGTGCATTAGTGAAGGTCAAGACAAAGAAGACATTAGTGAAAGGTGCTTAGAAGTGAAGACACAAGGCATTAGTGAAAGGTGCCTTAGATGAACATTCGATATGGTGTGTTTTGATGTACAAGATAGACTAGTATTAGATCCAAGGATATTGATGTCCTTGATGATGTTGTAAAGGAGTAGATCTCCTTTGGGATTAGTCGTTGGTGTAGTGTGGTAGTAGTTCCTCCATTGCAATGGAACTAGGTGCTTAGCCTAGTACCTAATAAAGGGTAGGCGTCGTTGTGAAGGTGTAGTTCACCTTGGAGTGAAAGAACTAGGTACTTAGCCTAGTACCTTATAAAGGGTAGGCGACGTTGTGTAGGTGGTGGTTCATGGTTGCCATTAGAGTGAAAGTTAGAGATGGGTGGTTAGCCTGGTAGAGAAAAAGGGTAGGCGACGTTGTGAAGGCACCACCCTTCCATAAGGAGATTGGTGTAGTGTTTACAACTATAAACTCTCGAGTAGGTGACATGGGGGTGGAGTACGATGGGAAGGTGTCCTTGTTGCCAAAACACTATAAATACTCGTGTTGTGATTTGTGCTAACTAACGACCTTATCATTTCATTACTTACCTTTATATGCTTGTTTATCAACATCTAACACACTCACCCAAATAGATTGACATGTTTTCGATCTAAATAGTTTATTCTTGAAGTTTTAATTGGTAAAACTATTCAACCCCCTTAAGCTTTGTGCTTTTGATTCTTTAAAGTTCGATAATTTGTACTTTAAGTGGAGGTCTTTTGGCTGATCCACATCTTGGATGATCTTGAGCTTTCATTGAGATCATCGACCATAGTAAATCTCTGGATCACCCTTTATTGTGTTGCCATCATGTGATGTTGTGACATTTGGACCGACATGCTCACACTTTCGGATCATGACATCTTTTCATCGAGTGGCGGAAGCTTTTATTGGTTCAAGATATTTGCGGCGACATAGCGAAGCATAGTATAAAATATCATAACCGGGTTATGTAGATATGCACCGGTCATGATTTCTTCAAATTAAGTGTGGATCTTTGTGAGCATCGGCTTTTGGATTGACTTCTCAATTACGATCGACTAAAACAGTCCAAATGTACCGCAAACAGAGTTAGCAATAAAACACACGAAAGTGTCTTTGATCACTTTTCTTTGAATTGAGTACATGGCCCACGGTTCCCCGTTGATCGATACAAATCTTGCTGTGATAAGGTATAATTCTAAGAATCTCCTTGACGGGGTTTCGCATTTGTTCTATTTGTTCTCAAACGGAACATCTCAAAGAAGACAACACGGAGTGAGTGAACGACAAATTGAGATTCAGCGATTGATGAAAATGATTTGAAAACAATCGCGTATTGCTTAAAAGAAAGAGTTTTGCAATAGGGCGAAGGTTTTATGAGAAGATCAATTTTTAATCATAAATAATTTTTATATTAGAAAATGAGTACACATTCGATGTGCTAGAGAAAAGAAGAGATTCGCACATCGAACGGTTTTTCCAAAAGTAATTTTTTCAATCAGAGATACTTTTTGAATTTGTAAACATGAGTACACATTCGACGTGATAGAGAAAAGAAGGTTTGCACATCGAACGGTTTTTCCAAAAGTATTCGTCAATTCCATTCCTGGACCAAGGTTGATTCACGAATGAATCGCCTCATTGTTTCTATCCGGTTGTCACAAGCTTGATCTTACATGCCACCTACCAAGAGCTTAGTTGATGTTGGCTCTAGAAGGATTTCCATCTTCATCGTGAATATTGTTACATATCACTCGGATGTTATGGAAATTACCACAAGGATAATGCGTAGGACTCTCAATATATACTTACTTTCTACATTGTGTGTAACAACAAGTCTTCATTAATTGTGTCCTAATGAGATTTTGTGGATGATCTCTTGGCTCTAGACTCAATAGTGCACATTTGGTTCTGTCTGGGAGACTATGGAGAGGTCTCCTTCTTCAATATCAACAATCTCTAGAGAAAGTCGATAGATAATGTCGGTTCCCGTGAGAATGAAACAAGCCCTTTTAAGAGGAACTTGAGTAGCTTGGGAAGTTAGTGCGGTCGTCCTTTGGGTCCATGACGTCTTGTCTTCATTACCGGTGTTACCTTAGTAACCACGGTAGCATATGTATTGAACCGGTTTACGCCTAAGGTTGAATTGATGGAGGCTATTTCTTTTCACCCTTTTCACATTCATTTCTTTTCATTCTTCAACCCCTTGATGCTTACGAGACTTCATAACTAGAACCTTGTTGGGTTTATTCTAGTTCTAGCTCTATCTCGATTCGCACTCTTCCCATATCTCATTTTCTCCTTTTTCATCATACCTAAGGACTCTACACTATCTAGTGGATTGTCCTGGTAGATCCCTCCGATTCTGGCGGATCGTGGGAACTAATACCTAACCTCACCATCCTTATAACTCCATGCATAAAGTAAAATGGTCGGTCTTTTGGTACAGTTCATTCTTCCTTTAAACCAATTGAAAAATCATTTGGAAAATCAATCAAGGTACTTTTGATACGAGATCAAAGCATTTTGTACCTTAATAGTTTTGATCATTTAGAAAACCTCCCCCTCAACATGTGTATATGATTTAGAATTGTTTAGCACATGGAGGCAAGAGTTCTTTGAAACAAATTCTTGATCACAATTTCGTATGAAAAAGCCATTTGATTTTCTTGGTAAAATTCTCCCCCTCAAAATGTGCATAGGATAAGTGAAATCATTTTATCACATAGTGGAAAGAGTTCTTTTGAATCACATCCACAATCACACCATTAGAAACCATTAGAAAATCAATCAAGGTACTTTATGTTAAAACAAATAAATCTTTGTACCTTGAAAGTTTATTTTCTATGCTCCCCCTCAATATGTGCTTCGAGATTCGAAAGCGTTTAGCACATATGAGCATCACAAATTTGAATCAAACGATCATCTTTTATCAGATTTCATAATTAAATCACAAATTCTCCTCCGATCAAAAATATCAAACCCTTTGAGATTTTGGATCCCAAGTGACTTAATTAGGTTTAGAAAACATGGGAGAACTTGTGCCTAGTTTAAATACTCATCTTGTTTTTGGATAAATGCTCCTCCTCAATCATGTGCATCATATAGTGAAATCGTTTGGCACATGGAGGTAGGAGTGCCTTTGAAGGACTAAAATCGATTCCATTAAAAAAATTTGAGATTTAAATCACGATCTCTCCCTTGATCAAAATTTCAAATCAATTAGAATTTTGGATCCGATTGATTTAAATCATTTAGAAAGTTTTGGGAAAGGCGTGGCAAGATTTAATTTTGAAAAATGATAGATAAGGACCATTTAGACATTAAAGATTGTTAGTGTCGGGTATGATTGTTTTAAGAGATCTTTTAGTAAAATAAAACAATTTCACAATCAAACAAGAACGAGAAAAGATTTCATTTGAAAGACCTTGATTCTAAAGAAAGATCATACCATGACATAACATTAAATCTTTAGATCACCACTTAATAACGTACAAACCGGACTTTTATGAAGCAATATTGATTGAAAATAATTTATTTTAAATCACTCTCCCCTCAATCGATGACCGAAGTCAATAATTGAGTGACTTAAGTTTTGATAAAATGAAGTCCGGTGATTTTCAAAATTTAGTTCAATTTATCTTCAAAACAACATTTTTCATTTTCAAAACAATTTAATTCAAAATTTACTCAAAGATTGTTTAAAACTACTTATCTGCACAAAGATACATTTAGTGGTTGAGAAGCTTATGTTGTTGTTGTTGTAGGGCTTGGAAGAAAAACCGTTTCTTGATGCGGTGAGACTTCTTCTTCGTTGCATTTTGAATGCCAAGCGAGGTCAATGAAGCTCCGTTTCTTCATTTCTTGGTGAAAAAACCATCTGTGATGCGATGAGACCTCTTACGTTGCATTTTCATGCCAACTCTCCATAGAAGTCCAATTAAGCTCCGTTTCTTCATTTGTCAACCCAAGATATAGTTACCCTTTCTTTCGGCATCGATCATCTTCAATTGTGGGATCCGGATCGGGAACATTCTTTTATACCAATATACTGCATATGTTAGTGAACACACATCTGGATATATGGTGGTCGACATCACCCATAACAACAATCGACTAATAAAGTCAATCCAACATATCATTGAGGATCATAAAAAGTATGGGAATAATGTGTTTATCAAACTCTAATCATCTAAACCTAGCAATCATATCCTAGGCACCTAGTCCTTCAACATAGGTTAACATCATTTTAATTAAGCATATTAGGATAATTAGAAAAGCTCGTTAGAAGATATAGATTTGAAAACATTATCCCCTCAATCAATGACTCATTTTGTGAAAAGTTTAAAAGTCTTTGAAGTCATTGATTGAGTTTTCAAAATTAATAAAACTACAGGCGATTGTTGTTAAAGCAACTCATTTACCACCATTTTTGAAATAAAACAAATATTTTTAGAAGAATTTTAGGCGGAAAACTATTTGAGTAGGAGCAACGATCCTTGACATACTTTCCTCAATTTGTTTTTAGGATAAGTGCGAAATATTTGAAAAAATTGTTTTAGTGACAATTTCCTTTCTTAAATAGCGGGTTGCTATCGGAAATAATAGCAAACCATGATTTAGTCCGATCTGAGCGCAAGCCTTCATTTGAAGCCAATTCTGATCTGAAGCCATTTGCCATATTTGTGACATGTTTTGAAAAGAAATATTACACCTCCTGCTCGAACTTCATCTATGGTCCGTGCCATTATTGAATGACATTTCTAAGACCGTAGATGTTATCGATACGGAAGACATGTCTTAGAAAAACAATATTTTGGTCTTTTGAAATTTTCGATTTTATGGGTTTTAGTTGGTTTTATATTTTCTATTTTCTTTTTGTTGGTTTTATATTTTATATTTTCTTTATGATGGTTTTATATTTTTGTATTTTTTTTCGAATAAATATTTACAAGGATAGAATAGATGATATAGTTAAAGAAGATGATGAGCAGTACAGAGATAAGGATATCGAGCAGACCCGTTGTAGAAGATAGAAGTCATCATCTCTTAAACATTCACCACCAAAGCTTCGGGCTCTTGAATCGAAGATAGAAATTGAACCTTTGAAAGTGAGACTTTGGCGACTTCCCCCAACCGAAAATCCTTAAGATGAGCGATTGAAGCTCTATTTCAAGCTTGCTTTAGCGGTGCACAAGTAAGCACACCATTATCATAAATCCATTGCTCTTTTTAAGAGCGATAATCGAGATTCTCCATTCGGGGTTATATCATCAAGTAGAACAACAAAGAATCATCCCACACTAAAATAACCTTCTCAAATTCCTTTTCCTTTGAAGTGCAAGCGATCCATTCAAAAATTTGTCAAGAGAATACTTCCCTAAGTAGTTGAATTGATGCGATCGACCTCTTAGACTCAAGAGCTCACGAACTTCATGAGGGAATGAAGAACACCTTCCCATGTTCATTTTTCTTCCACGAAGAGCGTGTAGAAGCTTATAACATACACCAATATCCAAGAAGTCCAATAGCATCAAAGTAATGTAGAACACCTCCCGATGTTACATCTTTCTCTCCCACGATGAAATTGCATGAGCTCAAGAATCAGTATACCAATACACAAGAATGAATAAGCGATAACATTGAAGAAGTAGGCGAATCGATTATCTCTGCGGATGACTGTCTCTGCGAATGTCAACTCGGAATAAGTGATTATATCTACGAATCAGCGATTAAGCCCTCAAGTAAAACAATTGAGCATCCCCAATGTACACAATCTCTCCCTTGATGATTGTGATAACATCAAAATCATCACACACTAGTGTACCTCTTTCATCTTGAAACGAACTCTTCCATCTCTTCCCCACATGGTTGGAATAAGAACAACAAGCCTTGATGAGTAAAACCTTGAGTTTCTCTGCGGTAATGACAATTGTCTTCCGGGATATCTTCAATCACTTAAAAGTATTAAGCTCATCAAGTTTACTCGCCATGAGTCAAACCTTGAGTTTCTCTGTGATAATAACATTTGTCTTCGGGATGTCTTCACTTACTTAGAAGTATTAAGTTCATCAAGTTTACTCGCTTTGTGAATCGTGTCTCCTTCCCGTTTGGTTTTGATGATTCTTGGCAACTCTTTTGATACTTGTTGAGAAATCGCAAGTCTTTTGAGAATCAACTTCTTGAAGACTCTCGACAATTTATTCATGAAATCTTTGAGAAGAACCTTAGAAGTCTTGCACTTGATGAGAAAAATCAACTTACTACATTACCCGAACAAAGTATGAGACATTAAAGAATGTGAGCAAGTCTAATTGTGGATTAAATCGACTTTGGTAACTAGATAAACCAAGTTTCAACTCTCTTAAGCCGAGCAAGTTATCGAATAAGAACACGCCTTTGTGAAAGTCAACTTCAATTAGATAAATGATGCTCTTGAGTCCTGCAAAAAATATGAGCAAGTCAATTGAATCGACTTATTTGATAAATGCCCGACAATCTGTTTGATAAATTAAGAAGAAGTCTTTAGATAATCAAATGCAACATGTCTTTAGTCTTCTAACATGTAGCGAGAAAATGTAGAAACAGATGAGACTCGACTTTCTTCAAGATTGTTCGGTTGGGGATCAAAGGTTAACATCTTCATCACACAAAAGCAAAAGCATCCCAATTAACACATCTTGCAACTCCCTTAACTAAAATCCTCCCAATCAAACAAGAACGAAATATGTTCATCAAGGAAATTAGCAATCGACCATAGCGAACACACTAAATGGTAACGCCAAACTACCAATCACATCAAATAAGAACAGAGAGATTGTTCGGAATCATCATGTTGATATGTACGTGAACCATCAACCGGAAGTACTTTGTCGATAAACTTATCAGTCCGTGAGAAGATGTCAACCAACGGCTCTTACTAGAAAACTCCATGTGAAGATGACCCGATGAGAAGAAGCTCGGTTCTTACATGAGTTTGGAGCCGTTTGACCATTTATTCTCATAAATCAAACAACCATGCAGTAAATTCACTTCTTCTCCCCTCAAGAATTGCATACGGAGTTGCCATTCTTGATTGAATAAGTAAATATCTTCAACAAATGTAATCTATTCACACTTCTACCCATAAAATTAGCACATGATGTCGCCATCGTCATTATAGTTGAGCAAGTGGAATAAGAAAACAATCAACGATAGTGCGGTTCACTTGATGTTTGAAAGCGCATGGAAAAAGCATGAAGCATGTTGATGAGAATGGTCATTAGTGAGAAGATTTCTCTTCTTCGAAGATAAAGCGCCTTGAAGCGTACACTTTTCTTTTCTTTAGAGAACGAGGCTTGAACTGTTGTGTTCAAACATCATAATGTTGAAGTACGAGGTCCGAATCGATGTGAGCAGGCGTCATAATCTCTCTCTTTCACTCTCTTGGCAAAACATGTAATCACCCTATTATCATTGGTGGGCTCTTTGTTGTGACGGTGATGGAAAACCCAATATGATGAATTTAACCCTGAAGTAGAATAACCCAAACTCGTGACTTAAACTTGCACAAATGTAACAAAGAGCGGTGTCGAGACTTCATGCTTCATTGAATCTCTAAGTACTCTATACTCTTCATCCAACCAACCATCAAGTATAAGACGTACATCACCTCTTGAAAATCCACAATTGAATGTGACACTGAGCACTACAATGTAACTCCTTTAAGTGATAGTTATTTTGAGGTGATAAGAGCCCAATTCCCCCAAGTGGTAAAAGAAGAGGTAAAAGTCACTCAACAATAACTAGATTTCCAAGTCTTCATTTTTGATAATAAGCTCGAACAAGGATCTTGAAGAATCTTCATCCAACCATCCCGATACCTTCGGATACTAAGTACACTCGCCGTGATATTTCACTTCAACCTCAAATAGATAATCTTGAATTAACCCCGTTGTCACATCTTCTGGTTAAAAGCTCAATTCTAGCCTCCTTTGACGTTTTAAGTGAACTTTGATAATGGTTTCATCCCGACCATGGTAAAAGCACATAACCCCGTAAAACCATGTAATAACCAAACTACCATGACGAATATCCAAACATACATCCAATTCATGAAGTACACCCTTATATCTCTTCTTCGAAACGGAAACCGTAGAACCAGCATCAAATAAGATCCCGAAATACACTTTCTTTTCTACAGGATGGTTCCATCATTACGGGATTTTACAACTCTATGGTTTAAACTGAGAAATAGTTTCTTTCGCGAGATTTTACAAAAAACCAAGAATAAACCGTAAGATAGATCCGGAAATGCACTTTACAATTATCGGGATGTTTCCATTGTCACGGATTTTACAAGTCTATGATTTAAACCGAGAAATAGATTCTTTCATGGATTTTACAAAATCAAGGCAAAACCGTAAACAATGTCGACTTGAATGTGTTATGACAAGTTTGGTTTCGAGAATATCTGTTTTAGGGAACATCAATGTTCATCAACGGTTCATTATCCAACATCAACAATATCATCAACCATCCAAGAAACACTTTGGTAAACACATCATTCACACATTCATCGGTTATTGTTGTGACCTCCTGGTGAAGTAAACCCGATATACCAAACTTTATCATGAAGTAAAATTCCCCAGATTTGTTACTTAAACTTGTACTAATCCTTGTGAAGAAGAAACGGTGTACCCAATGTACAAAACCTCTTGACGTATCCTCAACTGCATGAGACACCGAAGTGATAGCTACGTTGTGGGTTAAGCGAGAAAGATTCACAACCGTAACTAAATAGCCAAGTCTTTATCACACTCAATAAACGCCCAAACAAGTCATCTTCGTGGAAGGGTAGAAAGAAAGAAGACGAAATAAGTAAACGCGCTCGGAAAACGTCACTTCAAATCCAAATAAGAAATATCGAACTCAAACAACCCCGTAGTCAACCTAGATCAATGTCAGTTCGAGCCGTGACATACGATTTTCCGTGAAAATGTATAAACCAAAGTACTCAATCACATAGTTACAGCAAATCTCAACAACAAATCTTCTAACAATTTTACAACTTGCACATCACAAATCTCATCAATCCAGGTCTAATAAACCTCATATCATCAAATCTCATATCATCAGATCGCATCATCTTGGTATAATTCGCAGACTAAGTATATCCAGTCCAAAAGATGGTGACAACTCATGGCCCATGACACCAAGGTATCACCCGATCTAAAAATGTTATCCCGGGTCTCAATAACTATTATTGAAATACAATTTAGAACATGAGATCCATTAACCCCCAACACTCCTAGTCCATATATATACAATAATGTATCCAAAAAGTTAATTTCGGATAGCATATTGTGTGCCATTTTTTACCGAATATAAAACCAAAACAGGCTCATTCCATTTAATAATCACGATCCATACCTGATATCGATGCCAAAACACGTCAAGTTTACTCACACAAGCTAGCCACTTGTGAATGACTAACCGTAAGAAACTTAAAACGCCTTTAATCGACCAATAATAGATGAGAAGTTGTGTAGTATGTTGGGTAACTCAAACGTGTTAGGTTTGAGCACCGAGATCGTTCGAACGAGGTTGAATGGAATTTCCAACTCACGCCTCGATAATCGGATTCAATAAGAAAAGGGGGTAAAATGATATTATCTAAACTACGAGATAAGGAAAGTAAAAGGAACATCTAATCTACGAAATCCTAAGAATAAAGGCAAACTACTCAAATCTACATAAAACGCAAATACTAATTTAAATGAAACGCGAATAAAAAGCAAGTACGACTAATCTAACTCCTAAAAATAACCTAAAATTAATTTTATGCTAAAAATAATATTAGAAAACTACTTATGAATTAAAACTATTTTTTAGGAATTTTTTTGATTTTATTCTATTTAAAAACTAATTGTTAACTTTAAAAATAAGACTAATTAACTAAAAATTATCAAAACAAAGGAGAAAATTATGGAATTACTTTTCAAAAATCTAAAATAACATAAAAGACTTTTCAAAACTATTTTTGTATTTTTCAGATTATTTTTCTAATTTCTATGAATTTAAATCTATTTAAATCTAATTTAAATTATTAAAAATACCAAATAAAAAGAGGAAAAATAAGGAAAAATATTTTTTATGCTTTTTATATTTATCTTAATCTATTAAAATTGAAAAATTAATTTTTGGAACTTTTTCTGAATTAAATGCAATTAAAGCTATTTAAAATTGATTAAAAACTGTATTTAATAAAGAAAAATACTAAACAAGAGCTAAAAATTATGAAACTTGCAGGAAATTCTAAAATATTATTCGGATCTATGAAAATAAGAAAACAAAGGCTTATATGGGGGAATCTAAATACAAATGTATGCGAAGCTAGAATAAGCACTTTTAAATAAGCTAATAAGCAAGATAAGCAACCAAACCGATAAAAGAAGCTAGGTAATATCTACTCTAAAGCAACTCGGTTATAGCTAATTCTAACACCTAATGAGTAGTCTACCTAAGATTTTAAGAAAAGCGATATATGAGCAAATAAGCTAAATGACCCTCTTGAATAAGCACATGAAACCGCTTATCTAGAAAGCTACAGAGAAAAGTATGTGGATCTCAAGACCCCAACCATAGATCATATATCCAAAATTACACTAAATAGGACTTAATATGAGGAAGTTATGGATCAAACAAAAGCGGCGAAGTGGGATACAAATTTCAAGCGAAGAATAAGAAGAGAAAGGTGCAATTCTGATTCAAATAAGCACTAAAATAAACACGCTCTAGTCTATTTAAGCTCCAACACCGAAATCCTACATTTAAGCTACTCCTAAGGCAAATCAGAGGCACAATAAGCACTATCCTAAACATGAAATAAAGACAGCAAAGGCAGGAAGACAGGAGATTGAGCAAGATCTGATGAACAGATTTGCAGATCTGAAAAAGCTCAAAATTAAGCTCCTAAGGCAACCTAAGCTTGGTATCCTAAAGCTAAACCTGTAAGCTAAAGTGCTCAACCTAGAGAAGCTAGTACCAACCAAATCAACTACAAGCTACACTAGAGTATCATTACTGTTGGGACAGAAATGATTTGGCGATTGCTAAAGAATTAAAACTACAACTCTTGGCTTGAAAACATGAAAGTATAACTTGAAATGACTTAGCAAACAATTTAAATTATCAAGAACCTCAAATGCAACAATCAACTTTAACCAAAAGTCTAAGATTAATCTATAACCAAACACCCCTTTAAAAGAGACAAATGCATTTAAAACTTAGAAACTTGATTAAACCGATTAAAACCGAATTAAATGAATCATCCCGACTTAAGAATACATCCATTAACACCTTACAACCGAAATTTATCTCAAACAGATTTGACTTTTGAACTTTGACTAATTTTGACTTTTGATGAAACTTGAAATTCGTAACAAGTAGGAACACCAATAAGTTCACATAAGCTTTATCAAGCTTATGTGAGCTTGAATTAACAGATTGAAAACTTTAAAACACAAGAATAACTATTTCAAATTAACAATGATTTAAAATGAAGAAGGTAAATTCCATTTATTAAAAGTGAGCTTACAAATTAAAATGAAATTACAAGCTTAACTACTTAGCTACTGGAATTAAAATTGATGTAAATAAGGTGGCCAAAGCTTTTAAATACATGAAAATCGGACAAGCTAAATGTGACTGAATGGGATCTTTTATAGTCGAAAGGCGATGGCTAGGATGCTTCGGACTTTTAATCACGACCTTGATCTCTTCCCACATCACATCTCTTAATCACATCCCTTGGATCAAATAGGTGAGGTGTTCCCACCAATGGGATTGCTTCCTTTGTCCATCGTGGCAATCCAATGATACATATCCTCTGACAAGGTGGCAGGAGGTTCTAGAAGCATTTGGGATAGATTCTTAGTACCAAGTTGGGTGTTTGGGATTGGTTAATGGTGTGGGTAATTGGGTGGTGTTTGGCTGGGGAAGGAGGAGTACTGTGTTTGGGGCGCGTTTGTATATTTAATTATTCTTCAAATGCTTTGACTGGTTGTGGGTCTTTGACCGGGTTAAATACTCGGGTAAAAAGGTGTATTCGGGTCTTGGATAATTAATAACGGGTGTTAGTGTTTTGTTTTGGATAATGGACGGGTAGAGGGTTTGGGTTGGGTAATGTTATTATGGGCCGAAGGTGGATAAAAGGGTTTTGGACTTGAATATTTAGGATTGGTATAAGTGACATATTTAACAACCAAGGACCATCCATGTAAATTATGTAAAGACCAAGGACCAAAAATGTAAATTGGGAAAGGGTAAGGGTGAAAATGGATAAATGGGAAAGTGAAAGGTTTATTGTGAAAACTTCCAAATCAAGCCCCGAACTTCGTAATTTGATCCTTCGAGCATCAAAATCCTCGAAATAGCATCCCAAAGACGGCTTCACACACTTCTCTCTCTCGTGCTCGGTTTTACGTCGATTTGGCTCCTTTTTGCGTGTTTTTACATATCCATACCTGCACAAGCACAAACTCAAGAAAACCACAAATATTAGCAATAAACGGCTCTTTCTTGGTTAATTTGGGTCTATTTTGACAATGAAAAGGTATGTGTTTTAGCACATACCAATACCCATGAATTTTTGGCCCAAAAAAAAAACCACGATTCATTCACAAATAATCATAACCGGTATAAAGATCATGACTAGCCACATTTTACTCAAAGCCTATAATCCAAAGTCCATACTCGAGCCCACAACATATCACACGATTTGGCCCACATAAATGCTATACCCCGGCCCAAAACAAATCAAATAACTCATGACCGGTTGCCCTAATTCCACGGGGTACTTAAACACTTCATACTCACTTTAACCTAAAATCTTGCAAACATCTACGCCCCCAACACATTCCAGTCACATATTTGCTTTAACCCTAATCTAAAAAAAAACGCCTCCTTCACTTTATCACAGAAACATCACACAACTAATTTTCATCAAGCTCTAATCACAAATCAAATGAATCGAGAACCTTTTTACAATCATTATCAAAAAATATCATAACTTTCATCTAAAGCATCATCCTTAATCACACCCTCCACCATATGCCTCTTCAGTAAGCATCATCCTCTAAGTATGTAACATACTCGTACCAACCATGAACTAACCACATGGATGGTTCGAGTTCAATTAATGCCACAGGGATGGTATTTTGAAGAAATGGACAAAGCTTCAAAAGAAATACCAAGGTAGGTTTTAATTGATGTTGATGTCGATTTCTTTTTCTTTTGAAAGTCTTGAACGAATCATGAGAAAAACACTTAACAATTTTGTTAGTTGTTTAATCTTTAAAATATTCAGATATTATCACAAAAACTTTGGATCGATGATGGAAGGATTGACTCGTGCATAAGACTCTTGGAAGTCTTGATGTTTCATTATGATAACCACGAGTCATGAAATCTGAGATCCATTGTTTTTACCATGTTTTTGAGATTAGATCTATGAAGTAAACATTCTTATGTGTATAGATCATTTTAGATCTATGTGTTTTATCAACCGCACACAAGGGATGAAACTGAGATCGATAACATTAAATTTCATTTCGACTTCCTTTAAACCAATGGATCTGTGATGTATCTAAAATAGTGTAAGAGGGCTTTAGAGTCTTGATGCAACACGAATTTATTCTGAGATCAATTAATTGATGTCGAGTTATATTGTTGATTGATAGAGAGGGACATAGTTGAGACTAGTTGAAAGTTTAGAGGGTTGATAGTTGTATTGGGAACAAGATCGAGTCTTTTACTGTTTTTGTGAACTGATGATGTTGAATATTGAAACTGAAATCATGATAATGGTATATGGTTTTTGTTTTGTGGTCTTGGTCTTATTTCAATTCTTCTTCATCATTTCTGTCAAGACGCTACAGTCAAATCGCTAGTCCAAATCGCTGGTTGGTTTAGACAAGTTGCTAACTTAATGTAGTGAACCAAATCGCTACTTGTTAAATAACAAGTCGCCAGGTCAAGTCGCTACAATATTTTTCTTGATACAAGTCGCTATTTGTTTCTATTAACAACTCGCTTGACATTAAAAAATGTCAAGTTGCTAAAAAGTTTTGTCAAACACAAGTCGCTACTTTTTCTTATGTCAAGTCGCCACATATTCTGTTAATAAGTCGCTTCAGAGACAAAACACTCAAAAGTGTTTTTGACACAACTCGCTATATAGACAGTTTGACAACTCGCTAACTAGAAAACTTGACCATTTTAATATTTTCCGGCCACTTTATTCATTTAGCTTCAAAGTTACCCAGAAAGTACTGCTAAAGGACATCATTTTTGACCCGTTTAAGACCAAGAAATTGACCAGATTAATAAGACCCAGTTTTACCAGTTTAACAACTCTGACAACTCGTTAACAAGAAATTGACCAAAAACCAGTTTAACCATTTGTGACACACTAACAGTTTCATAAAACCCATATGTAACATAAAGAAAACATTTTCTTGACCAACAAGAAGGATAACCATGCTACGAAACAACTCAGGATACAAAATAGTACAAAATCAGTAGTAAAACAAAGAATTAAAAACCACAGTAACTCATCACAAACACAATAACCATGGTATGAAACCACATAAATCAACACAACATAATAACCTGGCTCTGATACCATTTGTAGGATCGTAATATTATGTTGTGTTTGATGATTCGGGTGGTCTTGGATGTTGGAAATACATGTTATCCATATTTAGAGAGATAAAGAGATGAGAGGGTGTTCTTGGTAGAGACTTGGTTTACAAAATATGGAAGGTTAGATTATGAGAAGCACCACCCCTTCCAAGGATGGAAGGGGTATTTATAGTTACAAAGCTAACGTCCTCCTGACGGACTGTGGATCAGGCATACAGTGGGTAAAGACCGGTCCTTCCTCCACGATGTTACACTAAACTAATCTACGCTACAAACTAAATAATAAACTACTAAATAACGTAAATAATGACATGTCTACGAGCTAACATATGCTAGACCATAATTGGGGTGACCGACACTTTAACATGGAATTTCCAATTCCTAACATAAACCTATAACCAAGTCATCACCGCTTACCGTTCATCCAAAGTTCAAGTTTCAAGGCTAAGGAACCGGATCATGATATACCAAGTAGATGTGTCATTAGAGGACGTCATGATGGGCACATTACTTCTTCTTCAACTGTTGGCGCAATGATTGCCAACTTCATTATTCAATTGTGACCGAGGTGGCCTCCTCGATACTAAATCTATGATGAGCTCTTAAACATAGTGCTTATAATTTTACACTTTTACAAATAACTATAAATTTTTTAAACACAACTAAACATAACATCCCCTACTTGAGATGAACAATATGAGAATTTGGGGGGTCTTCAATGATCTTCAAATATATGTCTTTGATGAAAGCGTGATTCCCGAACCTTTCCACTTGAACCTTGAACTTAGGCAAACAATGACTTCCCGATCACAAATTAAGACTACACGGTAGGCTAAGGTGTATGGGTGTATCGAAACAATATATTGATTGAACAAAATGAAAGGAATGGCTTAGATGGGTGTATCTTTGCACTAAAGGTGAGTGCAACAAAAGGGTCTAACATGAAGGTCGAGAAGTCGAGGTGACTAATCGATAGACACACAAGGATAGGCTGTTTGGGTGATAATCCTATAATATTGCCTTCTTAAACTGAATAATCCAAATACATTAAGCTAACTCAACATACCTCGTCTATGGTCTCGAAATGATGCAAAGGCCAAGTTCTAAAGTTTACAAGCTACCGAGACACTCATAATTTGGTGGATTGGGGTAAATATTTAGAAATGGATAAGGTAATCTCACATATAATATCAAGGGTTATAATAAGGTCTAATCTAGTTAGGTTAAGAAAAACATGTCAAAATTTTAAAATGGCATAATTTTCAAAATAAACTAGAAAAACGAGGGCAAAATAAAGTTTAAGAGATAATTCTACTCCCGTCCCCCCACTTGAAATGTACAAAGTCCCTTTTGTACTAAACATTTAAATAAAGGTTAAGAGAAAGTAGAATTAGAGCGAGAACTTCCCTGAAATTCGCTCCTAAAAAGGAAGAAGGCCCACGAAAAGGATCGTGCCTTCACTTAAGCATCCACGAGAAAACTTCATTCCTTGAAATCAAACTACCAACAAGCATAATTCTAAAAAAAAGAAAAAGAAAAACAAAAAGAAATCTAACTCACTTTCGTAGGAATCACGATTGCATTTAGTGAATGCAACAAGCCTTTTAAACCAATTGGTGTCCCAGTGGATGAGTGTAGTCTCGTAAGGGCTTACGGTGTAACGTACCTAAAAAGTTCATTTGAAAACTAATACAAGGTTATCGTGTTTAAAGAGAAAGAATTAATACTGAGGATAGTTACGTCGTAACTCCTAGAAGGAGTTACGTCGTAATTATGGCAAAACCTGGCAGACATTACTAGAGTGTAGCTACGGCGTAACCATTGCATGAGATTACGTCATAATCGGTAATGCTCTGGGAGGATCCCTACTGGAGTTGTGTTACGGCGTAATCATGGGGACGAGTTACGCCGTGGAATCGATGGATGAACCTTGTACCGCTTTTAGTCTTCTGTAATCTTCTTCGTTTCCTGCAAAAATGGTAAAAACACAAAACCTAACTGAAATAGAAACAAAAGAAATAAAAGGGATAATTCAGGTTGTCTCCGAAAAAGCACTTTTCTTTATTACCGAGTCTCTAAGTTAGACTCAAGGCCATGGGATAGAAATGTTTGTTTGTCATTTCGTGGATGGCAATCCCAAGTTGAATCAACTCGATGAGATTCTCATCCGTTTATAGTCCGCGCCAAGCTCTAAGCACCCCAAATAAAAATTTTGATCTTTTAGTGCGGTGGTCAATCCCTTGGCCTTATCTTAAATCACTTATGTCAAGTAGTGGCCGCGCATGGCTTAATTGCTGCTTTGTCCAACTCTAAAAGTTCTTAACAGTTCTTGGCATTCTTAAAACTATTTTATCATCGCCAATCTTTAACCACACTAGCCCTTCCTTTTCATTCTTATCTAGCCTGGATAATTCTTGAAAGGGTTTCCCGAAAATTACCCTGGTGAGTCCATCCTCCACGAACTCGATAGTGTCATCTAATACCACAAAATCGACCAAGAATGAATGTGTTCCAACAAAGACATGAACATTTGTTGCAATACCCATAAATTTGTTCCATTTATACTCCAGTTCTTTTACCATAACTTGGTTGTAACATTCCTTCGATATGATGTTTACCGGGGAATTTGTGTCGATGAAGGGATGGAAATCAATGAACCCAATCTTACATGAAAATTTTAGGTTATAGGGGTTCCTATGATGGATTCGAGTTCCCATCTCATAAAACTTAGGTTGGTCGATTGTGAAAAGTATCCTCATAATTGTTGTGCCATTGGACCATGTCGATGTCACTAGAAAAATTGCTAAAGACCGATTCCCAAACCATCTTCTTCTTCAAAGTTAACAAACACATCAAAATCTTTTCCGGCGATATCGCCAAGATTTGAAGGCGTCTTTGGGGCATCACTTAGAAATTCTTCCAACGCATCACCAAAATCTCTGATAGGGTCAATTGCGCAAACCTTTTGAGGGATGGACGAAGTTCATTAGATCCGAATGTAGCAATTTCCCATTAGCTTCAAGTGTCATCTTCGAACAAAGACATCAACTCAGATATCTGTTGGGCGAGCATGGGTCTACCTAGAATGATAGGTATCCTGTTATCTTCGGGAATATCCAGGATAACAAAATCCACCGGGAAGAGGAACTTGTTGATCTTTACCAGTACGTTTTCTACAATCCCCAAAGGTGATTGCATGGATCGATCAGCCATTTCTATTTTCATTTTTGCCGGCTTAAGATTTCCGATTCCCATGCATAAGAACATTGAACGAGGCATTATGCTAATGCTTGCTCCAAGATCAGCTAAGGCGTTACACATGTTAAGATTCCCAATCAAGCAAGGGAGAGTGAAGCAACCTGGATCTTTTTCTTTTTGTGGTAGTTCATTTCTTAGAATTGCTTAACATCTTTCATTTAGTCGAACTGTCTCATCGAGATCATTCTTCTCATTACTTAATTCCTGCAAAACATTGTTAGAATTAGTTCTAATGGAATTAATTAGAGGAATGTTTACCAGAAGAGCTCCAATATCATGAAGTAAGAGTTTCTCATTGCAAATTCTTCTTTTGACCATCTCAGAGAAGGTAGTTGGCTCCTCAGAAACTGTTTCAACCGAATTGACAATTTCTTCATCCCGTGCAACAAGATAGTCTATAATGGCTTTTGAGTAAGTCCACATTATTTTCCAAGCCCTTGATCCGGTCTTCATGAATCTTAAGAGAAGACACCGTGCTCTCTACGAATTTTATCATCATTTTTTCTATCCTCTCGTCACGTTCCTTTGATTCTTCAATGTGATCAAGAATCATCCTTTCCAAGCTATTTTCAACCTTGGCCCCAAATACACTTTTTACTTTTTCTACCCTACAAGCTTCACTTTCACTAGCCCTTTCCAGTCTCCGCTTTTCAAACATTGCACCGTAGTCATTTTCCCTCTTGGTTAATGTTTTCATCACCTTGTGTTTGTAATTATCTTTTGGTCCATAGCCGGTTTCCACATGCCATTTATAGCAATGGTCAGATATCCGTCGAATAGATTCCAAATCTTGGTCGGGTGCCATGCTTGGAATAGGTCTAGGAGAATCGAGAAGTTCACGGGTCTCTGCATTAATCCCTCTATAGAAAACATAGACAATTTGGTGCTTATTCAGGGCATGAGTAGGGCAGCGATAAAGCAGCTCATTGTATCATTCCCATGCTTGATACAATGTTTCTTTTCTTACTTGAATGAACTGATGGATTTTACTGCGAAGTTTAGAAATCTTTGAAGGAGGGCAAAACTGTTGGACGAACTCCCTTCTTAATTGATCCCACATTCCTTTGCATTCGGCAGGGAGTCTATTATACCACCTTTTGGCAGTTCCTATAAGATTCATAGGAAAATTTTTTGGTGTAACAGAATAACTAGGTATATTTGCAAATCTTCCACATGACTTTGCAAATCTTCATTCTCATCCCTTGAAAACTGTAGCTCGCGTAATTCCAGGATAAATTGGTCCGGAATGGAGAATTCTCCCATCTCGGAGTCTTGCATGAAAGTTCTTTGACAGTCTATGTTGGTTTGCTCCATATACTGTTCCATAGTTATTCCTTCAATGCCAACTTCCTTAGTTACTTGAGTTACGCATCAGTTAATTGATTCATAAAATGAGAAAATATTATGTATGGAATTGGTGAGTAATCTTTTGGTCCGAAGCGTTTTTCGGGATTGTCGAATGGGGTAGCGAGAAATGGCTTGGAGCTTCGGTCTTGAATCATGACATTACAAAAAGAAAGAAAATTAAAATAGACTTAATAAAACCCTAATATAATTCCCGTGGCATAAAAACTTGATGCGGGTTTCTTGACGTGTTTTAATATTTATAAGTGTCTCGTTTACCTATGGTCTTTCTTATGTACTAAGGACGATGTACCCGATCGTGTGTAGTGTAGTAATCGGTAAAACCGAGGGTCGTCGCAAGATCTATTTGATTGGACTCTAATTAAGTCTAGGTGTCACCGGTTTTAATGGTTTTAAGGTTTGAAATGATTAATTAACTAATAAGACAAGAAATGAAAGAAAGCAAATAAAGGCAAAGGTTGTGATCAATAGAGGTAAAGTGTGCTAACCTAGTTACTCATCCTATCAAGTTGTGTTCACGTCTAATTACTTCCAATTGCTTCAAGTGGGGTTTAGGTCGCTAGGACAACATTTGGTCGATTCGTCCTAACCTATCGGCAAAGGTTTCCATAGGAGATCAAGCTACTACCCTTGAAAGTCCAGTTGTTTTAGTCCCCAAGACAAGTTATTAAGTTCCGCTACATGCAAGATTCATAAAAATGAGTGCCGGGCGCTAGCATCTTAGACACTCATCCCTAACTTCTTAAGTTCATTCAAACGGCAGGTGATCCTTTGGTCAGTTCGCACAAGCGAAAAAGGGTCGTCAGTAGGTCAATTCTTACCCTTCCCACTCGCTCTACCTACTTAGGGTCAGTTGGTCAATTCTCCTAAGCAACTAGACACTACCATCATTCAAAACTACCGAAACAAGGGTAGCTACCAACAAACTATGCATGCATACACCAGAAACAATTATACGGAAGCAATGTAAACATAAACATAACAATTAAGGAATCATAACTAGGCTAGCACCAAAGGTGCTTTGCTGATCATATTAAATGAAACAATCAATTCAATGTTTATCATATTGAAATACATGAATTAAAAGTAAAAAAGAAAGATAATCGCTAATGCTTATCGTTAGGGAGTGATTTCTCCCTTGGAGATGGCTTCGTATGCTCCTCAAGATCTGCCTTCAATCCCCTACTCACGTTCTCTGCTTTTTGGTGTGGAGTGAATGATGTGACATGCAGAATTTAGGGCTGGTATTTATAGGCGAGATCTAGTTATGGCGTAACTTAAGTTGAGAGTTACGCCGTAACCTATATAAATCCATAATAATGCTCTCGTTATAGCTGGTTACCGCGTAACACATGGAATGAGTTACGTCGTATCTTCAGTACAGGTTACAATGTCATGATTAGGCCGTAATCGTTGGAAGGAGTTACGGCGTAGCTTGTAGCAGCATGGAACTTCATTTGACCTAATGGGTTATGGCGTAATCCTTGGTGGGAGTTACGCCGTAATATTCTGCTGAGCTGGCCTTCTGAGTCACACATTAGTTACGGCATAATGTGAGAGTGTAGTTACGCCGTAACTTCATCATAGTGGGCATACTATCATTATTCTCTTATAAAATCGCCAAATCCACGTCTCTTTAGCTCTAATGCTCGTAATTTACCTGAAAGTGAAATATTGAGGAAAACAAGCATAAATCCATATAAATGATATAAAATACGAGCATTATCGGGGGAATTTGACACTTAGTATTCAGGACTATTTAATGTTATCAACATCTCTCATGATCGTCTCACCGACGACCAAAAGAAAAAGCTTTCCAAAAATAGTGAGGCAAAAATGGTTTTATACAATGCCTTACCTAAAAAGGAATTTGAAAGAATTTATATGCTTAAAACTTCTAAATAAATTTGGAATTCTTTAGTTATAACACACCAAGGAAATCAACAAGTTAAAAATAACAAAATTGATTTATTTGTTCAACAATATGAACAATTTTCAATATCGGATGAGGATAGTATAAACAATTCTTTTGCTAACTTTAATACTATTATTACCTCTTTACAAGCACTTGATGAGTCTTTTTCTAGTCGTAATCATGTGGGAGATTTCTAAGGGTGCTTCCATCAAGCGAAGACCGAAGGTGACAACCATCGAAGAACCCAAAGACTTATCAATCCTCACTCTCGATGAACTCATAGGCAACCTAAAAGTCTATGAGCTCGTCCTCGCTAAAGACTCAGAATCCTCAAAAGAGAAGAAAGACAAGCACAAATCTCTTTCCTTAAAAGCCAAGAAGGTCTCAAGCGATGAAGAAACCTCATATTCGGAGAATGATGACGAAGATTATGCAATGGCGGTACGGGATTTCAAGAAGTTCTTTCGGAGAAAAGGAAGATATGTCAACCAACCATATGATGACAAGAAGGGGTTCCGGAAAGGCAAAGACAACAAGAAAGTAAAGGACGAACGCACATGTTTTAAATGCGGGGATCCTAATTACTTCATTAGTAAGTGTCCCAAACGTGACGAACAAAAGGCGTTCGTAAGTGGCTCGTGGGGAATGAGTGAGAAGTTGAACGAAGAAATTTGTCTCATGGCAAAAGACTCAAACGAGGTGTGCCTAAAGGTTGACCTAGATCCGGATGAATGGATCAAGGATAGCGGGTTCATGAGGCATGTGACCAGTAATAAAGATTTGTTCTCCACGTACGAATTCTTCATTGGAGGAAATGTGGTGTTTGGAAATATTAAGAGCAAAATCATCGTTAAAGGTACAATTTCTCACAAATCCTTAACCATTAACGATGTATGTCACGTAGAAAACCTAAACTTCAATCTTCTAAGTATAGGACAAATATGTGATAAAAAGTGCAATGTACTTTTTAGTGAAACCGGTAGTAAAATATTTAAAAATGGTATTACTATAAGAAGAGGCATTAGAAAACATGGACTCTATGTCATTAAAATCGGAAATGAACCAAAAGACAAACTTTGTCTTACCTCTATGGATGATACTTCGACCTTATGGCATAGAATATTGGGTCACGCCTATAAGCGACTTCTTCAATCGCTGTCATCCAAAGAACTAGTAAGAGACCTACCCAAATTAAAATACGAACATCATTTTTATGATGCTTGTAACATAGGAAAACAAGTTCATGCTAGTCATAAAGCTAAAAATATGGTTTCTATAACTAAGTGTCTAGAATTACTACATATGGATTTATTTTGTCCATCCGCTATTCAAAGTTACTGAGGTAACTTCTATACTTTGGTTATAGTGGATGATTACTCTAGGTATACATGGACTATATTTTAAAAGAATAAAACTGAAATGTTCAATTACTTTGAAATATAAGAAAACCCAAAGACAACTAGAAAGTCCTATTGTGTCAATTAGAATGGATCATGGTAGGGAATTTGATAATGAAATGCAATTTGGAGCCTTTTGTGATGCTAATGGCATTACTCACAATTTCTCGGCTCCTCGCACTCCACAATCAAATTGGGTAGTTGAAAGGAAAAATAGAACCCTACAAGAAATGAGTCGCACCATGATTAATGAGCAATCAATTCCTCAAAAATTTTGGTGCAACGCCTTCGACACATCAACCTATATACTAAACCGAGTCCTAATTAGACCATTCTTAGGAAAAACTTCATACGAGTTACTACGAGGAAAAAAGCCTACGTTAGAACACTTTAGAGTCTTTGGTGGTAAATGTTTCTTACTTAATACTAAAGATTATTTAACAAAATTTGATCATAAATCAGCCAAAGGTATCTTCTTAGGATATTCTCCTAATAGTAAAGCATACGTAATACTAAATAAAGAAACCATGAAAGTTGAATAATCTTTAAACGTAAAATTTGATGAGAGTCCACCTAAAGCTACCCTACCTCTTGTCGATGACGAGTTAATCGAAAGTGAAGTCATAGAAATCAACGAAAATATAAATAAAGAAGATGATCCATTAAACAATGAAATCATCAATATTAAAGAGTCTAAAGATCATCGCGTAGAAAAGGTTATAGGAAAGTTAAATGAAAGAACCTTAAGATCTCAAGTTCAAAACCAAAGTAGTTTATTTTGTTTTGTCTTAACCATAGAACCTAAAAACACTCAAGAAGCCATAAAAGATCAAAGTTGGCTAATGGCTATGCAAGAAGAGTTAAATCAATTTGTTTCTAACAATGTTTGGAAACTTGTCCATAACCTAAAAACCAAACCATAATCGGAACAAAATGGGTATATAAAACAAGTTAGATGCGAGACGGTGTCGTAAAATAAAGCTAGACTTGTTGCCCAAGGGTATAACCGACAAGAAGGTATAGACGGACTAAAACACGTAAACAAAAACGGAAATGTATAAAAACATATTAAAAGGGACAAAGACGTATGAAAACGGACGAAAACGTATTAAAACAGACAAAAACATGTAAAAACATACGAATATGTGTAAAAGTGAAAGAAAATGTATGAAAACGGTTGAAAAATACTTAAAACATATGAAAATAGATAAAAACGGATGAAAACGGACAAAAACGTAGTAAATCGGACGAAAACGTGCAAAACAGCTGGAAACGGACGAAAACGTACAAAAACTTATACAAACTGAGTAAAAGATGAAAAAACCAGCGAATACATGTAAACAGGGAACAAAAATCTGTAAACAAAAATGGAAATGTATAAAAACAGATTAAAAGGGACAAAGACGTATGAAAACGGACGAAACCGTATTAAAACAGACGAAAACGTGTAAAAACGTACGAATGTGTGTAAAAGTGTAAGAAAACGTATGCAAACGGTTGAAAATTCTTAAAACCATATGAAAATGGGTAAAAGCGGATGAAAGCGGACAAAAGCGGAGTAAATCGGACGAAAATGTGCAAAGTAGCGGAAGCGATGACGTACGCAAAAACTTATACAAAGCGGGTAAAGATGAAAAACCGGTAAACGTGTAAACACGGACGAAAACACGTAAACAAAAGCTAAGCGTATAAAAGCAGTTAAAAGCGACAAAGGCGTATGAAAATGGACAAAAGCGTATTAAAGTAGACGGCGTGTAAAATGTATGAATGTGTGTAAAAGTGTAATAAAGCGTATGAAAATTGTTGAAAAATTCTTAAAACATATGAAAATGGGTAAAACGGATGAAAGCGGACAAAATACGGATAAATCGGACGAAAACGTGCAAAAGCAATTTGAAGCGGACGAAACGTACAAAAACTTATGCAAGCGGAATAAAGATGAAAAAACCGGTAACGTGTAAACACGGACCTAAACACAGTAAACAAAAGCGGAAGCGTATAAAAAGATTAAAAGGGACAAAGGCGTATGAAAGCGGATGAAACCGCATTAAAAAGCAGAAAGCGTAAAAAGCGTCACGAATGTATGTAAAAGTGTAAGAAAACGATGCAAATGGGTGAAAAAGCGGATAAAAGCATGAAAATGGGTAAAATCGGATGGCGTGCGGAAAAAAGCGAGTAAATCGGACGAAAACGTGCAAAACTTATTGAAGCGGATGAAGATGTAAAAAACTTATACAAACGGGTAAAAGATGTAAACAAAAGCGGAAGCGTAAAAGGGACAAAGATGTATGAAAATACAGTAAACAAAAACGGAAATGTATAAAAACAGATTAAAAGGGACAAAGATGTATGAAAACGGACAAAAACGTATTAAAATAGACGAAAACGTGTAAAAACGTACGAATGTGTGTAAAAGTGTAATAAAACATATGAAAATTGTTGAAAATTTCTTAAAAACATATGAAAATGGGTAAAAACGGATGAAAACGGACAAAAAACGGAGTAAATCGGACGAAACGTGCAAAACAGCTGGAAACGGACGAAATAGTACAAAAACTTATGCAAACGGACTAAAAGATGAAAAAACCAGCGAAAACGTGTAAACACGGACGTAAACCTGTAAACAAAAACGGAAACGTATAAAAAAAGATTAAAAGGGACAAAGACGTATGACAACGGACGAAACCATATTAAAACAGACGAAAACGTGTAAAAACGTACGAATGTGTGTAAAAGTGTAAGAAAACGTATGCAAACGGTTGAAAAATTCTTAAATACATATGAAAATGGGTAAAAATGGATGAAACAAGACAAAAACGGAGTAAATCGGACGAAAACGTGCAAAATAGCTGGAAACGGATGAAAGCGTACAAAAACTTATACAAGCGGGTAAAAGATGAAAAAACCGGTAGCGTGTAAACACGGACGAAAACACAGTAAACAAAATGGAAGCGTATAAAAGCAGTTAAAAGAGATAAAGGCGTATGAAAGCGAACAAAAGCGTATTAAAATAGGCGGCGTGTAAAAGCGTGCGAATGTGTGTAAAAGTGTAATAAAACATATGAAAATTGTTGAAAATTTCTTAAAACATATGAAAATGGGTAAAACGGATGAAAGCAGGACAAAAGCGGAGTAAATCGGATGAAAACGTGCAAAATAAATTGAAGCGGACGAAATAGTGCAAAAACTTATACAAGCGGACTAAAAGATGAAAAACCGGTAGCGTGTAAACACGGACGTAAACACGTAAACAAAAACGAAGCGTATAAAAAGATTAAAAGGGACAAAGACGTATGAAAACGGACGAAACCGTATTAAAACAGACGAAAACGTGTAAAAACGTACGAATGTGTGTAAAAGTGTAAGAAAACGTATGCAAACGGTTGAAAAATTCTTAAAAACATATGAAAATGGGTAAAAACGGATGAAAACGGACAAAAACGGAGTAAATCGGACGAAAACGTGCAAAATAGCTGGAAACGGATGAAAACGTACAAAAACTTATACAAACGGAGTAAAAGATGAAAAACCGGTAAAACGTGTAAACGGACGAAAACACAGTAAACAAAAGCGAAGCGTATAAAACATATTAAAAAGGACAAAGACGTATGAAAACGGACAAAAACGTGTTAAAATAGACGAAAACGTGTAAAAACGTACGAATGTGTGTAAAAGTGTAATAAAACATATGAAAATTGTTGAAAAATTCTTAAAAACATATGAAAATGGGTAAAAACGGATGAAAACGGACAAAAAATGGAGTAAGTCGGACGAAACGTGCAAAAGCAACTAGAAATGGATGAAATAGTACAAAAACTTATGCAAGCGGACTAAAAGATGAAAAACCGGTAACGTGTAAACACGGACTTAAACACAGTAAACAAAAGCGAAGCGTATAAAAAAAGATTAAAAGGGACAAAGGCGTATGAAAATGGATGAAACCATATTAAAAGCAGGACGTGTAAAACGACGAATGTGTGTAAAAGTGTAAGAAAAATGCAAGCGGTTGAAAAATTCTTAAATACATATGAAAATGGGTAAAAGCGATTAATCGGACGGCGTGCAAAAGCAATTTGGAAGCGGACGAAAATGTACAAAACCTTATACAAGCGTAAAAGATGAAAAAACCGGTAGCGTGTAAACACGGACGTAAACAAAAGCGAAGCGTATAAAAACATATTAAATGGGACAAAGACGTATGAAAACGGACAAAAACGTATTAAATTAGACGAAAACGTGTAAAAACGTACGAATGTGTGTAAAAGTGTAACAAAACGTATGAAAACGGGCGAAAAAGTCTTGAAATTTATGAAAATGCGTATAAACGGACAAAAACGGAGTAAATATGACGAAAACGTGTAACAACGTAAGAAAATATATGAAACATTTGAAAATGTATGTTTATATGTAAAACTGATGAAAACGTATGCAAACGGACGAAAACGTAGAAAAACTTATACAAACGGACTAAAATAAAAAAAACCGGTGGCGTAAACACGGACGAAAACACGTAAACAAAAGCGGAAGCGTATAAAAGCAGTTAAATGGGACAAAGGCGTGCAGCGGGAAAACGTATTAAAAGCAGACGGCGTATAAACGTACGGATGTGTGTAAAAGTGTATGAAAACGTATGAAAACAGATGAAAAATTCTTATAAACATATTAAAATGGGTAAAAACAGATGAAAACGGACAAAAACGGAGTAAATCGGACGAAAACGTGTAACAACGTAAGAAAATGTATGAACCGTTTGAAAATGTACGTTAATATGTAAAACAGATGAAAACGTATGCAAACGGACGAAAACATGAAAAAACCAGCGAAAACGTGTAAACACGGACGAAAACCTGTAAACAAAAATGAAAACGTATAAAAAGCAGAATAAAAGGGACAAAGGCGTACGAAAACGTATTAAAACAGATGAAATCGTTTAAAAACGTATTAATGCGTGTAAACGTGTAAGAAAACGTAAGTAAAAGGGCAAAAAAAGTCTTGACAAAAGTAAACAACCCCTAACTCATATAGTATGGCTAAACATATGTGTCAGCATCCTATTGGGGACAGCAGGAGGACCCACTTCTTCACATCTATACTACATATAAAGACAACATAATCCAAAATATAAAATAATTAAACACACTAATTAATATTATTTTAAAGCACCCTAAAATGAAAAGTACATGTTATTATACACATTATACAAATTGATAAAACACACAAAGCTTCATACAAGCTAACAAGTTGATAGTATATATAGTTTTAAAAACCGGACCGGACCAACAGATTCAACCTAAAAAGTAAAAAGTGGCACGGTTTAATTTGACCCGTTTTCGATCCAACCCATCGGGTTGACGCGATTTAAATCAATCCGTTTTTTGATCGGAACGGTTCAACCGGTTGAACCGCCCGGGTCGAATCGGGTTTCAAAACATTATGTTTAATCCCCAAATCTTCAAACTTCTATTATTTTTCGTTTATAACACATAATCCCTTTTTTATCTCTAAACAATTTCTCAATATAAAATCTCGTTGCTATATGCACGGGTACTCGTCTAGTATATATATGTATTCGTTTGGCTTAATTTTTTTTTCGAGAAGTTGGAGGGAATGATGTTTTCATTTTTACTACCATTTTTCATAATTGTCAAATGTCCAGGGTTGGTTATGTTATATTGCCAAATTCATGTATACATTTTGTAAATTGTTTTATCAATACTAGAAGTGTTTTATGTGTTACTACAAAGCTTCTATTCTCCAAGAAGTATTTGTTATTTTTCTTGGGTAAACAAAAATGTGAATTAATCTTCTAATTAACATTTGCAATGATGAAACCTCTTGGGTTCCTTAGCGTTTAGTTAGAGTGTGGTTTAATTACATTTATTTACAATATATACTTCATTCAGTATCTCTTAATCCGAATCTCAACCGTCAAACTTTCACCCACCACCAATAATTACAATGGCGAACACTCCATTCATCAATGAGTTGAAAGACATGTCCGGATCAGAAAAACTACATCAAAGTTTCAAGTTCCTTTTCATTCAAGATCACACAGAAGATGAAGCATTTTGGAGGTTTTTTGGGGAGCAATGCAATGAGTTGCAGAGGAAGATACAAGTGCAGACTGAAAGGATGGTTGAGGTGTGGTCTATTAACCATGATGATGAAGAAGTGGTGGGGATGTCTATGAGTGCTTGAGGTTGCGAGATGATCGGGATGCGCAGGAGGTTGGAGGTTTTGAGGGCTTGTTGGTTGAAGTCCATGCATGTTTGAATGAGAAGGAGGAGCATATGGACATCATGGATTTTTATGATTAGGTCATATGTTTATGTATGTGTTTTGTGTTTTGTCATCTTGGTGATACGTGTATGGTTATCTTTTGGGGTAGATGGTGCATATTGTTTATGATGGGGATGTTAGATTAATGTAGCTATTAACAATGACAATGGTACAATGATCGTATTATATAATGATAATAGTTTAGCATATGTTAATATGCTTTTATTTATGCCATTTTTCCTTTTATAGTTTAAACTATATAATGATATTTAGTTTTCTCTCACACACATGGGTCAAACACAGATCTGAAAACTTGCAAAACAAAATATGGTTTCGGTGAAATTAGGGGTTTCTAATATACAACATATTTATCAAATTAAAACATATATTTAAGACATCTTGTGTTTGTGTATTCAAATTGATGATTCAATTTTCATGAAATGATCATATATAGTTGATCATCGTATGGTTGTATTGGGGTTGAAAGCGATGAATACATGGTCATCAAAGAAATATAAAGGTATATATCTGATTATTATGTTTCATTTTGATAAATTGATAATTGTTTGAGCAATATTTGATGTTTTAATGACGACCTACTTGTCAAAATATAAGCTTGTTGCAATTTGGGAATTGGGTTCTTGATTATGATGAATGAATGACCCAGTTAGGAAATGTGTTATATGATGATTTTATCATGATTTGGTGAAGGTTATGTGATTAGATGGACAATTAGTTTGCACATCTTGACTTTGGTTCGATTTTAATGTTAAAATTGATTATTTCCTTTTTGCTTTAAGCGGTGTAAGCTTACCAACAAAATCAAGGCTATGATGAATTCGACGGGTATTTTACAAAATGATAATGCCCATATATTGGCTTGGCGAGCATGTTAAGGTTGCATCCATGGTGGGCAATCCAATTTTTCAAACGGCTACCCTATCGAGCACGTATTTTGTGACTAATGGATTATCTGTATGTTAAACACCATGACCATCAACGCTTTGATCAATTATGACGGGTAGTTTTAAACTTGAGATTTCCCATATCTAGACTGGTTTATAGCAATGTATAGAGCGATTATGTCGCATGTTTGTGACCGTTTTATTTTATATGCATAATATTATCACAACCTTGTACTTTAATGAAGTTGGTAAATTTCTTGGTCAATCATGTTTCATTGTGGTGGCGTCCGTTGGCGTCACGTGTATATATAGTTTACATTAGAAGCTATATATAATCATTGGTCCTTATCATACACCCATCCCAATGAATCATGATTGGCTCGAAGATGTTAAGCATCGTGTATATAGTCGTAGTAGAATGGGTGGAATTTGATATCGAATAATAATACTTTGATTGAAAGTTCCACAAAGTTGCAATTATTTTATGCTTGGTCCAATCGGATATCGCACCTAAAGGGCATTGTAAGTGCAATGGTCTGCAAAGACACATTTTGCTAGACGGATGAACAAATAGTGTTTGTTACTTTAAAAATTTAGATTCGTATATGGAAATTTTACTCATCCGCTTTAATTTCAGCAATAGGTAAACAGACTCCATAAAGGGAGGCATTTCAATAGATTAATCCTGAACCAGTGCTGAGGATGTTGTTTCAGACTGAATCATGGAATGCAAACACAATAAAAGGTAAGCATCGTAAAATTAGTTAACACAAACATTGGCTTCGTAAAATTAGTTAACACAAACATTGGCTTTTACTTGATAAAATATCTTACAACCACCTGCCAAAGGCTAAAACAAAAGATTACAACAACATTCAAAATAAAATTCAAGACAAGTACATAACTACAAATGCAAAGACCAGCATAAACAAGACATCATGACCAACAACAGCTTCCCCCAGCTATGCAAACACACTTACCAATCCATTAAGCCCTTAAGTTTCTGAATGAACACATCATGATTGCGAAAATTTAGCTCCAATCCAGCTGCCAAAATGTTGTTCCCTATTCACTATCGTATAAAACAGTTTAAGAACATAAAACAAACTAATAGTGAACAATGACTGAAATTAACGAAAGTAAAACACACTGACTAATTTTCAACATCATATTCTTTATTAGAAATGAATCAAAAGAATCGTTACCCAAGTACTTGCGGAATAGTACTTGGGATTGAAATGACAAAGTTTGGTAACTCCTCTCTAAGCTCGGGCTAAGTCGAGCACAACTTCAAGTACCTCTTGAGCTATCTCGGGGATTAAGTTGTATTTGGAGGAGTGAAAGATGGCTAACGTGTGGGTGTGTTTTAAAATTCATAAGCAATCTATCACTCCATCTCTTATGCTATTTATACATGTATGAGTTTTAACTCTTTCCTAAGTGACAAGCGACAACTTCTGAAGACAAAATACTTATGTATTTTGTCTCATTCTAAAGACTATTTTAGGTAAGAGACAAGACTGCTTTCCTAAGGTCGGTGATGACACCGAGCACGATCTTTGCCATTCGAGGAAAGTTGACTTTGGTTTATAAGGACTTCGTCTTATCAGTTCAAACTTATACCGCCTTGTCCGCTCATTCTTGATCTTCATATCCTTGATCTTCTAATTCAGTTTGTCTTGATGTAAGTAGTTGGAGAGAGTCTTAGGGATTGATGATTTATTGTCATCACTCACTGAATCCACCATCTTCTTCTTGACTCGGTCTTCACCCTTTAAGTTCCGCCTTCGAGTGGAGAGACTTCCTTGTTGCCTCGTACTAAGTATCTTGAAGATGGCTCACCGAGAGACTATCGCTCGATGACTGTTGTTGTTAAAAGGTCTAAACACTTGGGATATTTTCTATTCAAATCCTAGATGAAGGGGTTTGGGTATTCTTGAACCAACAGTCTCCCTATTTGGATATACAAATAGCCTAAGTGTTTGATCATTGTAAGTGAGCAAATGGCTTCTTCACTTGAATGTACTAATGAATACAATAAGGAACCTTGAATATTTTAACAAAGCATACATCTTTTATTGATCACATTACATGGTTCCTATCACTAGTACAATAAAACAAAATGATTTCGATCCGGATGGATTCCAGTGCTTCAAGCTTTGGTTTCTTTTGAGGTGCTTCTTTGCGGGTGCTCTCTTAACTTCTTATTCAAGTCTTTGCGAACACGATATTTTCGGGGTGTTGATTTGAGAGGCCACGGTATATAACTGCCATAGTTCCTACATTGCAAGATAAATATCACTCCACCTTTGGAATGTTGGGTTTCCATAGACATCAATGAAAATAGCCCTCTTCGAGGCTTATCAATCACCGACAGTTCACAATTTTACACCTTGGCGACTCCCTGTTGCATTCGAGTCCGAGCGCTTTGATCTCGTTGGAACTCAACTCTCTTCCTTTTGCCGGTGGATGATTGTGGTTGAGATCCTTGAGGTCTTTGTTAAGGTTGGTGAATCCCAATTGTTGGTGCATCCTCGATCTTTCATACCTTTTCTTGAGCATCTTCATCGACTCCTTAACCACCGCGTTACGCTTCTTTTCAATTAAAGGACCAAGTTCATCGAGTTCGGTGATCCCAAAGTCGGTGAATTTTGGGGATCATGAACCTCAAAGTGTCTTTATCATCCCCACAGCAGACATTCATTGCTAGCGGTTTAGACTTGGGGATGATTCGACATCGAGATCTTCTCGGTAGCCTTCTACTTGTCATTGTCGATTATAATGGTCAATTCTTGCTTTTCGATGGTCGCAACCTTCTTGTTCTTTTCTTCCAAGCGCTTTCTCATTTCGACCATCTTAGCGACTGAGCATCCTTAAACTTTTGTCTGCTTGACCATACGAAGCTTCTTTGGATCAATTCGGGTTCTCGGCTTCTTGACGACAACTTTTATCGATTGCTTCTTTGCTCTTCCTTTCCTCCTCGGCTAGTTTTGTTTCCTTTCTTCTTTTGCAAGATAGGCACTTGGCTATTGCGGTGAGAGCGGTATTGATGTTGCCGATCTTGTATGGAATCTTCTCGAGCTCGGGAGTTTGCATTATGCCTTTTCCTTTGTCTGGCACGAGGAAGATGATGATGCTACCGATGGTGGTGGTGTTGTTGTGATGGGTGTAGCTGTCATAGCCATTGTTGTTGTTGATGATAAGGGTGGGATAGATGAAATTGGTATTCTTTGAAACGGTGGTGATGATGATATTGGTGCTTGAGATAATGGTGGTGTTGGCTCCCCTCGGTGTGAGAGGAAGTCTCTTGATGGTCCTCTCCCCTCAATTGCGACAACGTCGGTGAGAGCAAGAGTTGGCTCGACACTAGGGGAGTTTGGGTGGCTTGACCTTTGAAGGCTTGGTAGATTTGGTGACCATCACCTTTATATCAGATGTATCCTTTTGTAGACCGGTGACCTTTGTCTCTAGACTAGCTTGAGAGAGTTCAAAGCGGTCATGCGTTGCCCAAGATTCAAGCCATTGATGAGGAAGCCTTGGCCAAATTGGTCACTGAGCATCCAAAGAGCCCAGTCTTGCACGAAGAGATTGAATCGAAGATTGAAGATCTGAACATTGGTAGATTTGAGCATAGTGATCGATTCGGTGAGGATGAGGAATTCTTCAAGTAAGCCTCGATAGCCTCCAAAGCACTTTTGAGTTAAGTCTTGGGTCTTCTTCATTGCATCCTTGATTTCATCAATGGTAACTCCACAAGTTTGAAGATGTTTTAGAAACTTAACTAGGTTTTCATCCATTCTATGAAGATGCTGATACATTAGATCCTTGTGTTCATCAGTGTTGGCATTGAATGTGAGCACATCATACTTTAAATCAGCATAGCTGGTAGCAGCTTCAGTGTGGTGATCCCATAATGTTTCAGTAACCCCAGAATATAGCTTCCTTGAAGCTTTAGTGATCCACTAAACCGGTGTCTTTCGGTGATTGGAAGACGTTGTCAAACCTCTTGAATTCATCGAGCGGATGAAGAGAGTCGAGTCATTATCTTGAGGTTGAAATGGTGACTCACTATGCTCTTTGGATCGGTGAGGTTCTTGTTGATTGAACCTCGGCGTCCATTTCTTCTCCGGTGATAAATTGCATCTTCACTTTCGACATCTTCATCATCGAAAATAGTATCTACGCAACATCGGCAATAGTCAACAAGGGGTGGTGATGGGTTCCATATCGATGGGTGGTATATTTCCTCGAGTCTTTGTCCCCGTTGACCCCTCGAGACAATGGTGGGTGTTTCCAGTGTCTTCTCTAGAGTCGAGATTGGTGGTGGGTTCGATGTCGGTGGTTGTTCCTTTCCTCCTAGTCTTTGTCGTCCGTTGACCCCCGAGACAACGATGGGTGGTTCCAGTGCCTTTGGTGGAGTCGGTGGCGATTATATCCTTATCGGTGGGTTGTTCGGTTCCTACGAGTCTTTGGGATCGATCGGTGTGCCCTCGAGACAAAGGCTTTGATTTGCTAATGTCATCCTTGGGAGTTGTGGGCGCTCCCCTACCGGTGAGTTGTTTGTTTCCCTCTGGATCTTGAGGAGTAGTAATTTTAACCAAGGGCCGGCTGCGATGTATCGGTGTCCTTCGTTGTCACGAGGGTGGATGTTGCTTGGTCACGGTGGGTGTCTATTTGGGCCTTTTGTGCCTTTTGGGCCTTTTGTGCCTTTTAGTCTTAGGTGACTTCCCTTTCTCTTTTTAGGAGCGGGGTTAGGAGACCTTGAATCCCTACGGTTGTTCTGACAACCATGTGGGCCGTCAATACAATATCGAGGGAATAGAGATGGGTCTTTTGAAAATTAGATTGGCTCGGGTACTAGGTAAGCGGTGTATTTGTACTCCACGAGGATAATTACAACCCAATGGCTAGGGTGCGAAATGTAGCTTGCTCAAAGCACATGAGACAAAACCTATGCCATCAGAATAAAATTAACTTGAAATGTATTTAGGACCTAGTTTTAACCCATATTGTAGTCTAACCCTGTTGAGGTGCAAAAAGTTTTGTAATCCAGGGTGGTGACCTTTCCCATTAAATGGACTGAACTTAATGAGATACTCCCTGAGGGGTCTTAGGTCTGTCTCATTAGTTGAGGGTGACGGGTCATAGGCTGTGGCTGTAGCCCAAAACTCCCTGAGGAGGTTTTGGTACAGTATAAAGGGACACTGAATAAAGGCCGTTTTCGGTGGGCGATTAAACAAAAATTTCATAATGTCTTTATAAGTTTGGGACATTTGTGGGTATTCAAAATTGCCTATGACATTATTGGTTTTAAATTCAACGTTCTTGAGTTCCCACCTTGTGTGGTGCAAAATGAAATATCGTGTTCTTGCCATTTCCATTTAGAAAAGTTTTAGGGTTTTGAAAAGTTTTCTAGACAAGAACAATCAAAGAACTTTGATACTTTTTGAGTGTTGTGAAAATCTTTTGTAAATGTTCACGGAGAAGATTTTAGTGAAAACAAATTTGTGAATAAAGAACACACAAAAGATTTATGGGTTTGAGAGAAAATTTTGTGAGTTTTGCTTGAAATAACTTTGTGTGTGTTTATGAGGTTTTGAAGAGGTATTTATAGAGTGGTGAGAAGGGTGGTTTGTGCACAAATGGGAATTTGTAGAGTCGGTTTTAGAAAACGTTTAAATTTACACATTTAATGCCACCACTCCACTACCCGCAGTAAAATCCTGTTTTTCAAGGTAACAGTTGTAGTGCACAGTAAAAGTGCATTCTGCAGAGTTAAAATATCCTTAGGATATTTTATGTGAGGGGAGGCATTTAATGCAAAGTGGGATGAGGTAAGTATTAGAGGGACCCTGGACACGGATGACAGTAAGACAAAGAGACATATATTCCTTTATTAAATTGGTATGGTTACCAACCTAGGACATTAAGTAACTGATACTTGGAGCATTTAGTTACTCATTGAATGCTCTTTGTCAAATGTCAGGGACCCAGAATGAGTCTTACTCAATCAATGAGAAAAGGATTTTGGGTGTTCAGGGAGGATGGACCATTTCGAGAGAAGACTTCTTGAGATTAGGATTGATTTTCGGTTTTCGACTTTCAATGTCAAGCATTCCTAATTGACTTTCGGTCTCACGAAGGTAGGTTCATCTAAGGGTTTGGTGAAGATATCGACAAGTTGATATTGATGGGGATGAAATGAAGTTCTATGTCTCCTTTCATTATGTGATCACGATGAATTGATATCGATATCAATGTGTTTGGTTCTTTGTTGGAGGGCGGGGTTGTTGGAGATTGCAATAGCACTGGTGTTATCACGAAGATGGGTACCATTTTGTAATGGATATCATAGTCATTGAGTTGACTTTTCATCCATAATACATTGGCACAACATCCTCTGTGACTACATACTCGACGGTGAAGACATAACTTGCGATTGTTGCTTTTAGCACTCCAACAACCGACTTTCCTCCAAGAAATTGATAGGACCACGAGGTACTTTTTACATCCATGTTGCGACCCAAGCATAATCGAATCGAGAATACCCTTTGAGGTCAAACCCTTAGCACTTTGGATAGTAAAGTCCAAGGCTTGGGTTCCCTCGGTGTCGAGAATTCACTTACTGCGGTGAGATGGGATTCTTTAGGATAAGGCGATATCTTGCTATTAGGCAGACCGAGAATTGGATGTCGGTCTAGAAGCGATTAGATACATCGGTGAGCCTACAATCCCACGAAATGAGTTTGATTCTTGATTTGCCGGTGAGATCGGGTCCAAAGTTGTTAGGAGGGACCATTGGAGTCTTCTTGAGGCACGATCGATATCTCATATTTCTTCAAGAGATTTACGGTTTATTTCTCTTGGTGATGGATATTCCTTTATCGGTTTGCTTGATTTATTGTCCAAGGAAGTAGGTGAGTTCACCCATCATGCTCATTTCAAACTTCTTTGTCATCAGTTTTCAAGCTGTTTGCAAAAGTGTAGTTTGTTGAGCCAAAGATGATGTCATCAACATGCACTTGGACGATGATCACATCTTGTTTTGTTCTATAGACAAACGATTGTGTTGTCTATCTTTCCTAGGACAAACTTGTTTTGGATCGGGAAGGTGAGAGAGTTTCATACCATGCCACAGGAGCTTGTTTAAGTCCATAAAGGGCTTTGTCAAGCTTTGAGACATAGTCGAAATTCACTACTCTCAAAGCCAGGAGGTTCTTGAACATAAACATCTTCCTTGAGATCACCATTTAAGAATGCACTTTTAACATCCATTTGGTAGACCACAAGTTCATGTATGTTGCATATGCAAGGAAGATCTTGATGGCTTCCATTCTTACAATAGGAGCAAATGTCTCATCATATTCAATGCCTTCTTGTTGATTGTAACCTTTGGCTACAAGTCGGCTTTGTTTTTCATGTGATGTAGTTTTCATCGGTTTTGTTCACGAAAACCCACTTCATTCCTATGACTACAACATCACGAGGACATTTGATCAAGGTCATGTCCTTGTTTTTATAAACTTGCGAGTTCTTCTTGCATAGCTTTGAACCCAGCTTGGGTGTTTTAGAGCCTCAATGACACTTTTGGGTTCTATTTCGATGAAAATCGGCATATAGATATTCATTGGTCGATCTTTGCGATTAACTTAGCGACCATGCTTCTAGTAAGCATGCGCTCGATGGGTTCACCAATGATGTTTACAAGCAATGTCACGAGATTTTGTCCACTTACTTTGTGGTCTAGGATGCGAGCTTGAAGAGGTCACTGGAGACTCGGAGTGAGTTCGATGGCGAGGAGCCTGAGAATCATTAAGAGCATCTGTTGAGATGTCTTATTCGAGGTTGGGTTTCATGAATCACGGTTCACGAACATTTGGTTCGATGTTACCTATCCAGTAGGGACGATTGATTATGAATGAATTCACCGATGGTTGGTTGTGACGGTAGTGAGGCAAGACATAATATGAGATGTCGACATCGACTTGATATGAGGAATTAATTTCGATGTTATACTCATCGGGAGGATATCTTGATGAGTTATCAATTCCTATTTCCTCCTCTTGAGGTGTTGCTAAACGATACTTTCGAACTTTCATCAAAGGCGACATGAAAGGTTTTCTCAACTTGTTATCTTACGGTGTTAAACACCACGAAGGCTTTAGAGATCGATGAGTAACCTAGGAAATATCCATCATCAACTTTTGCATCAAACTTTCCTAGATGATCCTTGTGGTTATGAATAAACACAAGACACCCAAACACATGAAAGTAGGCGATGTCCGAAGTCTACCTTTGAAGATCTCATATGGGGTTTTATTATGTCTTTTGACAATGATTGACTGTTTTGAGTGTAACGATTGTTTTGATAACTTCGGTCGAAATGCTTTGAGAGGTTGAGCCATTTAACATGGTTCTTGCGACCTCTATGAGAGTTTTGTTTTTCCTTTCAAAGAACCCCATTTTGTTCGGGGGTATAAGGAGATGAGAAATTTTGAGAAATTCCTTTTCATCATAGAAGCTCTCAAGCTCATGATTTACGAACTCGTACCATTGTCGATTCGATTTGTTTAACGATAATGTTATTACGGTTTTCAATCTTCACGATGAATGACATTATTGTATCATTGCTGACTCTTTTGGAAAGAAAGTATACCAAAGTGTATCTTGAGAACTCATCAACAATGACAAGTGTATACTTCTCATCTTTGGATTGATCAGGGATGACGGTCCAAAGAGATCCATATCACGAGGAGGTGAAAGCGACTTTGATGGAGAAATTTTGTTTGGTTTTGAATGATGCTCGTGGTGTTTACCTTTTCACAGAGCGAGCATGGTTTGTATTTTGCAAAACCGGTGATGGTAAGCCAAGGACCTTGTTTTGTTTTGCCAAGGTGTTGATGTTTTGAAATATAAGTGAGAGAGTCTCTTGTGCCACGACCCGGTTGATAGTTTGGTGGCTTTGGCAAGAGACATGTTTCATCTTGAGAGTGTTGACATGTCTAAGACATAAACATCATCTCTTCTAGGAGCTATCAAAACAACTTCTTTGTTGGCATTGAAAATGGTACCTTGTTTGTCATTGAATTGCACAATGTACTTAGCATCACATAGTTGGTCGACATCGATGAGATTGTATTTGAGACCATTGGCATAAGCTATCCTAGAGAAAACTATTCCATTGCGGTTTACTAAACCATAACCTTGATGAGACATGATGAGTTATCACCAAATACTACAGTGGGTCTGGTTCCTCTACATACTTGTGCAAATACTCCTTCACACACAGTCATGCTTCTTGAGCATCCATTGTCTAGATGCCAAGTAGGCTCCTTGCGTGTCTCTGCACAAGTAGTAAAGCGAATTAGTTTCTCTTAGTGGCCCACGTACCAGTGGGTTTGTGTTTCAAGGTCTGTTTGAATTTGGTAATTGACTCATGGTCAGTGGTTGAGTGCATTGTGCTACCACAGGTTTTGCATTTGGAGACTCAGGATGACTCGGTGACTACGGGTTGGTTTACACTTCTCCTTGCATGAATGACACTGTCATGTTGGGATGTCTCATGGTGGATTACGCATATATCACGGCATGTGTTCATGAGACAATCATCTTGATGATGATCATTAAACCCACAATGAGGTCAAAGAAAGGTTTTGCTCTATTCTTGTGGCGGTTTTGGAGGTTGAAGCATCTTGATGACCAACTTTTGTATAGTTTGCTTCAGCGTGAGCTTACATATTGTAAGTGGTCTGCGATTCTGTGATCATCCTTTTTGCGGATCATACAAAAAGGATTATGTAGTAGTTGTCGATGGTATGGTGGTGTAATGACAGATTCACATACGCTTGGGTTTATTTGTGGATTTTGACTTTGATGAGATTGAGGAGACCGACTTAGTTTCCTTGATTTAATCGAGAGCTTTTCGATGGATTCCATCTTTTCGATCGGTTTCCTCACAAGTTTAGTCGATTCTTGAATTTGATCGGCTTGATGGGACGGATGATGTTGAGGTCTCGATGGGAGAGACTCTTGTTGAATTGGTTTTGTTGGTCTTTTCGGGATGGTTCTACCAAGTCGGACCTTTCTTTTGGTGAGTGAGGATTGAATTGTAGTGGAGTAAGCTCGGAGCTTGGGCGGCACCACGAAGAGATTTCGGGGTGGGCGGTGCTTGAGATTATGCTTGAGACTCGAGATGTGTTCGTACTCTTGGTCACATCGGGAGTCTAGCATGCTCTTTAGAGCTTGGCTCTCAGGCTCAAGAATCCTTCCAGAATCGAAATTTGGAAGCTTACTATCAGGATTAACCCGTTCAATCCAATCACTGGACTTGGGAGTTGACAACATATTGGTAATCATGCCACCAGACACAAATGGCTTTGAACTCTGGTCTTTATTGTGAGAGTCAAGGAGATGATCTTCACCTATGACTCTCTTTTTGCTACTGGGGGCTCCCACAACATCAAAGACCCTAGGATTCTTAGCAGTCCAACTATCAAGGATATCTTGTACCTTTTTAAGTTCATCTTGAAGAGCCTGATTTCTTTTAACTAGTTCGATGTTACGAATTTGCAAAGTGTGACCTCAAGCTTAGCTTGTTTTAAAAAGCAGTTCATCCCTACACTTGTTTAATTCAAAACTTAACTTGTTGTATTTTGAAAAAGATTCAATCTTTGCTCTTCTACAAACTTAAGGTCAACATTAAGATAATTCATATAAGACTACCAATCGAGTCATCATCCATAGAAAGTAGAATGTTTACCTTCTTCAATGTGATGTTGACCCATTCTCCATTCTGGCATGATTCTTCCCAACAACTAGCTTGTCCTCTTCGAGAGGGCCATCGATCTGTGACATGCACCATTTCATCATCGGATAATCTTGTTTCTTCATCGATCGAAGGTTTCGACAATGAGGCCCTTGTTTTACCCTGCACCGATTTAACATTGGTTGTTGTTTACGAGGGATGGCCTCAAGCAATGCAAGCTTAGCTTTTGCTTTCTTATACTTAGTTTCATAATCAATGACTTTATTATGTTTAGATTTGCTTTGAATATTTTCATGCGGTGATAGATTTTGGTTGAAATTTGCTAAAGCAGAAACCTGGTTTGACCACGATGGTTTGTAAGAGGTTGAAATTGTTTTGAAAAGCAGTCTTTTGCAAAATGACCTCTTTTATGACACTTAAAACATTCAATGTCCTCATTAGCTTTAGCGTTTGAAAACTTTTTTCTTGAATAAACCTTTTAGAGTTAGCGAGTGCTCTTTCACGAAACTCAATATTTAAATCGTTCGGTACTCCTCGCTTGTCCTCTCATCGACCTCATCATCGAGTTTTCCTCAAAATCTTGAACTACATTGATAGAATAAAAGCGATTGACTTGGACTTGAAATGGTTGTCGGGGACTTCTTGACTTCACGAGACTTTTTAGGTCGGGATATAAATGCATTGATGAGGTTTTCCTCATAGACAAATTTCCCATAAATTTCGGGAAGCTCGAGATTACGAATGTGGTTAGCATTCCTTAGTCCACGAGAGAAATTCAACCATTTCTCGGGAAGTCTTTTACAAAACCAACATTGATTTCATGTTTGGACAATTTTACACCATCATTTGAAAGCTCATTTAACAAAGTTTTGTCTGGGTGTAAGTTTGAGATGGGGTTTACGAGTCCTTAGCCACGAAGGTGTTATACTCAAGTTTCGGTCCATTATCTTATTTTCCTTGGTATCGAGATGGACCTTCATGATTGTGGACCAGGTCATCCCGGGTTTGTTTAGTTGTACTCTGACTTATAAGCGACTCCATAATATCATCGGGAAGACATGATATGATGATATTTTGAGTCTTTGGTCATGGTTGACCACTCTCCTTTCATCCTTAGTCCATCGAGCTTCGTGTTTAGGCAAACCTTTAGCGATCTTTGGGACAAATGGACCTTCATTTATACACTTGATATAATAAGGTTCCATCGATCAAATAGCAAAGCATACGCTTTTTCCATTTGTTGAATTTACCAACTTCAAGTCTAGGGCAACAATGAATAAGCTCCACCCTTTTTATCGACTAGTTGGGGTACATCAATTTCATCCATAAGGATCCTGATTTAAAAACGTTTTAGAGCGGCTTGAAAAAAAAAGGTTTTATAATCAGCCTTGCTCTGATACCACTTGTTGTTCCCTATTCACTATCGTATAAAACAGTTTAAAAACATAAAACAAACTAATAGTGAACAATGACTGAAATTAACGAAAGTAAAACACACAGATTAATTTTCAACATCATATTCTTTATTAGAAATGAATCAAAAAGAATACGTTACCCAAGTACTTGCGGAATAGTACTTGGGATTGAAATAAACAAAGTTTGGTAACTCTGTCTAAGCTCGGGCTAAGTCGAGCACAACTACAAGTACCTCTTGAGCTATCTCGGGGATTAAGTTGTATTTGGAGGAGTGAAAGATGGCTTGCGTGTATGTGTGTTTTACAATTCACAAGCAATCTATCACTCCATCTCTTATGCTATTTATACATGTATGAGTTTAACTCTTTCCTAAGTGACAAGCGACAACTTACAAAAGACAAAATATTGATGTATTTTGTCTCATTTCTAAAGACTATTTTAGGTAAGAGACAAGCACGCTTTCACGAGGTCGAGAATGACACCGAGCACGATCTTTTGCCATTCGGGGAAAGTTGATTTTGGTTGATAAGGACTTCGTCTTATCGATTCAAACTTATCCGCCTTGTCCCGCTCATTCTTGATCTTCATATCCTTCATTCTTCTACTTTAGTTTGTCTTGATGTAAGTAGTTGGAGAGAGTCTTAGGGATTTAGTGAGTTATTGTCATCACTCACTAAATCCACCATCTTCTTCTTGACTCGGTCTTCACCTTTTAAGTTCCGCCTTCTTTGAGTGGAGAGACTTCCTTGTTGCCTCGTGCTCGGTATCACGAAGATGGCTCAGCGAGAGACTATTCGCTCGATGACACATTGAATACCATTGCATGAAAATAAAATACGGAATCACTCTTTGCTTCTGCAGATTTCATATTGATTCTCTTGGAAGGTATCTAACACAAATAGCATGCAAGTAAAGCCAAATTTATTACTATTTGCATCGTCCTTTTAGTTCACTCCAACCATTGCACTATGTTTCCATGTATCTTTACATATATTCATTTTTTGTTTCTTACTACTGTTGCAGTAACTCAAACAGTAATACATGTGTCGTTATGGGCTTTTCTACTTTCTTGGTTGAACGTGTAATGTACTAAGATGGAAATTAAATCCTCATGATATTTTCGTTTATGCACATGTTTTCTTTGATGTTTGATTTTCATGCTAAGGAAGTGAACTAAATTTGGGGAGGATTGTTGGAAATTTTAGTGCACTTATAGGATTAGTTCACACCTGGTAATGGGTCAGGAGGTACGGAGTGTACACCCATAAGGTCCCTGAACATCCCGACTCTTAGTGGAGAGATTCAGAAGTTAGTACGGGTAGTGCTAAGTTAGTACTGGTAGTGCTAAGTTAATACTGGTAGTGCTAAGTTAGTACTGGTAGTGCTAAGTTGAATGACTCTTTACGTTATGGGGTTTTTCTACATTGTTGGTTAAACACTTACATTTACTATATTTAACTAATTGCCTCTCTAAAACTAATTGTCCCGTTCTTTGCTGTCACATTCAAGTTCAAAGTTTCCATTTGAATGACCCTTTATATTGAAACTAAAATTTCAATTATTATATCGATAAAACCTTTAACAGTTTTTGGTTCTTATACTCTATGATTACCTTATTGTAGCAGTGTCGCATTAACCTAGCACTAAAGTCAACCACTTATGGAACAACAACAACATCATACCAACTCGGCATACTACAACATATATGAAAACATAGGTATGTTCCAACAAGATTAATTAGACATCATGAATCTAAAATTCATTTACTGCTAAAACATAAATAGAAAAGAGCATATATTAAAAGATCCATACACATAACCATTACTAAGTCTTAGCCAACATATTCCCACAACCCCACCCATTTACCATACCTTAAACCCAAAATATATTTCACAAACACCAAAATAAACCGGATCGATTACACCATAGACTTCAACTTCTCATTGAATGAAAGAAGCTCCCTGCTAATCACGCTTCTTCATGACATTCACTAAAATAGTTAAACACATCAAGTCTTCGTTTGCAAATTATTCAAGCGTGAAATGCTTTGCACACAAGAATCAAAAGTAAACAAAATCTCAACTCTGCAATCACACAATCCTCTCAGCAACACGAGCCCTTATATCTTGGGCTTGTTTCATTAATATTGCTTCATCCAACTGGTGACGATAACCTCCCTCGAAATCGACAACCATCATATCCCTAACCAAACTAGAACCCAATGACTAACTCATTGCAAAAAGGCATTGGTGTAGTCATCTTTTTTTTTTGTGTTTGGTTTTAGAACACCTAATTTACGGTATGTGTGTGTGTTTAAAGTGAAAATTATTTGTTGGCTATGATTTGATAAACACTAATTGTATATGACTTATAAGCCATTTGATTTGATTGCCACCCTAGAGTTGCCTTCCCATGAAGAATCATTAATTATCAACCTCGCATACTTGGCCTTTTTTAAGTGTACTCCCAAAAAAACATATGATATTATTAAAAAGTACGTTTCTTAATTAAAAGTACCTACAATTATATACTTTATTGCAACGTTTAACTTTTTTTACTTGGATTCCACAGGTTTTTATCATCACGATGAATGTGACATTCAAGGACGGAAACATCGTATAAAACATTGCAAATGTTGATGCCTTGCGATAATTCAATAGCTACATTGTATATTCGATTAACCAATATTGTATTCGACATATGTATTTATTTTCGAGAATACTAGTTCGGTTTACACAATAATGTATTAGGTCTTTGTCTTTAAAGTGTTGATTACGCTTTGATTTATTAAATGGGTAACTTGTATATTTATCGTGTCTTAAAATTTATATTTATGTTCGGGATTGTTTAAAGGAGATACTTTGTTATGTCAATATTACGTTGTTATTCAAATTACCAGTTACGACATCGCGTATGGTTTTGATTTAGGTTACACATTGATACAAGTTACGACATCATTAATGTTAATGTTATATTTTTTATTTGTATGTTAAGGTACTTAATTTTTAAGGTGATTCTACCAAATATTTTGTATGTATATAATCAATGGTTTAGGTCATAAAATAGTTGTGTACTTTTTCAAATGTACCGTTTTGGTGCGTAATTGTTCCACTAAAACTTAAATATTTGCATATATACCCATAACATGCTTAAGTTGCATTGTATATCATGCATTAAAAACTTGTATTATGGGAAATATGCAACTTTTGAGTTTTAGTGGATATATATGCAATGCTCCCATAATACAAACTAAAAAAATAAAACAAAAATCCTTCTCTTAATTAATAGTAATCATTGCAGTTTTGAGAACCGTGATATATTATGGCTACACTTAATCACATAGTCTGCGCAAAATATTCAAGTCTATCTTCTTCAACACAACAATCGCATCATCAGGTAATGTTACACATTATTATTATTTTTTTAACCATCAACTGCAAATGTAAAGTGATTGATATGCATGTTTTTGATATGTTGATGGTTACAAATGCATGTTTGGTATTTTTTTTGCAATGTTTAACATATCCTAAAGAATATAATATCCTTTGATCATAATGTAACAGCCGTTTTATTATAAATATATGCGATTTGATTCTTTAGAATATTGTGTGACATGTAAATATAGGATGATTTGAATAAAAAGAATCATGGATATATGTGGATTGTGGAATACGTAGCAGCTATTTGTTAAATAGCTTGGTGGTCCTAAAATAATTAGACAACTTGTAAACATATGTTTAATCTAGGTTAGTATAGCTTTTACATGATTTGGTTAAGCACTACACCTTATGTAATTAATTATCTGAGCTTAGGTTTAAACATTGGATGAAGCAATGGCGTATGGTATGTTGGGTAGATTATGGATTTGTTACTAGATTTTAACAAGCGTATGGGGTAAGATGATTAAGCGTAAAAAAAATCTGATTTTTACTCTAAAAGGACTATATGATTATTGATTTTTGAAACATAGTTAAATATGTAGTAATACATCTTCAATCATTTTTTGTTTGACACCTTAATGATACAGATGTATTAATCATCTAAGACTTGTATTAGTTGGTGGAAATGTTATGCATATGTGATAACCTTATTGACCATTAAGACAATTATGGTTTTAAAATAGAATGAGCATCCAATTGTTGGTGGAGGAAAACCGCACAAAAATTAGGACATTGCAGGTAAATTGTTTTAAAATACTTACTTAAGGTTATAAATTTATCAATGTAACCATCAAATTGATATCGTGCTTACTTTTAAATTTAAGATGCTTCTGCTTTCTTTATTGAAACACACATACCCAAGAAACTTGGATATACCTAATCCACAATAGGGAACCAAACATAAGGTTTCTTGGAAATTGGTTCGTGGTCGCATTACTTGCATGGGTCCGAGTGGGGAGCTTTTATTGATCACAACCAATACATCAATGTGGCCACATTCCATTTAATTCGTCGGGAAAAAGGCATTATTATGTAACAGGGTACAACGATGCGAAGCCACGAATGCCACGGATATGATCGCTCTTCTAGGTTCTGAGACAATGTAGATGCTGTTACGTTGGATGAATATCCCGCACAACCTCGGTAAGAAAAAATGTTAATCAATATATTGTATAAGTTTGTTGAAAATGGGGATTATTTTAATTGTTTGACCCGCTAATGTTTTCTTTAAACTAAAGTGTTCGTAGGTCATTCCTTGCAATTTCCGGGACAAATCGACAATAACCAATTTGGCGTTCTTGTTCTTTGGCGTGCCCGTAGTAGCTATCACTCACCGTCAAATTGAAATCTTGGAGGAAAACAAACACGTGCATGAGTTTGGTGAGCACGGATGGAATGTATTGGTTCACGATGAAAACACATTTCTTGGCACAAGAGTTGTTTTACAAATCTCCTAAACAATACTCTTTCCACGATGCCATTTCTTTGAAAATGGATTGATGATGCGTTACGAACTTGTGCAGCGTATGGGTGAATCGTACAAGACCGTTCATGAGAAACCCGTAGATGAAGGTATGTTAATCAAAATGTAGACATAATCTATGATTTTATTTTAAAATAAACCTTTCCATATAATAGCTTTTAAATTATTTACCATTTTTAATAAATTCCAATTGCATATGAGCGTATGAAACACATATGTGCATGGAACGAATGTACAGAGCATGAAAGTGAAAGGGGTTGTTTTTACGCACCCATCCTTGCATATGTTACGGACATGAGTCGTTTGGTAAGTAACGATACAAATCGGACCATTTCATTCATTATCTGCTTTCGCAAAAACTAATATATACTTCAACATTTGGACATACTTTTGTTGAGCATACTACATTGTTCTTTTTAATGCAGAACATACCTGTGACAACTGGCAATTTAGGGAGTCTATTTTAGGTAACCGCATTACGTTAAACTAAACCGAGCTTTGCCTTTATCACTATTTTTATAAACCATGACTTGATTTTATATCATCTATTGGTTTTTACGGTTTATTTCACTATTGAATGAGTTATCGTATGAGTTTTAACTCTATTTGGTAGGCACTATTCGATTCGGCACTAGAAAAGCCTAAAACGAGAAATATTGTAACTCTTAGACCGTAACTCGAAAATTGACAAATAAATAGTCAAAACTCGTGGAAAAACATAAATAACGATGTTAGAAAGTCGAATGAACGTTGTGGGACACTCGGGGGACAATATATGATCTCGGGAATGGGTAAACGGGATAGTTACGAAAAATTACAACTCCGACCCTCCTCTTCTCTCCCTAGCCGGTGCCCCTCCCCCATTTCTATTTATTTTTGAGTCTTTTTGTCAAGTATATAAGGCCTCATCCTCCCCTCATTTGATACTTCACTTTCTCTCACTAAAAACACACACACAACACACTTTCTCTCTATACTCTCTCTCTCCTCAAATAATAAAACCCTAACCCTAAACACCTAACCACCGCCAGCCACTATTCCAGCCACCACCGCCACACGACGGCGCGTGACCACCCACCACCACCACCATATCGAAGATCTTTTCATCCTCTTTCTATCCATATATAACACTCTCACTAAAACCTCCATTAACACCTTCAAATCTAAAGATTAAGATTCGGATTTCTAGGGTTTCAAGTGGGTTTTGCAATTCGTGTTTGGATAAGGTAAAAGAGACATGAAAACACCTTGTTTGAGCTTTGTAAAGCCACATATGGCTTATTAGGGTTTCGACCCTATGTCAAATTTTAGGGCTTTTGGGTGAAACATGGAATTAAGTCTAATTAACATCTAAATAAACATGTAGCTAGTGTTTGGTAAGCATGTGATGTATCAATTTGATGGGTTTATGCATTTTAGGTTTAGTTTCATATTGTTGGTTAGAATAGATGATGGGTTTTGAGTTTCGTTAATGATTCGAGGTTGATTGATTGTATTGGGAAGTTGTGGTATTGATTTGGGAGGTATTTGGGTGTGAGCATGGGGCGTACGAGCCACCACACCCACGTTGGGTTGTGTTTGTGTGGCGTACGAGACCCACATGGACCTTGGGTCCGGGTCGGGTCATTTTGGTAGCTTGTTGGTTGATATTGTTGATGTTTGGATGAGACGCATGGAGCCGAAAAGCTTCTGACTTATGCAGTTCACGTGGTCTTAATCAGTGACCGTGTCATGACCATTAGGGTCATAACATTGGTTTCGGGTTTATTTGGTTGATTGATTGGTTGGCGAGATTGAATTGAGTTGGTTTGGGATTGAATTACGCTATTATGACTTTTAAATTGAACTTGATATATATATTTTCAACTTTGAGATACGTCGGTGTTACTTTGACTTTTTAGTCAATAGTTAACTCTGACAAAGCCGTAACATGGACTTTAGTATGATTGGACTATTGATTGATTTAAAAGCCGAGAAGTCATGACTCGTGCTTGTGGACTCGAAACGAATAACGATATGAGATTAATATTGGAATTTGACAAAATACATATATATACATGAAATGCTAATAGACTATGAAATATAAATAATAAATGGGCTTTTGTACCAAAAATATCGATAACAAGACTTATCTTGTTATTTACTATTTTAAATGGAAACTAACGACTACATTAGAAATGTTTTATAATAAATAAGTGATTAATGCTTTGAGTACACGTTTATCGAAGGATGCCAATTATGGGCATTTAATACTAGTTTAAGTATTTAATTGCTTACGTTGTGTGCATGGGTTACGGATAACCTAACATTAATAGTGTTGATCCACGTGGGTAACAGACTTATTAGGTTGACGAATCTAATAAGAGCCCGCTGGGTACATTGGGTAACCTTATTAATGGGTGAATTATCCTTATGACTCTTTAAGATATGATTGATTTATGGGGTAATAAGCGACATGAGTAAATAAGTGAGTTTATCTAGTTGACGAATTCGATAAGGTCTACTATTTATTCCGAAACTTATTGGACTATAGAGCTTATCGCTTAGATATCTCATTGTGTTGCTTTGAGTTATATACTGGTTGTTTGAGTGCATTCATAGCATCATATTGAGTCGATACACCCACATGAGGATACCAAACACTAGGATTAAATGGTGAAACGAGACATTTTTGGAAATAACGAAATGGAATACATTGGGGTATTTAACGTTGATTTCGAGAGATATATACATTAAATTTGGTCTACATTAATAGGTTGTGCCGAGTCGATAGTTACTGTGCCGTGATTACCGTTATCTTCTGCTAGTGTTTAATTGTACGTTGATTTCTTGAGGTGAGTTTCATAGCCCCACTTTTATCTACGTTTTTAACTATATTAGGGTGAGAATCATGCTACTATTTTGGACCGTGAAAACTATTTGGATTTTCTTATATGCTTGATTGTTTAGATAGATATGCGGTGAGTCGTTGCCTTACTAGGTTAGACGTGCCTAGCTAAGAATAGACTTCTACCTCGACCTAGTCCGGGTTGGCAATTGTTCTAGATTTTGCCACGGCAGGTCTTTGGACTAGAGTCGCGGGGCCGAGTAATCCACGGATGCGGGATATGATTATGGTTGGTGATCGGGTAGGATCGGTGTGCAAACGGTATTTATCTATCTTAGGTCTTGCATAGCAAATCAACTCCCTCTTGGTCCACTATGATTTTGTTGAACTTAAACCTATGAACACCACCAGTGGTGACCTTTTAGCATGATTTCGGTATTTGAAAGATGTTTGGAATACGTGATCGGTGGAAGCTTGGCAAGAAGGCGGGGTTCAAGGATCATTTCTGACCCTGATAAACTTTGGGGACCTATTTTATTAAATCATGTGTTGGGCCTAATATTTAAACTTTTGGATTAAATGTTTTGAATAACTAAATTTGGGATTGTTTTTGAATGTTAAATGACTATCTTTTTGCTATACTTGTGTGCGATACCAATCCAATAGCAACGCCCCGAAAACTTGATTAAGTCTTCCGTTGTACCGAGATTTGGGGGTGTTACAGATTGGTATCAGAGCTCAAGGTTATAGAGAATTAGGTATTTTATAAACCCCAAACGATAACCACTTTTAAGAAAAATTGATCCTCGACCGTCGCATGATTGCTTGCTGTCAAGCTTCTTAATTGATTATGGTATGAGCTGCGATTTGAATTATGAGATGATCATTAGGGATATTGTGAACCGATTATGGAAGCGTTATGCTTTGGAGATATGATTATTGATTTTGGGTAAATGAGATGTGATTATCGACATACTACGAATTTGATTTGAGTAAACGGTATATTGTGATTTTGGAATTTTGAACTCGATTGATTTGATATGGGATTATGTGATGGAAGAACTTACGTGTTTTATTTAAAGGCATGTTTTGAGTAATGCGGTACCTCTACTATTAAAGCTTTCATTATGTGATATATGTTTTGGTTGAGTTGATGCGCTTATTAAAACTAGTTGTTTAGAACACTTATACCTACCCTATGCCGTTGTCACGAGACTATGCCTTCACTAGCTTTTAATGTGTCCGAGGAGGTCCTTGTTGTTGCTAGTTCGCCGGCATTGACTCTCATGTGATTCTTGCAGAGTGATCCTTATGAGATTGCCCATCACACTAGTTCATCATCATCGGATCGCCCTAGCTCATCTAGGCACTCACTTTACATCGGTCTTAGCACGAGCCTAGACTCCTAGGCTTGCTTATATGCTTGCCTGCATGTCCGTGAGACCACCAGCATCACCATGTCTTACGAGGCCTAGATCTCCTAGTGTACCACCCGGATTTACTGCACGAGACTCGACTCATGGACTCTCCCTCATGGATGAGGCGAGGAGGAGCATGAGGTCGAGGAGGAGCATGAGATTGAGGAGCGGTATGTAGATGAGGATGAGGATCCTCGGGAGGAGGATGATGAGGATATCCCGGAAGGGGTACTCCTCCATTCTGAGTCTGAACATTCTCCGGACGAGGTTCTCCTTTGCACGAGCACGAGTCCCCGGCAAGCCTTTAGACATTGACTCACCACCTTACTCGCCTTATATAGGTAGCAGTTAGGATCCGAGATACCATCGGAGATTGCTTGAGAGCCCGGGAGTATGGTGAGGCAGGTCGATGTGGGAGAGGATTACATCACGGTGCTAGGCTTAGTCGGGTTGACGGATCGGTTGGTTGGAGTATCTAGGGCTAGTATAGAGGATCGAGAGGCGATATGGGATGCTGTAGTCGGGAGGACTAGGGTTTTGTGTGAGGTATGTCGTAACTCCGGGAGCGGGTTGGGAACTGCTTGAGAGGGTTCATGACACTCGTGATCTGAGATAGAGTGATTTGGTGTAGGATTGGTGAGTTGAGAGAGAGGTCATAAAGCTTAAGAGTGATCGCGCTCGGCGTGTTGAGTTAGCATCTTTGTGGAGAGGTTGGCGATGTTAGGAGATCAGTTAGTGGTATTCGTAGACGTGGCTAGATAGTATTAAATTCATGGCTTTGTACCATCTTGAAACTAAGTAGTACTTGGTTCGAGATGTAGATTTATCCTAGTTGTCTTAGTAGCATCATCGTTAGGACCATTTTTGATTTCTTCGTATCCTTCCATGTATTTCCACTTTTGAAACCTATGAGTTATGGTTATTGGAACGTGCATCCTTTAGTTATGATTCGGTATCTGATTGTTTCGCTTTGATATAGCGTTATCCTTGTTGACCTTGATTATGAATTTGAGCGTTATTTAGTGATCCTTGGAACCTGACTCTATCTTTAGGCGTGAATTGTGAACTTATGAAGCTGTCCTTCTTGCCTTGAATGATGGCAACAAGACGAAAACCACTTAGGAACAACCAATGTTGCAAAATTCGTGAATCGGTAGTCGGGCGGTCGACCACCTGCGATGAGTAATCGGTCAAGGCGGGATGTCGGTGATTAATCGGATTGGCATTTCTGCAAGTTTTGGGTATTTACGGAGACCAAACTAAAGATCTTAAGCGATTCTAAGCCTACTATGTTTCCAAACCTCAATAAAAGGCTCAATTCGATTATGAAGCTCATTGTGTGTTATAAGTGAAATAAGCGATCCCCATTGTGCGTCATAAGTGAAATTATTATTTTTTTAAAGTTGACCGATTCGACCGATTTTGGACCGATTCGGACGATTTTTAACCGATTCGGCCGATTTTCACCGATTCGGCCGATTTTTGGCCGATTTTGACTGGCCGATTTTTGGCGATTTTCAAATTCTACAAGGTGTATGGCGATTCGATTAATCGGCCGATTCAACGATTTTTGCACCCCAGGGACAACCGAGCATCTCCTGCTGGCATTTGTTGTTGCCCTTGTCCGTCGAGGTCGTCGTCCAGGCCAGACCACTCCACTGTTGAGAACCCGAACACCGATAACCCATACAGAAAACCCGAGTGTGAGCGACCGTCTTTGAAGCGGTCATGTTCCACAAAACCCTCCACCGTGAACCCGGCCACATTGACCAACTAGTGACGCGTGTCATTTGAGCTGCTAGCTAAGACTAATCTCTAACACCTCTGGTGGAACCCCAATGAATCGAACTCAAGGTTGTACCTACAAAGAGTTCCGATTCGTGGTCCCATCGAGTTCGGAGGCCGGGGAGTAGTTTAACTAACTAGGTGGTTGGAGAAAGCGAATATGTGTTTCTTGGTTAGTAGCTGTGAGGAGGATTGTAAGGTTAAGTGATGGTGTCTAAATACTCATCATTTTTGTACCATTTAAAGCGCAAAAACATCGAAAACACTGAAATGCATCAAAATGATAAAATATCACAAATAAGTGTTTTATGTGTTTTAAATGCAAAATATCAAAATCGGTGAAAAGCGTATCAAGTTTGCATAATTGGCGCTTTAGTCCCCAAGTTTCAAAAGTTGTCAAAAGCAGTCCCTGGTAAAACAAAATAAAGAAAATATCATTTCAAGTCCCTAGGTTCATGAGTTGACAAAATTGGTCCTTGAGATTTAAATTTGCAAAATTACAACTTAGGTCCCTAAACTTTGAAAATTGTCAAAAATGGTCCTTAGAAGTTTGAAAATGTCAACAATGGTCCTTGTACTATTGAAACTTGTCAAAAGTGACCCTTGAAATAGTTTTGAGAAAATGGCAGGTTTGGTCCCTCATCTTTCAGAAATTGCAAGTCTAGTCCTTGTAATAATAAACCAACCCTTGGACCTTTTGAACCCTTGACCCTGCCATATAACCTTTTTGACCCTGCCATACATTTTGGACCCCTGGTCAAATATACCAAGTCAAACACCCCGTTTGACTCACCTTTCCCTCCCACCTTATCCCCTTCCTCAAAACCACTGCAGAAACCAAGTTGCTGCAACCCTCTCCCATCACCACACCTTATCCTCGCAACACTTCTCACCCCATAATCATCACACCTATACACACCCCCGGTTGCAATCCATCGGACCCCCGCTAGCAAATATACCCTTTCCGCCAAAATTGAATCAATGGCCAAAATGACCTCAACCCATCCAATGGCTAAAAAGAATGATGGGATTTGCTCGGAGAGGTGAGAAGACATTTGGTGCTATAAAGAGAGGAGATGCGAGAGAAGAGGAGTAGTTAGTTTTATTTTCATATGTATGTCGTTTTAACATTAATGTTTTAATTTAAGTTTAAAGATGTAATCTTATGTTCTTATGTACTCAAATTAAGTTATTTTATCAATATAATCTGTTTTCAAATGTTAATTCAAGGTTTCATTTATATTTCATGTTTTCATGTCCCTTTGTGAAGAAAATCGGTTTCAAACTCATACATCCAGCCTCTAGTAGCTTATTGTTAAATTCAAATAAGCTTATGTGAGCTATTGATAGTTTTGGTAAGTTTAAAACTCAAAGATTGAGCATTGGCTTGTACTTGAAATATGCATAGTCACTCTCAAATAGAACCACTTGAATCATATTTGTCTTAATATTGCCTCTGAATAAGCTTAAAGTCAAAATTATTTTAAACTGTCCTCATTTCACATCTGTTGGAATTTTGTGAAATCAAAATCTTGTTTTATGTTTATAATTCATTAGGATAGCTTGCATTAGTTTTATTTCACCTTAAAACATCATATTAGGTCCATAAATTTGAATCAAATCTCAAAAAAGTCAAACTTTTATATCATCAAAAGTAAAAAAAGTGGAAACCTCGGTTTGCACCCAACTAGGGTGATTTTTCATAGCTTCATTATTGGAGCAAATTCAGTGAAATTTTGGATTCAATAAGTTCAAGCGGTCAAGTTACTTAACATGATTTTTATTGAATTTTAGTAATTTTGTAAAGCTTCAAATTAGCTTGTCAAGTTGGGCAAAAGTGCCACATGCGCGAGGCGAGCTGCAGTGTTGTGCGAGTTCTTGCGAGCTTGTCAAGAGCTTATTAGAGCTTCTCTAGGTGCAGTATTTGGTTTATAGGTAGCTAGCGAGGTCTAGTTTAGGTTCCAATAAGCGGTTTCAACTTCCGACTTATTGGGTAGCTCATTCTTAAGCTACAAAGTAGCACCTAAAAGCTGCTTTTGGCATTTAAGTTTAAAACATCAAATTTGTGTAGTTGGTATTTTAGAGGTTTAGGATAGTTGTAATAAGTTGTTTTAGAGTAGTTTTAACATATTATAGGGTCTGTGATAGTTTGGTAGCTTATTGTTCTCCATTGGCTTATTCCAAGTACTTATTTATAAGCACTTGTAACTGCAGTTACATTTTCTCATACACAAGCTACTATTTTTATAATTTTCCTAGAATTAGAATATTATTTTAGAGTTTTCCTGAAATTTTCATATTTTTCTAGCACTGTTTGCTATTTTTCTTCATTTAAAACAGTTTTTAGGTAATTTTAATTAGCTTTTAATACAATTAAATCAGAAAAACTTCAAAAAAATAAGTTTTCATTTTTCCTACATTAAGATAAATATAAAAGGTCAAAAAATTATTTTTTTAGATTTTTCATAGTTTAATTTGTAATTTTTAGCAATTTAATTAGTTAAAAATAGTTTTAAATTCATAGAAAATAGAAAAATAATCAGAAAAATATAAAAATAGTTTTGAAAATTCTCTTTAGTTATTTTAGATTTTTCCAAGTCATAATTTCATTTTTCTAGCTTTATTTCATATTTTCTTGTATTTTAGGCTATTATTAAATAAGTAAAATAGTTTTAATTAATAATAATTAGATAAATAGTTTTAAAAATAATTTTATTTTTCTAAAATTTTCTTTTATCATTAGGTTTGTAAAAATATCATTTTCATATTTTTAGGATTAATCTTCATTTCAGTTTCACATTTTCTTTTATGCGTCACGTAGTTTTTAATTTAAGTTTTATAAAGAAAAATCAAAACATCATTTTAAATATAGTGATAGCGTTTATTTAATATAATTTATCTTTTAATTTTCTTTAAATTTTCATTTAAGCCCTGTATTTTATAAACTTTCTCTTTAGATATAATCAATCATATCTCTTTTCCATTCAAATCCTCCGATCACTATATCGTTTGATTATTCCTTACACTCGTTGGGACTTAACGACCTAGGGAAACACTATACTCTCGGACTTCATTGCATTTGGTTCCATTGTTTAAAGTTTGTTACGGTTGACCATTCACAGTGGTCGACTGCGTGATAAAACTTGACCGCCTAGGAACGAATCATTAAGTATGCAACATTTACTTTGAAGGACGAGCGTTAACTGGTGGAACAACTATCACGGATCGGTAGGAATTGATGTAGCTTATAGTATGACTTGGACTCGGTTTAAGACTCTCCGATCAAGACTTCTTGTCCTAGGAATGAAGTTAAGTTAGAGAGTGAGTTCGGAACCATAAGGTTAAGTGCCGACATGACGACTTACAATCGTGTTTCCAAGAGTTATCATTTCTTTGCCCCGATATGGTTCACATGAAGAACTTACGATTGAGAGGTATACTGGATGGATTGCCTTTAGATACCGAATTATGTCATCATTGGCCGCGGGTTAATTTGCATGAGGTAATTAATGTGGCTCGCGTTTGATGGACTCTTATGTGCTAGAAGTAGGAGACAAGAGTAAAAATAATAGGAGTGATAAGAGGAAGAGGAATGACGTTGTTAAAGGGAATGGCAACAAACGCATAAGACTGCCTGTGGTGTTCGCCATAGCAAATGAAGAAAGGAAAGATTATGAAGGTAGTAAGCCTATGTGTGGTCGTTACAATCGACACCACCATGGACTGTGCCGAATGTGTGTAGGAAGTGATCTAAGGTAGGACACATGGCCATAGAATGTAGGTCTCGTCCACTTTGCAGCTCAAAGCGCACAAGGAGGCGGATGGAAGGCCACTGTCACTGTTTTGGATGTGGAAAGAATGGACACTCTAAGAATGAGTGTCGAGAGCCGTAGATGAGAGGAAATACCGGTAGTGTGGGAGGAATTTCTAACCGAGGTATGGGAAGTAATGGCTTAAACCACGTGAAGCGTGAGGTTGTGGAGAACCGGAAACCATGGTTCTAGGAATCGGCAGAGACATGGGAGCAGCAGCATGTTTACGCTATTGGGAAGGAAGGTGGTGAGACCCTAACGAGTTACGGGGTGCGTTTTCTCAATAATCGCTATGCTTCCATCTTGTTTGATCTTGATGCGGATATGAGTTTCGTATCCACCAACTTTATGCCATTACTAGGAATCTCCCAAACACCTCTAGGGTTTAGTTACGATGTGGAATTAGCTAATGGGAATAGAGAGAAGATAGACACCGTAGTCCGAGGTTGTACCTTAAGTTTCCTAGACCGCCCGTTTAGTATAGACTTATTGCCGGTTACCTTAGGAAGTTTTGACGTCATTATCGGAATGGATTGGTTGTCGAAGAACGGTGCACACATCATCTGTGATGAGAAGATTGTGCATTTACCGTATGGCGGAAAATTTCTGAGCATACAAGGAGATCAGAGCGACTGTGGAAATCCTTCCCGGTTGAGCATGATCTCTTGTATTAAGGCCCAGAAGTACATCGATAGAGGAGGTTGTCTTTTCTTGGATCGACTTTCTGAAAAGAAAAGTGAGGAGAAGAGTGAAAGACACCTTAATGATGTACCCATCATTAGAGAATTTTCGGATGTGTTTCCCGACGATCTGCCAAGGATTCCACCTGTCCGAAAAGTGGAATTCCAAATAGAGTTGATACCCGGTTCGGCACCCGCAGCCCGAGCACCCTATCGACTTGCTCCAAGAGAATTGGAGGAACTGTCTAAACAGTTAGCGGAATTGTCAGATAAGGGATTCATTCGACCAAGTTCGTAACCGTGGGGAGCACCAGTGTTGTTTGTGAAAAAGAAGGATGGATCGTTTCGGATGTGTATTGATTATAGGGAATTGAATAAGATGACAATGAAGAACCGATATCTGTTACCTAGAATAGATGACCTATTCGACCAACTCCAAGGAGCTAGTGTCTTTTCTAAGATCGACTTACGATCTGGTTATCACCAGCTTAGAGTTCGAGAGGAGGATATCCCTAAGACGGCGTTTAGAAATCGTTATGGAGACTATGAATTCCATGTAATGTCGTTTGGTTTGACCAACGCGCCAGTGGTTTTCATGGATCTCATGAACCGAGTGTGTAACCATACCTGGATAAGTTTGTGATAGAATTCATAGGCGACATCTTGATATACTCCAAGAGTAGTGAGGAGCACGAAGAGCATTTGAGGCTCATTTATGATTGTTGAGAGAGGAGAAGTTGTATGCCAAATTCTCTAAGTGTGAATTTTGGATTCCGTCCATGCAATTCTTAGGTCATGTGATAGATAGTCGAGGTGTTCATGTTGACCCACTAAGATTAAGGCCATTAAGAATGGGCGACTCCTAAGAACCCATCGAAATCCGGCGGTTTCTAGGTTTAGCGAGGCTATTATAGGAGATTCATCGAGGATTTTCCAAGATAGCTAAGTCGTGACCAAACTAACGAGAAGGACGTTAAGTATGAATGGGGAGAAAAGGAAGAAGAAGCATTCCAACTTATGAAGGAGAAGTTGTGTAGTGCGCCCATCCTAGCTTTTCTGAAGGAAGCGAAGATTTTGTCGTGTCTTCTGACGCTTTGCATAAAGGCTTAGGTGTTTTTTGATGCAACGGAGAAGGTGATTGCTTATGCATCCCGACAACTTAAGAAGCATGAGAAAACTACACCACCCATGACCTTGAGTTAGGTTACGTAGTGTTTGCTCTTAGGATCCGGAGACATTATCGTATGGAACTAAGTGTGTAGTATTTTGACCATAAGATCTTGAAGCATATCTTAGATCGGAAGGAACTGAACATGAGACAACGTCGTTGGTTAGAATTGCTTAGTGATTATAAGCGTGAGATTTGTTATTATCTGGTAAGGCTAATGTTGTGGGTGATGCACTTAGTCGTAAGGAGGACATTCCACCCTACCGTTAGATCCTTAGGAATGACCATTGTTTCGCCTCACCGTCTCAAATTTTAGCCGCCCAAGCGAGGCATTGTGGAAGAGAACCATCCTTATGAGAATCTTCTTGGAATGGTAGAAAGTGAAAGCGGCTTCTTGAAGCGTTAAACGGAACTTTATGCTTGAGAGAAGTTGGATACCATTTCATGGTGGAATCTGTAAGTTGATTATGTCGCATAAATCGAGAATACTCTATTCATCCGGGCCGATAAGTTGTATCGGGACCATAAGAAACTTTCTTGGTGGCCTAATATGAAAGCCGATATAGCTCAAGAGGTCGGTTGGTGCGACTTGTTTTAAGGTAAAGGTCGAACATCGAAACCCTTAGGACTCTTAGTTCAACCCGAACTCCCGAATGGCAATGGGGCGAATAACCATGGACTTTATCACTAAATTACCGAGAACGGTTAGCGGCAATGACGCTATCCGGGTGTCGTTGATCATTTAACTAAGTCGCTCACTTTTAGCCATTAGTGAAACCGATAGTCTCGATAAGCTTGCTCGATTGTATCTTAAGGAGGTAGTATCGCGTCATGGAGTACCGATATCTATCATTTCCGATAGGGATAACCGTTTTACATCCCACTTTTGGTGATCATTACAGATAGCATTAGGAACAAACTTGGATATGAGCACAGCTTACAACCCTCAAACCGATGGTCAGAGCGAGAGAACCATTCAGACCTTAGAGGACATGCTTAGATCCTGTGTTATTGATTTCGGAAAAGGTTGGGGGAGACATCTCCCTTTTTCCGAATTCTCTTACAACAATAGTTATCTTTCTAGCATTAAGGCCGCTCCATTTGAGGCACTGTATGGCCAAAAATGTCGTTCTCCTATTTGTTGGGCTGAAGTTGGCGAGAGTCAACTTATAGGTCCCGAACTTGTCCTAGAAACCACCGAGAAGATAGTTCGATTAGTAACAGGTTGCAAACCGCTCGTGATGAACAAAAGAGTTATGCCGATAAGAGACGTAAACCTTTAGAATTTTAGGTTGGAGATCGTGTTATGTTGAAAGCTTCTCCTTGGAAAGGAGTGATTCGTTTTGGGAAGCGTGGAAAACTCAATCCCCGATATATTGGTCCCTTTCCAATCCTGGAAAGAATCGGACTGGTAGCATACCGCTTGGAGCTACCATCGGAATTGAGTAGTGTACACATTGTCTTTCATGTTAGTAATCTTAAGAAATGTCTTTCGGAGGAAAACATAGTTGTACCTTTAAGAGATATTCGTATCGATGAGAAATTGAATTTTGTTGAGGAACCGATTGAGATTATGGATCGTGAGATCAAACGGCTGAAGAATAGCCGAATTCCGATTGTCAAAGTTCGTTGGAACTCCGACATGGACGGAGTTCACTTGGAAGCGTGAGGGCGTTTTCGTGGAAATATCCTAAACTTTTATGACATCAAGCAACTCGGAGTGAAACCCGGACGGGTTTCTTCCGAGGCAGGGAGGCTGTGACAAGCGGCAATTTAGGGAGTCTATTTTAGGTAACCGCATTACGTTAAACTAAACCGAGCTTTGCCTTTATCACTATTTTTATAAACCATGACTTGATTTTTATCGTCTATTGGTTTTAACAGTTTATTTCACTATTGAATGAGTTATCGTATGAGTTTTAACTCTATTTGGTAGGCACTATTCGATTCGGCACTAGAAAAGCCTAAAACGAGAAATATTGTGACTTTTAGACCGTAACTTGAAAATTGACAAATAAATAGTCAAAACTCGTGGAAAAACATAAATAAAGAAGTTAGAAAGTCGAATGAACGTTGTGGGACACTCGGGGGACAATATATGAGCTCGGAAATGGGTAAACGGGATAGTTACAAAAAATTACAACTCCGACCCTCCTCTTCTCTCCCTAGCCGGCGCCCCCTCCCCCATTTCTATTTATTTTTTAGTCCTTTTATCCAAGTATATAAGGCCTCATCCTCCCCTCATTTGATACTTCACTTTTTCTCACTAAAAACACACACAACACACTTTCTCTCTACTCTCTCTCTCAAATAATAAAACCCTAACCCTAAACACCTAACCACGCATGGCCACTATTCCGCCACCACCGCCACACGATGGCGTGACAACCCTCCACCACCACCATATCGAAGATCTTTTCATTCTCTTTCTATCCATATATAACATTCTCACAAAACCTCCATTAACACCTTCAAATCTAAATATTAAGATTCGATTTCTAGGGTTTCAAGTGGGTTTTACAATTCGTGTTTGGATAAGGTAAAGAGACATGAAAACACCTTGTTTGAGCTTTGTAAAGCCACGTATGGCTTATTAGGGTTTCGACCCTATGTCGAATTTTAGGGCTTTTGGGTGAAACATGGAATTAAGTCTAATAAACATCTAAATAAACAAGTAGCTAGTGTTTGGTAAGCATGTGGTGTATCAATTTGATGGGTTTATGCATTTTAGGTCTAGTTTCATATTTTTGGTTAGAATAGATGATGGGTTTTGTGTTTGGTTAATAATTGGAGGTTGATTGATTGTATGGGGAAGTTGTGGTATTGATTTGGGAGGTATTTAGATGTGAGCATGGGGCGTACGAGCCACCACGCCCACGTTGGGTTGTGTTTGGGTGGCGTCTGAGACCCACATGGACCTTGGGTGCAGGTCGGTCGTTTTGGTAGCTTGTTGGTTGATATTGTTGATGTTTGGATGAGGCGCGTGGAGCGAAAAGCTTCTAGAGCTTGTGCGGTTCACGTGGTCTTAATGTGACGATGTCATGACCATTAGGGTCATAACATTAGTTCGGTATATTTGGTTGATTGATTGGTTGGCGAGATTTAATTGAGTTGGTTTAGGATTGAATTGCGCTATTATGACTTTGAAATTGAACTTGATATATATATATATTGTCAACTTTGAGCTACGTCGGTGTTACTTTGACTTTTTAGTCAATAGTTGACTCCGACAAAGCAGTAACATGGACTTTAGTATAGATTGGACTATTGATTGATTTAAAAGCCGAGAAGTCATGACTCGTGCTTGTGGACTCGAAACGAATAACGATATGAGATTAATATTGAAATTGGACGAAATACATATATATACATGAAAATGCTAATAGACTATGAAATATAAATAATAAATGGGCTTTTGTACCAAAAATATCGATAACAAGACTTATCTTGTTATTTACTATTTTAAATGGAAACTAACGACTAAATTGGAAATGTTTTATAATAAATAAGTGATTAATGTTTCAAGTACACGTTTATCGAAGGATGCCAATTATGGGCATTTAACACTAGTTTAAGTATTTAATTGCTTACGTTGTGTGCATGGGTTACGGATAACCTAACATTAATAGTGTTGATCCACGTGGGTAGCGGACTTATTATGTTGACGAATCTAATAAGAGCCCGCTAGGTACATTGGGTAACCTTATTAATCGGTGAATTATCCTTATGACTCTTTAGGATATGACTGATTTATGGGATAGTAAGCAACACGAGTAAATAAATGAGTTTATCGAGTTGACGAATTCGATAAGGTCTACTATTTATTCCGAAACTTATTGGACTATAGAGCTTATCACTTAGATATCTCATTGTGTTGCTTTGAGTTATATACTGGTTATTTGAGTGCATTCATAGCATCATATTGAGTCGATACACCCACATGAGGATACCAAACACTAGGATTAAATGGTGAAACGAGACATTTTTGGAAATAACGAAATGGAATACATTGGGGTATTTAACGTTATTTCGGGAGATATATATATTAAATTTGGTCTACATTAATAGGTTGTGCCGAGTCGATAGTTGATGTGCCGTGATTACCGTTATCTTCTGCTAGTGTTTAATTGTACGTTGATTGCTTGAGGTGAGTTTCATAGCCCCACTTTTATCTACGTTTTTAACTATATTGGGGTGAGAATCATGGTACTGTTTTTGGACCGTGAAAACTATTTGGATTTTCTTATATGCTTGACTGTTTAGATAGATGTGCGGTAGTCGTTGCCTTACTAGGTTAGCCGTGCCTAGCTAAGAATAGACTTCTACCTCGACTTAGTCTGGGGTTGGCAATTGTTCAAGATTTTGACACGACAGTGCTGGACTAGAGTCGCGGGGACCGAGTAATCCCTGGATGCGGGATATGATTATGGTTGGTGATCCGGGTAGGATCGGTGTGCAAACGGTATTTATCTATCTTAGGTCTTGCATAGCAAATCAACTCCTACTGGTCCACTATGATTTTGTTGAACTTAAACCTATGAACTCACCAGCGTAAGCTGACCTTTTAGCATGATTTCTCAGGTATATGAAAGATGTTTGGAATACGTGATCGGTGGAAGCTTGGCAAGAAGGCGGGGTTCAAGGATCATTTCTGACTCTGATAAACTTTGGGGACCTATTTTATTAAATCATGTGTTGGGCCTAATATTTACACTTTTGGATTAAATGTTTTGAATAACTAAATTTGGGATTGGTTTTGAATGTTAAATGACTGTCTTTTTGCTATACTTGTGTGCGATACCAATCCAATAGTAACGCCCCGAAAACTTGATTAAGTCTTCCGTTGTACCGAGATTTGGGGGTTTTACAATACCACATAAGTTTAGGAAGCGAAATCACATGTGGAAGTACCATAACGCACTGCTAAGATACCAGGAAGAAATGGAGTTTTATCTGAACGTGAATATTGAACACCACATCGATAGGCCTAGAAGCAAGAACCACGTTACCATAAACGCCAGATGGAGAGAGATTGTTAAGGAGTGTCAGTGGGAATGAAACAAAATGGTCAGATTCAATCTTGTTGACTTTGTCGTGACGACCAAGCTTTGGTGTCTTCCGTACTCGATTATAATTCCGGTATTTATCATGTGTTAAAACGTAATTCCAAGCGTTATCGATTGTTATTGGTAGACATGTTTATAAACAGTTTCTTGGATTGTGTAGGATTTGGTTGGCTTCATTTAGGTGTGTGTTCCCAAGTAGTTGAAACCATTCATGAGATGGAATGTAAACTACTTGGTATATCCCCTATCGGAAGTGTATGGTTCCTAGTGGTGCATTAAAGGTGTTCTTTTGATGGTTTTGTCTTTGGTTTTCATCATCCATGGTTGTATGATATGGGCGTTTTGTTTTGTTATCGGACTTATAAGAACGGTTATATCGGATATTGAATAGAGTTGCCTTGTATGCAACTTGATATGGGACTTGTCCATATCAATGTCGTTGTTTTTTCATTGTACAAAGTTTCCTTAATTAATACAAGTTCACCTTTGCAATATATATATATATATATATATATATATATATATATATATATATATATATATATATATATATATATATATATATATATATATATATATATATAGTTTTAAGCCACTTAATGGTAGCATGACTTATAATTATTTGTTTGTTGTTTTTGTTAGCGTAAATATGTTTTAAAAATTGTCATAGAATATTATAAGACAATTGGTCGAGCATTTTTTAATCATTTGTTTGTTGTTTTTTTTAATTTTTTTGGTGTTTGTAAGCGGAAAATTATTTTAACGAAGACGAGCTTGATGTATAAATTTCATTGTGAACAAAATGAAATTGCTTAACAATACAAATGTGATAACTTTTTAGTTTTACTATTTTGAGACTTGTTGGGTGCTTGGATGGTTTTATAAAGGCGATGTGATATCAGAGGCCGAGGTACTGCTTCTATCTACTTAATGGATTAATCCTCGATATGCCTGGATAAGTAACAATATATACTATCGACAACCATACACTTGAAACAATTGTATGCTAAACCGAGTATGACGAGTACTAAATATCCTTGGGGTGTTTGCATTTACATCAATAAGCACGTTTTGTTGCAACAACTTAGTGGTGTTGGGTTGGGTAAGAAGTTAAATATGCTTGGTTTGAATCGGGTCCTTTTTTAGTATGTGCTGAATCACGTTGGATCTGCAAACACTTTTTTTTTGTTTTATACATAATCAATGCATTCAATTTTGATTGCAAACACTTAAGTCTGTAATAATCTAAAATCTAGTTCCTAAAGTAAAATGGCTTAGGTATTTGTATAAGAGATGTAAAAAGTGTTGACTCAACCTGACACTATTAAGCTTATTATGGTCGGGTCTCTACGGGTCTTAAGGATGTTACCCCAATCCGACGTAACCGAAGTGATTTTAGGGTCAGATTTCAAGTGTGATAGTCTGCCAATATCAGGTTTCGGGTTCAAACCGATTAAACATGTAGACCAAAAATTATGTATAAAGGTTTCAACCCAAATCGACCTATTCTTAAAATGAGTTGAAATAGCACCAACATGTTAACAGTATATTACCTGCTTCCTAAAATCTAATAATTATAGCCCTATTATTACTAAAAAGATGTAATTGTTTAGTAACTCGATTAGGAGGTTGTAAAAGTACACTTTGGGCAACTTTCAGTTTCGATCCATTTCCTTTTTACCAAATTTCCTTTGACGTTATGAGATAAAGACATAACCTAGATTGACCCTTTTATAACCAAGCGTTAAAATTGCCACGTGACCACATCTAATCACATTAAAAGTCGAGTGAAGAACACTAATATCACGTAAAGCTTGTTAACATTGAAGAGCTTTTAACGATCGGTAGATTGTCCCGAGTTATAAAAATAAGATTCTCCGCAAATCATCAATATTCGCCGCTTGTATAAATGCATCTAAACTACTCGATCGTCAAGTAGAACTAAACTTAGTATCTAGAAACTTAACACTATGCACAAGAATACTAAAGTGAGTTTTACTTGCACGGTGAGCGACTTATAATACAACATTACTCTCCGACTCTCGTGAAGTCGATAAACTGAGACGATGGTCTCACAGCTATGGTGTTGGGGAGACCAGCTGATACGACAACTGCAAAACACACATATGGTAAATTATTTCCATTACTTGTAACTTGTAAGGCCAGCTGAATAGTAGGAACAATAAAGGTATCTTTTAGAACTTAACCAGAAGTGCTTTTTAACTTCGGAGTAGGCTTTGGGTTCATACATCCAATTCTAAAGATCTGATTAATTGTTGTACTTGATTTTTTAATGCGTTCGACTGATACATACTTGCAGATTTGACTGTCATAGTACTCTAGCTAAAGTTTCATAGTTGTAATTAATACTTCCATTATTGTCGTAAAACTTAAGGGTGTTAATTGACCCGTTTAACCTGTACGAACCCACCCGTTTTCCCACCACTTTCGTATTTGCGGACAAACATTTTAGCAAAACATGGTTACCTGGATAAACACCGCCAAACCGTCAGCTTTCTGATTGAGTTTATTAGCTGGTAGAGCTGCAATGAAATTATCCTTATGATTGCCAAGATTTTCATATTATCGACCACTCTAAGCGTCTCCCGGACTCCTTATCAATAGCTAATTGGTCACTGGAGTTTTGTATGATACGACTTTGTACAGGATTGTATAACAAATAAATAAATACGATAAAATTAGAGCATTAGAGCATACTTGTGATCATCTTAACAATCACACCGAGGTCTAAACTCTTCTAATTGTCTCTGTACAGTCATGCCTAGGTGGATCGAAGAGGAAGAAGGCCTACGAATTCCCAAAGGCCACAAGATTTATCTTTACTATGATCAGGTACTACATGTGTGTAAAAGAAAACCATACATCAAATGTAGAGAATTTAAAATTCAAATAAGTGCTGAGAACTTGTGTATTTAGATGGGTCTATTTCATACCTGCATACTACTCAAAGATGTCAATAATGGAGTGTAACCTATTTTCAATCTATGACAGTCTGCCAACCTCCATTAACTCGAAAAAATCATGACGACAAAGTTGAATAGGCAACAAAAATATGAAATGATATGTAAGACTCTAACTACAGTCTCTGGCTATAAAATTCTAAACATGTGCATTTGCTCCACGATCTTGCTATGGGCTTCTTTATTCAGTCCTCAAATGAATATTCAGAAACTTGCATATTTGCTACTCTTAAGATGTAAAACCTCTAAAATCATATTTATTGGATCAACTCTTAAGATATGAGGTGTATTGGATCAACACTTGAAGTAGCAAAGTTTTTCTTATATTAGACCATTACTCAATCTAATCTGCCTATTTTTCCACCTCAAAAAATAAATCATACTATTAATACATGTCGATTATGAACATATTCCAGAAAAGACGGAACATCACGATAACGCAAGGTTTTGGTACTTTCAGCATGAAGAAGTTTCTGATAGCAAATAATGTCGCCGTCTTCAAGCTATAAAGTCGTGAAAACCATAAATTCTTGCTATTAGATAACTGAGACACTATTCAAAGAAGCTGACAAAAAAAATGTAAATGTACTTGGCTTCCACGAAATGTAAGCTTCTTGTCAATGTATTCACACATAACATTGGGTTAAAACTTAATTTCTTATGTGAAAAGCCTTCACAGTGAGCATAAAACCATAACAAAAGTGGAAAATAAATGGAGTCAACACACTGACCTCAAATAGTTGAATTTCTTCATCTTGTTCAAAGCCACCAATTCATTCAACTTTGAAAGTATTTGATTGGCTTTTCCAAGACATGCGAAGAGAAACTATTATAAAATGCGGTCTGAGTATTTGTTACGTGTAGCGAAGACAATATTCGAACATGTATACCATAGGGACTTTCAAGTTTTGTGTTATAAATCTTTAAGATTTGTTTTTGTATAATTCAATATATAGTTTAGTGTATCCTTTCTTAGAAACTTTTGTTTATTTAGAAATTTTGTATGGCATTTTTTAAGTCTGATGTGATGCCAAGAATGCATCATCTTTCATAACTTATATATAGCATGCCAATTTAAAAGCTTTAAGAGAAACTGAAACTTACTTGTACAATAGGGCTTAAAATCCTTCCTCGATGAGGCTTATTTCTATAATATATGGTACCAAAAACTAAGCAGATCATGCCCATTGTCATGACGATGGCGAGATACACTAAACCCAATATCCATACCGAATGGGTTTGGAACTAAACAATGAGGGTGAAGGCAATGAGTTCACCTATGGAAAAGGCGGTATGCAATCAAGTAGGTAGAGAGCTTCTTGGACCGCTTAGAATCACTCTTGTTGAATTGATCGGCACCATGAGCCAACATGTTTGGCTTCATACAACCACTCCCTAAAGCCACTATATGAGGGCTACAAAGAATATTAAAGCCTCCACTCCCTTGGCCTCTATACATTTGTCTCCATCGGTTAGCATGTTGCTATCTCGGTAGTTTTAGATGAGGAAGTTGGGCTTGGGTGATAATGATGATAAAGCCCCGATACATATAAAAGAATTATATTATAAATGAACCGAAAGAAAATAACCTAAGCATGCATGGCCATGGGTTAGTGAGAGAAAATGAACTTCTTGAGAGTTCGATAAAGCAAAAATAAGCATAGTCGAAACAACCGAGGTAAGAATCGATAGGTAACCACCAAACATAGAGACGATATTGAAGATAGTACCAACGAAGTTTGTTACTATATTTGTTGCTTTCAACAGAGAAAAGTGCAAATACGAATGAATGCACCTCTTTTTTCATGGCCAGTTGGCAACTAAGAAAATACATAATGGAACCTATATGCAACTCTGTATTGAATAAGAGTGTGTCTATGATCCATAACAAACTCTTTATCCAAACTTGTTTACAAAGTCCCTTTAGTAAACTGTATGTGTAGGTATTTCTTCGTGACTAACACGGGATCGTATCAAAAGACTTGATCCGACTTTCCAGCTAAGTAGCATTCATAATACACGCATCAATAGTAATCGTCAAACAAATATGATAACTCAAAACAACGAATCATCATTATATTCAATAATGTAATAAAACTCAAATTGCTCTAATTAATAATTTAGGACTTACATGATGATGAGGTGCTATTGTAAATATTGTGACGTGAGGAGGAGGATTAAATGAATGAGCACCCTTTGAAATTTGGGACGCAATTTCTGGCGTTGTCACCACAGCACCAAGGGGATTTCCGTTTCCAATACCCTGTTAGATGAAATTTTAAAATTTTGCAATTTGACATTAATATTTACATGTCATTCATAAACTCGTATTTGTATAAAAATTAACATACCTTTTCCATAGTGACGATATCGGGGACAATTCCTATCAAAAACTTCATGCACTTATAGAGAGACTACGTCCTGAGTTGAAGGTAACCGTGGTGACCAAAGAAGAAGTCTATGTTTTCTTACAAACCTGTGATGAAGAAAACACATAAACGTCATTAGATGAGATTGTGAGGGAAAAAGCATATTAGAGTCTTTGAGAAAAGATATATTATGAATGAACCGAAGATAATTTTTTATGTATATGTTTTGTTTAGGGTAACCTAAGTTTTAGGGATTCTCCTACATAATTGGTTGCATTTATAGATTATAACATGCAACATAATTATCAAAATAACTTGTTGCCTAAGTGGTAAACACACAAGTTATTTATCAAAACAACCAAGGTTCAATCCTTGCAAGGAACCTTTTTTACAAACAATTTTCAAAAATCTATAAAAAAATTCCAAAAATTACAAAAAATAAAATAAAATTCGGAAAATTAACAATAAAATTCCAAAAATTACAAAAAAAATAATAAAATTCGAAAAATTAACAATTAATTGCTTAGTTGGACAACAAATGCTTATGTGGCATTGAGGTGGCATTGAGGTGGCATTCAGGTGTCATTGAGGTGGCATTGAGGTGGCATATATGCCAAATGCCTATATATATATATATATATATATATATATATATATATATATATATATATATATATATATATATATATATATATATATATATATATATATATATATATATATATATATATATATATATTGTGTTGTGTCTACTTATAAACATAAAAGTTTAGTGGTTAAAGTCGCCAAGACAAAGTTAAGTCCGGTAGGTTAGTTTTAGTGGTTAAGGCTGCCAAGACAAAGTTAAGTCAGCGGACCTAAGTTAAGTTCTGCAGAATTTAGTATTTATGTTTGTGTGGCCTTTTCTAACATTTACTCACACAAAGTAGTTAGTTCACATACAATTTATGGAAAAGTGTTAATAGTTTTTGTGTGAAGAAATATGTCGATAATCCAATGGCCACATCAAATTTATGTTTGTGTGGCCTTTTCTAACATTTACTCACACAAAGTATGTTTCTTTTGGGTATTTAGTCACATACAATTAAGCATAAAGTGGCCAAAAGTGTTAATAAGTGTGACTATATGGTGTTTAAGGTGAAGAAATATGTCTTTTGTGTGACTATTGATCATCCAATGACCACCTGAATTTTATGTTTGTGTGGCCTTTTGTAACATTTAGTCACACAAAGCATGTTGGTTTTGTGTATTTAGTCACATACAATTAATCATAAAGTGGCTAAAAGTGTTAATAAGTGTGACCATATGGTGTTTAAAGTGAAGAAACGTGTATTGTGTGTGACTATTGATCTCCTAATGGCCAAATCAAATTTATGTTTGTGTGGCCTTTTCTAACATTTAGTCACACAAAGAATGTTTGTTTTGGGTATTTAGTCACATACAATTAATCATAAAGTGGCTAAAAGTGTTAATAAGTGTGACCATATGGTGTTTCAAGTGAAGAAATGTGTATTTTGTGTGACTATTGATCATCCAATGGCCACATGAATTTTATGTTTGTGTGGCCTTTTCTAACGTTTAGTCACACAAAGCATGTTTGTTTTGGGTATTTAGTCTCATACAATTAACCATAAAGTGGCTGAAAGTGTTAATAAGTGTGACCATATGGTGTTTAAAGTGAACAAACGTGTATTTTGAGTGACTATTGATCATCCAATGGCCACATATTAAGTTACGTGACCATATGTATTGATTTTGGCTACACTTAAATAATATGTGTGACAAAACGTTTAGTGTGACCATATATGGCATTTGGTCACGGTGTTAGTAGTAAATGTGACTATATAGATTAGCTTTTGGCAAGCTAACACAAACTAAACTTTAAACACACATATTAACTTACGTGAACATATGTCTTTGGATTTTTGCTACACTTAACGAATATGTGACAAAACATTTATTGTGACCATATATGGCATTTGGTCACAGTGTTCAAGTGTGTGACATATATTTGTCACTATTTATATGTATATCGTGACTAACGCTTCAACCTTACTTTTCATTTGTCACTCGTTCCAATTTCATATGTGGCTAAAGAGTTGGCAAAACATATCGATCATCACTTAAATAATGTGTGACAAAACTTGACTCTATGATTTAGACACACAAAATTACTTCATGTGACTAACGATCAAGGTTACTTGTATTTGTCACGCGTTCCAAATTCATATGTGGCTAAATGATCAGAAACAAAATCACCAGATACCTTTATCTACACAATGTTCAATTGTGTGGCAATACAGCTCTAATGGTCACACAATCAAAATTTTCATGTGTGACTAATTATTAAATTTTGTCAATTTTCGTACCTTCAGCCACACAAATATGCTAATGTGTGGTCGTTCCATTTCGACCATGTGTGACCAAATCCCGTTTTTGTACTAGTGGTGTGTGTGTGTTTTACAAACAACCCTTATGACTACCAGTTACGTATAACGTTAAGTTGTTCCACAGAAGTGCACTACATTCATGACACTTAATTGGTATCTCAAGTCTGAGGATAACTATTCATGATTTACTTAATAACCCCGAGATTCGTACCTTTCCATTTCCTAAAAAATATAAAAGATAAAAATAATCTTCCTCAACCCCAACCGTAGCGTATCACAAGCTAATTTTTCACTCCATCTCTTATGCTATATATACAAGTATGATTTTTAACTCTATCCTAAAGGACAACTAACAGTTACGTAAGACAAAATACCGATGTATTTTATCTCTGTTTACATAAGGCTATATTGAGTAAGTGACAAGGTTGCTTTCCTCTAGTCGATGATGACATCGAGCACGATAGTTAGCCATTCAGTGGAAAGTTTGACTTTGGTTGATAAGGACATCTTATCTGCTCAAACTTCTCCCGCCTTATCCCGCTCATTCTTCGCCTTCATTGCCTTCGCCTTCTACTTGAGTTTGTCTTGATGTAAGTAGTTGGTGAGGAGTTTCAAGATTCAAGTGAGTTATTTTCATCATTCACCGAATCCACCATCTTCTTCTTGACTCAGTCTTCACCCCTTAAGTTTCGCCTTACTGAGTGGAGAGGCTTCTTCTTCACCTCTTACTGAGTATCGCGTAGATAGCTCACTGAGAGACTATGCGCTCAATGACTTGTTAGTGTTTAACGGACATAACACTTAGGTATTTTCTATTCAAATCCTAGACTTAAGGGGTTTGGGTATTCACTAAACCCAACAGTCTCCCCCTATTTGGATATCCAAATAGCCTAAGTGTTTGATCAGTGTAAGTGAGCAAATGGCTTCTTCTTACACTGAATGCACTAATGAACATAATAAGGAACATTGAATATTTTAACAAAACATACATCGTTTATTGATAGGATTACATAGTCCCTATCACTAGTACAAAAGATAAAACATATGATGTCACTCAAGATGGATTCCCAGTGCTTCTAACTTGACTTTCTTCGTGAGGAGTGTTTCTTTGTCAGGGTGCTCTCTTATCTTAGCATTCAGGTCAGTGCAGAACCTGATGTTTTCTGGAGTTTGGATTTGAGAGGCCACTGGTAGGTAGCTTGCCATTGTAGCTACACCTGCCTAATCAATGTCACTCCACCTTTGGAATGCTGGGTTTCCATAGACATCAATAAAGAAAAGTCCTCTCTCAGGCTTTTCTATCACAAGACAGTTCACAAACTTCACTCCTTCAAGTAACACCCTGTTGCATTCAAAACCAGGGACTTTAGCTTCAGGCTCAGATTCAACCCTCTTTCTTTTGCCTTGGGATGATTGAGGTTGAGATCCTTGAGCTGCAGTAGGAGCCGGCTGTATCCCAAGTTGTGCTGGTGTTTCCCTGAGTCTTTCATAGCGCTTGCTGAGGGTTTTCATCAGGTCCTTGACCACTGCATTTTGCTTCTTTGCTATGATAAGACAAAGCTCATCAAGTTCTATGATCCCAAAGTCGGTGAATTTCAAGGGATCATGAACCTCAAAGTCCTTTATCATCCCCCAGCAGACGTTCATTGCTAGTGGTTTGGATCCGGGATGATTTTTACATCGATGATTTTCTCTGCATCCTTCTATTTGTCATGGTCCGGTTGTAGTGGTCAATCCTCTCTTGCCTGATTGCTGTGACCTTCCTCATTCTTTCATCCGGCTTCTTCCTCATGGCGGCCATTTGAGCGGCTCGAGCATCTTTGAACTTTTGTCCGGCTTGTCCCTTTCAAGCTTTTTAGGATCAATTCCAATGTTTTCAGCTTCTTCAGATACGACTTGGACCAGGGCTTCTTTGCTTTTCTTTTCCTCCTCAGCCTGCTTCTTGAGTCTTTCTTCTTTATCAAGATATGCAGTTATCTGTTCTGGACTGAGTAAGTACTTTTTGCCTTGAATTTCATAGAGGATTTTCTCAGGATCTTTTGGAATCATTATGGCTTTGCCATTATCTTGAGCTGATGAAGAAGACGCTACCAGTGGAGGTGTTGTTGTGATGATTGGTGGTGTTGTTGCTACTGTGATTGTCAGTGTTGTTGTTGTTGATGGTGGGACTGATGAGATAGGAGTTGCTGATACAAGTGGTGTTGGCTCCCCCTCAGTATGAGAAGGAGTCTCTTCAAGAAGATTCTCCCCTCAACTATTGCCGCAAAGATCGGTGAGGGCAAGAGTTGGTTGTGGTACTGAGGGAGACTGAGTTGCTTGACCCTTAAAAGCTTGATAAATCTTCGTGACCATGGCCTTGATGTCGCTTGTATCTTGTTGAAGACTTGTGACCTTTTCAAAGAAGATTGGCTCGAGATAATTCAAGGCGGTCATTCTAGGCCCAAGATTCCGTGCCATAGAAGATGATGCCTTGGTCGATCCGTGACTTGAGCATCCAAAGAACCCAAAGTGTTGATTGCGAGACCGAATGGAGGACTAAAGACCCCGAACATTTGTAGATTGGAGCATGTTGATTAGTTCGGTGAGACGAGAGGAATTCTTCACATAGACCTCGTAGCCTCCCGCACTTTGGAATTAAGTGTTGGGTCTTTGATGTAATCCCGATTTCATCAATTGTGACGCCACACACCAAGATGCTTGAGAAATTTTTTCAGTTATCATCCGATCGTGGATGTGTTCATACATTAGATCCCTATGCTCATCGCTGTTGGCATTAAGCACTTGATTTCATATCGCGATAATCGAAGCCGCCTTAACATGTTGATCCCAGAGAGTATCTGTAACACCTGAGTATAGCTTCCTTGAAGCTTTAGTGATCCACATAACTAGCTGTCTTTCAGTCAGTGGAAGGATGTTGTCATACTTTCTGAATTCCTCAAGGCAGGAAGAAGAGGAGGAGTCAGAGTCATTATCATCAGGCTTGCCAGGTGACTCTTCAGTCTCTTGTGAATCAGGTTGATGCTCTTGTTCTTGAGTTTAAACATCAGCGTCCATGTCTTCTCATGCTGAAAGTATTTCTTCTTCACTGTCAGCAAGCTCTTCATCAGAGAACAAAAGATCAGTAACCTCAGCAATAGTTAACAAACTAGTGGGGGTGATGGGTTCCATATCAGCGGGTGGTATTTGTCCCTCTAAGTCTTTATCCCCTTTGACCCCTCAGACACTGATGGGTTTTCCTAGTGCCTTCGCCGAAGTCAGGATTGGTTATGAGTTCCGTATCGGCGGGTTGTTTCTTTCCCTTTAAGTCTTTGTCCCTCTCTGCTCCTTTAGGCACTGGTGGGTGTTTCCCAATGCCATCCTTAGAAGTGGTGGCAGTGATATTCCTATCAGTGGGTTGTTTGTTTCCCCGTGAGTCTTTGGGATCATTAAGTTGGCCCTCGGACAAAAGCGTGGATTGGCGAATGTCCTCCTTGGGCAGGGTGGAAGTCGCTCCCCTACCAGCGGGTTGTTTGTTTCCCTCTGGATCTTGGGGAGTAGTAGTTGGGACCAAGGGCACTGACTATGATGTATCAGTGTCCTTCGTTGTCACCGAGGTGGATGTTGCTTGGTCTCCTTTGGGTGGTCGATCGCCTTGGGCTTTCTTTGCCTTTTAGGTTGTTCTTGAAGCCTCGGGGCCCGAGACTTGGGTTTGGTTTAGTCCCACCGAGACTTCCCCTCTCTTTTGCGAGCATGGTTAGGAGACATCGAGTCCTACCGTTGTTTCTGAGAACCATGTGGACCGTCAATTCGATTTCATTGACTTGGGATGGGTCTTTTGAAAATTTGATTGACTCATGATACTGTAAAGTTGTGTATTTGTATTTCGAGGATAAGTGCAACCCAAGAACACTTGCAAAGCGCATGAGACAAACCTAGGGTATGAAACGTATTTCGTCCTAGTTTTTCTCAAGAGCTTGGTTACGAGATCACCGTAAATGATCTCCCCTATGTCGATCGCAGTCCTCATCATCAATAATATGCCATCATCAACTGAATAGAGTTAACTTGTTGGGTGGATGAATGGTTCCACGAGAACCCGAATCACAAATGTGCAGGATCTTCCAAGCCTCGGGAAAAGAGTTCTTGGTGGCGAGGTTTCGTCCAAAACTTTGGATCTAAAATAATTTGTCTTAACCCATCCTTAATCGTGGAAGGTTCGGGATGAGCAACATATTTACCGAGTTATAGTCAACCTCGTTGGTGTACAAAATGTTTTATAGTCCGTGGTGACTGACTTTTCCCATTAAAAGACCTAATTTGATGAGATATTCCTCGAATGGTCTAAGGTCGACTCATCGTAGAGGGTGTCGGGTCATAGGCCATACTGTTACCCAAAACTCCCCGAGGAGGTTTCGCACAATATAGAAGGGGACTGAGTATAGGCCTGTTTAAGTGGGCGCTAAATAAAAACTTCATGATTCCCTTATAGGTGGGACATCGTGGGGTATTCAAATTTCCTATAACATTGTTTGTTTTAAATTCAACATTATCTAGATCCCCTACCCATCGAGGTGCAAAATGAAGAGACGTGTTCTTGCCATTTCCATTGAAAAGTTTTAGGGTTTTGAAAAATTTTCTAGACAAGAACAATCAAAGAGGTTTGAGTCTCTTAAGTTTTGTGATGAAAAACCTTTTGTAAATTGTTTACAGAGAAGATTTTAGTGAAAACTTGTTTTGAGGATTAAAGAACACACAAAGATTTCTGGTTTTGAGAAGTAATTTTGACAGCGTTTTGTTGCAGAAATGATTTGTGTATGTTTTTAATGTTTTGAGAGGGGTATTTATAGAGTGATGAGAGGGGTAAATTTTTCATAAATGGGGATTTGTAAAGTCGGTTTTGAAAACTTTTCAATTTCATCATTTAATGCCACCACTCCACTACCCGCAAGAAAACCCGTTTTCAAGGAACGATTGCAAAGGCACAAGAAAGTGCAGTCATAGATTAAAATATCCTTAGGATATTTCATGCGAGAGGAGGCATTTATTGCCAAGTGGGATGAGGTTAAGTTTGAGGAACCCTTGACCAGAGTGACAGAAGGATAAAGAGACATATATTCCTATATTAAATTGGTATGTTTACCAACCTAGGACATTTAAGTAACTGATACTTGGAGCATTTAGTTACTCATTCAATGCTCAATATCCAAAGTCAGGGTCCCTGAATGAGTCTTACTCATTTAGTGAGAATGTTGTTTTGGGTTTTGAGAGAACTTATCGAGATTGGGATTGGTTTTCGAGTTCTCGATTTTCAATGTCGAGCATTTCCAATTAAGCTTTTAGTCTCCTCAAGGTAGGTTCATCTAAGGGTTTGGTGAAGGTATCGCAAGTTGATATTCAAGAGGGTTGAAATGAAGTTCTATGTCTCCTTTCATTATGTGGTCCCCGATGAAATGATATCGATATCAATGTGTTTGGTTCTTTGGTGAAGGATAGGGTTGTTGGAGATTGCAATAGTAATCGTGTTATCACGTAAGATGGGTACCATTTTGTAATGGATGTCATAGTCACCGAGTTGACTTTTCATCCATAATACATTGGCACAAAGATCATCTGCAGACCACATACTCAAACCTTCACCAAGACATAGCCACCGATTGTTACTTTTAGCACTCCAACAAACCAATTTTCCTCCAAGAAATTGACAGACCCTAAGGTACTTTTTATGTCCATGTTGCACCTACACAATTAGAGTCAAAATATCCTTTGAGGTCAAACCCGAGCACTTTGGATAGTAAAGTCCAAGGCTTGGAGTTCCTTTCGGTATCCGAGGATTCTTTTGGTCGTAGTGAGATGGGATTCTTTGGGATTGACCGATATCTTGCTATTAGCGCATCGAGAATTGTATATCCGTCCGAAGCGCTTAGATACATCGGTGAACCTACAATCCCCTTAAATGAGTTTGATTGACCGATTTGTCGGTGAGATCAGTCCAAGGTTGTTAGGAGGGACCATTGGTGTCTTCACCGAGGCACGTCGATATCTCATATTTCTTCAAGAGATTTTTGGTATATTTCTCTTGACCGATGGAGATTCCTTTATCGCTTTTACGATTTGTAGTCCAAGGAAGTGTGAGTTCACCCATCGGGCTCATTTCAAACTTCTTTGTCATCAATTTTTCAAACTGCTTGCAAAGAGTGTAATTTGTTAAGCCAAAGATGATGTCATCAACATACACTTGGACTAGTATCATGTCTTGTTTTGTCTTGTAGATAAACAAGGTGTTGTCTATCTTTCCTTTGACAAACTTGTTTTGAATCGTGAAGGCCGAGAGAGTTTCATACCATGCTTTGGGAGCTTGTTTAAGTCCATAAAGGGCTTTGTCAAGCTTGCGGACATAGTCGTGAATTCACTACTCTCAAAGCCGTGGAGGTTGTTGAACATACACATCTTCCTTGAGTTCACCATTCGAGAATGCACTTTTCACATCCATTTGATAAACTTTGAAGTTCATGTATGTTGCAAATGCAAGGAAGATCCGATGGCTTCCATTCTGCAACAGAGCAAATGTCTCATCATAGTCAATGCCTTCTTGTTGATCGTAACCTTTGGCTACAAGTCCGCTTTGTTTTTAATGACAGTTGCCATTTTCATCAATTTTGTTTCGAAAACCCACTTCATTCTATGACAATGACATCCCGAGGACATTTGATCAAGGTCATGACCTTGTTTTTATCAAACTGTTGAAGTTATTCTTGCATAGCCTGAACCCAGCTTGGATGTTTTAGAGCCTCGGTGACACTTTTGGGTTCTATTTCGATAGAAAATCAAGATATAGACATTCATTGGGCGATGTTGAAGTTAACTTAGCGACCATGCTTCTAGTGAGCATGCCCTCGTGGGTTCACCAATGATGTTTACAAGCTCAATGTCCCGAGATTTTGTCCACTTACTTTGTGGTCTAGGATCTTAGCTTGAAGAGGTCACCGGAAACTCGGGAGTGAGTTCAAAAAGGTGAGCCACATAATCATTAAGATCATCTGTTGAGATGCTTGTTTGGTGGGGTACTTGAATCACGGGTTCCTGAACGCTTAGTTCAAGATACCTATCCCAAGTAGGGACCGGTTGATTATCAATGAATTCACCGATGATTGGTTGAGGAAGATTGTCGGGTAAGACATAATATGAGATGTCAACATCGACTTGATATGAGGAATTGATTTCGATGTTGAACTCATCGGAGGATATCTTGATGAGTCATCAATTCTATTTCTCCACCGAGGTGTTGGTAACCCGATGCTTTCGAACTTTCATCAAAGGTAACATGAAAGGTTTCCTCAACTTGTTGTCTTTCGGTGTTAAACACCTCAAGGCTTTGGAGATCGATGAGTAGCCTAAGAAATATCCATCATCAACCTTTGCATCAAACTTTCCTAGGTGATCCTTGTGGTTGTGAATGAACACAGACACCCAAACACATGAAAGTAGTTGATATCGAAGTCTTCCTTTGAAGATCTCATATGGGGTTTTGTTATGTCTCTTGACAATGATTGACCTGTTTTGAGTGTAACAAGCGCTTTTAACGCTTCACTTCGTAAATGCTCAGAGAGAGTGAGCCATTTAACATGGTTCTAGCAACTTTAATGAGAGTTTTGTTTTCCTTTCAAAGAACCCCATTTGTTCGGGGGTATAAGGAGATGAGAAATTTTGAGAAATTCCTTTTCATCACTGTAATCTCTCAAGCTCTTGATTTTCGGAATCAAGACTATCGTCGGATTCGATTTGTTTAACAAGAATGTCATTCGATTTTCAATCTTCCCGATGAATGAGATTATTGTATCACCGCCTAACTCTTTTGGAAAGAAAGTATACCCAAGTGTATCTTGAGAACTCATCAACAATGACAAGTGTATACTTCTCATCTTTGGATTGATCTTGGGTGACTAGTCCAAAGAGATCCATGTGTAGGAGGTGAAGGCAACTCTTGATAGAGAAATTTTGTTTTGTTTTAAACGATGCTCGTGATGTTTACCTTTTTCACAGGCTGAGCATGGTTTATCTTTTGCAAAACCAGTGATGGTAAGCCAAGGACATTGTTTTGTTTTGCCAAGTTGTTGATGTTTTTGAAATTTAAGTGAGAGAGTCTCTTGTGCCACAGCCAGTTGACGGTCTCAGTGGCTTTGGAAAAGAGACAAGTTCCATCTTGAGAGAGTGTTGACATGTCTAACAAATAAACATCATCTCTCCTAGGAGCTATCAAAACAACTTCTTTGTTGGCATTGAAAATGGTGTCTTGCTTGTCATTGAATTGTACAATGTACTTAGCATCACATAGTTGACTCTGAATCGATGAGATTGTATTTTAGACCATTGACATAAGCTATTCTAGAGAAAACTATTCCATTGCAGCCATCGAACCATAACCTTGATGGGACATGATGAGTTATCACCAAATACTACCTTGGGTCTTGGTTCCTTTACATACTTGTGCAGATACTCCTTCACACCGTCATGCTTCTTGAACATCCACCGCCTAGATGCCAAATAGGCTCTTGGCGTGTCTCGCACAAGTAGTAAACCGAATTAGTTTCTTCATCGACCCACTTATTAGTGGGTTTGGGTCTCATGGTCTGCTTGAACTTTGCAATTGATTCATGATCGGTGGTTGAGTGCATTGTGCTACCACAGGTTTTGCATTTGATGACTGAGGATGACTCAGTGATTCGGGGTTGTTTTGAACTTCTCCTTGCCTGGATGACTTTATCATGCTGAGATGTCTCATGTGCTGGATTTCCACATATATCACAGCAAGAGTTCATGAGACAATCATCAGGAAGATGATCATTAAAGCCACAATGAGGACAAGGAGGAAAAGGTTTAGCTTTAGGTCTTTGACCCTGCTTTAGGATGAAACAACCTGATGACCATATTTGGTGTGAGTTGCTTCACTGAAAGATCTTACATACTATAAGTGGTCAGAAGTTCTGTGATCTTCCTTTTTGAAGATCATGCAAAAAAGGATTCTGTAGCAATTGTCGGTGGTATGATGGTATAATGGCACGATCACACTTCTGCTTGGGTTTGATGTAGCATTTTGACCTTGATGAACTAGAGGAGGCTGATTAGTTTCCTTGATTGATGATTCAAGAGCTTTTTCGATGGATTCCATCTTGTCAGTCAACTTCCTCACAAGTTCAGTCAGTTGCTGGATTTGGTTAGCTTCAGTAGGAACTAAAGATGTTGAAGTCTCAGTGGGAATAGATTCTACTTGGGTTGGTTTTGAGGGTCTTTTCAGGATGGTTCTACCAAGTCCAGACCTTTCTTTAGGTGAATGAGGATTGAATTGTAATGGAGTAAGCTCAGAGCTTGGTGCAACGCCCTGAAGAGGTTTCAGGGGTGGAGGCGGTGCTTGATATTCTGCTTCAGACTCAGAGATGTATTCGCGACCATCGGGTACATCGAGAGTCCAAGCATGCTCTTTAAAGCTTGGCTTTGGGCTCTAGAATCCTTCCAATTGAAATTTGGAAGCTTACTCTCGTGGTTAACCCGCTCAATCCAATCACCGGGCTTGGGAATTGACAACATCTTGGTAATCATGCCACCGCACACAAATGGTTTAGGACTGTGGTTTTTGTTGTGAGAGCCGTGGAGATGATCTTTACCTATGACTCTCTTTTTGCTACTGGGGCTCCCACAAAGATCAAAAACCCTAGGATTCTTAGCGATCCAACTTTCAATGATATATTTTCCTTTTAAGTTCATCTTTAAAAGCTTGATTTCTTTTGACTAGTTCAAGTGTTTTGAATCATTAGTGATGACCTCAAGCTTGGCTTGTTTTAAAAGAAGCAGTTCATCTCTACACTTGTTTCTCAAAACACTAGTTATATTTTGAAAAAGATTTAATCGTTGCTCTTCACAAACTTAAGGTCAACATTGATATAGTTCATATAAGATCGCCAATCGAGTCATCATCCATAGAAAGTAGAATATTTACCTTCTTCATTGTGATGTTGACCCATTCTCCATTCCTTGCATGATTCTTCCCAACAAAGAAGCTTGTCCTCTTCTAAGAGGGCCATCAAGCTGCATTGACATGCACCATTTCATCGTCTCGATGAGACCGGCTCTTCATCCAAGTCGAAGGTTTTAGCAACTAGGCCCTTGTTCTTACCCTGCACAGATTTAACATTGTTTGTTGTTTCTGAGGGACCGCCTCTAGCGGTGCTAGCTTAGCTTTGGCTTTCCTATACTTGGCTTCAAAATCAACAGCTTTGTTTTGATCAGAATTGTTTTGAAAATTTTGATGAGACTGATATATTTTTGGTTGGAATTTGCTAAAGCCTAAGGACTGGTTTGACCCTGATGGTTCGTAAGAGCGTTCAGAAATTGTTTTTGAAAAACAGTCTTTGGCAAAATGACCTCTTTTGTGACACTTAAAACATTCAGTGTCCTCGTTAGCTTTAGCATTTGAGAAACTTTTGTTTCTTCGTATAAACCTTTTAGAATTATCGAGGAGTGCTCTTTCCTGAAACTCAATATTTAAATCGTTCAGGTACTCCTCGCTTGTTCTCTCATCAGCCTCATCATCTGAATTTTCCTAAAAATCTTGAACCACACAGCTAGAATAAAAAGTAGTTGACACTGGATTTGAAATGGTTGTCAGGGACTTCTTGACTTCCTGAGACTTTTTCAAGTCAGGGTATCGTCTGTTGATGAGGTTTTCCTCATAGACAAATTTCCCATAAATTTCGTGAAGCTCAAAATTCGAATGTGATTAGCATTCCTTAGTCCCCGAGAGAAATTCAACCACTTCTCGTGAAGACTGCTTTTACAAAACCAACATTGATTTCATGCTTGGACAACTTAACACCATCATTTGACAGTTCATTTAACAAGGTTTTATACGGGAGTAAGTTTGAGATGATTTTGAGTCCTTAGCCTCAAGGTGTTATACTCAAGTTTCGTGTCCATTATCCTTTTTCCTTGGTATCGATGGACCTTCATGACTATGGACCAGTCATCCTGTGTTTGCTTAGTTGTACTACAAGAATAACAGACTCCATAGTATCACCGGAAGACAAGATATGATGATACTTTTGAGCCTTGTTCTGGTTGACCACTCTTCTCTCATCCTCGAGTTCATCGAGCTTGTGTTTAGGCAAACCTTCAGCAGTCTTTGGGATAAATGAACCTTCATTAATACACTTAATGTAGTAAGGTTTCATCCCAGTCAAATAGCAAAGCATTCACTTTTTCCATTTGTTAAATTTACCAACTTCGAGTCGAGGGGAAACAGCTGAATAAGCTTCACCCTTTTTGTCGACAAGTTTGGGCACATCAATTTCAGCCATAAGGATTCTGATTTAAAAACGTTTTAGAGCGGCTTTTAAAAAAATTTATAATCAGCCTGCTCTGATACCACTTGTTGGTCCCTATTCACAATCGTATAAAAAACAATTTAAGCAATAAGTAACTAGATTTTGAATCAATGACTAAAAAGACATAAGTAAAAACACACTGATAAATTTTCAACGTTTATATTCTTTATTAGAAATGAATCAAAAAGAATACATTACCCAAGTACTTGCGGAATAGTACTTGGGATTGAAATGACAAAGTGTTGTATCTCTTCACTAAGCTCAGGCTAAGTCTGAGCACAACCACAAAGGAACCACTGAGCTATCTCAGGGACAGAGTTGTATTTGGAGGAGTGAAAGATGGCTTGTGTGTGTGTGTGTGTGTGTTTTACAATTATCACAAGCTTATTTTTCACTCCATCTCTTATGCTATTTATACAAGTATGATTTTTAACTCTATCCTAAAGGACAACCGACAAATATGAAGACAAAATATCGATGTATTTTGTCTCTGCTATATAAACTATATTGAGTAAGTGACAAGGTCGCTTTCCTCTAGTCGGTGATGACACCGAGCACGATAGTTAGCCATTCGTGGAAAGTTTGACTTTGGTTGATAAGGACATCTTATTTGTTCAAACTTATCCCGCCTTATCCCGCTCATTCTTCGTCTTCATTGCCTTCGCCTTCTACTTCGGTTTGTCTTCGCAAGTAGTTGGTGAGGAGTTTCGGGATTCAGTGAGTTATTGTCATCATTCACCGAATCCACCATCTTTTTCTTGACTCGGTCTTCACCCCTTAAGTTCCGCCTTCATTGAGTGGAGAGGCTTCTTCTTCGCCTCTTCGAGTATCCGAAGATAGCTCACCGAGACTATGTGCTCATGACTTGTTAGTGTTTAATAGACTAAACACTTAGGGTATTTTCTATTCAAATCCTAGACTTAAGGGGTTTGGGTATTCACTGAACCTAATACTATTAATCTCATATTTTGTGTTTTGTACTTAAGACATATGTTTGGATAATTATTATTAGGTCTACTGAATGCACGTACGTGCAAGTGTATGTAAACATTGTAGTATTATGTATATATGCTTTAATTATGTATGCTATCTTTTGGTTGGTTTTTATTTCAAGACGAATCGTTGTTGTTTGTATACACCAATTTACCAACGATTATGACTGCTTATTGTTTTCAATATGTTAATCAGATCATATCGCTTGAATTGGTTAGGTTTTCTTTAGATTGAAATGAGAATTACATGTGTGTGCAGGTTAAACCGCTTTAAACACAAACAATTCTAACATAAACGATTGATATTGATTGGTAAAACATGGTTGCTCCAAATGACAAACCGTTATGATTTATTGATAGGAATGTGAAACACTTGACGACACGTTAAGATAATTGTCATATTCTTGAAAGTCATCCACGAATTATCAACGCCTAGATCATTAATTAACTCATTTGTATCTTTAGTAATGAAAGTCTCACCATCAACAAAATCATCCAAGTGGAACTTACTAATGAAACTTACTAATGAAATTAAAAAACATAATCTTTAATAACATATTATTCGAAACATTCAAAAGTATAAAACAAATTTAACAATCAAAAGTCGTCATATTCATCAACAAGAGAATCATAACCTAAAGATTCGCTATCAACGAAACCATCCGAACCATCTCCAGCAGACATGATCGTACTTCATACATGCCCTCATCTTGTAATTCTTCTTCGGCTTCATCATCAATGTATGTCTTAGTATTATCAAATTCGCGCAAAGGTTGATCCAAATCATTTATATTAACCCACACGCCATAATCACTAATGTTGCTCTTGTGATTAATATCGTCATCTGATTCTTCATCAATTAGAGCAAAATTCTTGTTTTTGTATTCTAAAGATTGTTGTTCGTCAACATTCTTAAATTCATTCAAAGTTTGCACACAATCAGTAGGATGATTAATGAATTCATCATCCTCTTGACCAACTACTTTAAATTTTGGTGAGACTAAATTATCAAATGGTTTAAAATCATTGGTATGTTGATCAATGTCGTCCTCTTCAGGTTCATTAATCAAATGATCCAAAACTTTTCTTGCAGAGTTGCTTTGTGTATCATTGCTGTTATGCTTAAACCGAATAGGGGTTTCTTCATCGATTCCTAAGATGATATAGAAATTAGATTAATAAAAAGTTAAAAGTACGTAAATATCCAAAAATATGTCAAAAATGAACATTATACAACCATTATTAAAGATATAATCATCAAATAAAACATTAACTTAATTAATAACATACCAATTTGTGTTTATCAACGCCGCCTTCATCAAAGTTGATTAACCAAATGGTCCAAAACTTTTCTTGTAGAGTTAGTTTGTGTGTCATTGCGATTGCGCTTAAGCCGAATAGGGTTTCATCATCGATTCCTAACATCAAATCGTAATTATATTAAAAAAAAGTTAAGACTCTATATGTATCCATAAAAGTGTTTAAAAACAACATCATACAACCATTATTAAAAATATATTCATTAAATAAAACTTATAATGAATTCATAACATTACCAATTTGTCTTGATTTTCAAATTGGTCTTCTATTTTGGTTTTGAAGTGTTGGTAATACATCATCGGCATCATCATCCGACAAAACAATATGAACAACATTATTTTCCAAAAAAGTATCCTTTATACCTCTTTTGCTTTGTTGGAGAAAGAGACATCCTGAAAATTTATGAGTATAACTTAATATCTTTATATAACTTTATTGATAATGTCTAATAGGTAATGTTTAAAACATACCACTTCATCATCCGATAAGAGGATCACGGGTGAGTTTTTATTTGTTAAATTGGTTGTGTTTTTGATATTTCTTCCTTGTTTGTAACCAAAACAAAGAAAATTACAATACGTTATCAACAACTAATCATAAAATTATATGCTACGAATGTATAATGCTTACCTTTGATGATTTGAAATGAACCATTGATTATTGAAGAATTGAGTTTTATGAAAAGAAAAAAAAAATGTTGTACGATATTGTGTTATAGTTTATATAAGTTATGAAAAGTTAGAGATTTTAGGAAAATATATTGTTTTTAAACATTTTAAAGTGAAGATTGAATGATATAATTTTTTAAAATTGAAAGTTTGTTACCAATTTTAAGATACCAAAATAAGAAATGATTTGAGTTTGTTATTTTTTTTAATTTAAAAAGATTCAAACATAACATCTAAGAGATGAAATTTTGTTTCACTAAAATTTGCATCAATGTTAACAATGTTTGCAAGAATATTAGGATGGTATTGCATATGTAAATATTGAATTGGTGTTGTCATGAAAATAATAACATTTAGTTAAATGTACGAAATTGTTTTCCTAAATGTCTAATTAAATGTTGTAAAACAGCTAAAAAGCACTGAATCAAATGGTAACTAAAAATCAACAGCATTAAAACGCCAAAAAGTGGCAAAATTAATAAACAAATTCCATCTCCATGATACTTATAAAATAACAATTTCTTTCATAAGAAAGCAAACATATTGTTTGAAACAAATTATTCAAAAATTAAAATTGTTCTTGCAAAATGCATAATTCCAAATAAAGAAACAAAATGATAGGAACCATGGAGTGGTTGGGCTGGATCTAATCTTCAGGTTCAATCTTGACTTGAACCAAATCTTGGATAGTGTGTATGCCTTCTTCACCATCGGGTTCACTGTCAATCTCATCCAGATCAACAAACACACGTTGCTTCTTTTCTGCACTGCCTGATGCCCCTGTTGAAAGAGGTGACTGCAAATCAATCGCACGACCCTTCTTTGAACCAGAACTCAATGCACTCCCAGATGCATCACTATGTCCAGTAGGTGACTGCAAATCTAACACGCGGCTTAAACTTGCATCGACATTGTTACATTCTTTATATGAGTAGAAGGTGTATTGAACTCCCGAGTTTGAACTCGATAAACAAAATACATTAATAAAATGTATGTTGGCGCTAAAAGTTGAATGTTTGTAATAATTCAATATGTTATATGATAATTTACCTCATCAGCACATCATCAATCACGCCTTCATCTAAAACTCTTTCTTAAAATGGTTGATAAATTCAACATTCTCAGAAAAACCTTCACACCGGTAAGTGTGATTGTTGTAGTTGACATTGTACTCAGAGAAGTAGATCTTAAAGAGACATTTCTTGCCGACTATCTTGTCCAACTCCTGCGGCCAGTATTCGTCTGGATCCATGCCATGCTTCTCCATCAGTTCCCAAGCAGTATGCCCAGAAAGCTTGTAAAAATTGTTGTTAAAAAAACAACAAGAGCAGATCCCGACTCATCAATCAGCTTTACAATGACCTTAAACCTTTGATAAGAAAATAACCAACAACATAATATTCCATAAATTAAAAGACAATGGATAGTCTTTGTTAATGCTTGTTACCCGGATGCGACACTGGATGGATCCATGATCCTCGCAAATAAAAGCAAGTTTGTGATTCCTTCCCTGTTCAACATGAAGTCTTTTGTTACACTCTTTGCATGTGGTGTAGGCCCAACCATGCTCTTTGTGGATCCTGTGTATTGTTGCCAAAATAATACAATGTGAATCCTGCATTTTAGCATCAAAATTGAGTTTATTGAAGAATTGCAAACACGTGAATTATAGTTTGTTAATATTTAATAATCAAAATCAGTAACATACCGTTTCACACTCACGAATCGCTCCAACAATCTTTTTCACACAGCCATGAAAAAACTCTGATATGGTTTGAACCTTTACCTCTCGTGAGAACACCGCAATCTTCAACTGATCACCAAACCCTCAATGTTAAACCCTAAAATACATTACAAAAAGTGAAAATATTAATTATGTTACTAACTGTTGGAATCACTCCTAAACTGTATTTCAAGTATTTATATTTCATATGTAATAGGTAGCTTTATTATGGCCTTTATGTTTGTTTTAGGTCAAGCTTATGTAGAAGGCCCATAAGCTTGATCCAAGCCCAATAAGGAATAGGAAGGAGGGGAGTGTTGCCCTAGCTCCTTGCCTATATAAACATTGTAATAACCTTCATTGAAGGTTGGTTGTTCAAGTTTTCTCTCATTCATACTCTTTGCATAATCGGTCTTACTATACGTGTGTGTGTGTGTGATTTACTTGTTCAATCGCCTTCATCTCTTCTCTATAAGCTTTTGTTGTAAAACTAGTGACCTAACAAAGGTATCAATCGCCAAATAGTGGGTGTACGCTTGTTTTGAAGTTTTGTTTTTGGGTCTTACGCGTAAAGGTAACGTAATATTTGGTTATCCTAAAACTCGCTTTTTACACTTTTAATCCAAGATTCTTGTACTTTCAATGTTTTGAGGTGTTAAAATACTTGTTTTGGCAAAAAGTTTCAAACTTTACGCTGGATTTACGTTTTAAGCTTGTTCTTGTTGGTGGGTGTCGTTCACGCAGAACCCGTTAATGATTTTGGTGCATAAAAATTCACACTTTGTGTTCTTTTGGTACTATTGAAGCTATTCCATAACAAAAACCGGTTTAGAAACACACTTAGGCGTAATCAAAGTTACGAGTAATCCCACGCGTATCAAACCCTAATATTAAGCGTAAGATTTTCCTTGGTTTGATCTTCACTTTTCCGGGTTTATTCGTGTTTTCTTACTTGGATAAGTCCAAAATACATCGACTTTGGATATCTTTTGCACCGTGAAGTGTAAAGATCATTTGAACAAAACCCTAAAATTACGATAAGCATAAGCTTACGCCAGAGAAATTCCACGCATAAGATTCACTTTACGCGTAAACCAAGGTCTACGACAAGGTAATCCCACGCCTAACTTTCTATGTCTAACTTTTGTCTACGCATAATTTTAGTGCTTTTATCCTACTTACGCCGTAGCTAAATCTCACGCCAGAACTCCTTATTGTTACGCCAGAACTTTTGGTGTTTTTACGCATAAGTGCTACTTGGTTCTTGTCTTTCTATGCCTAAGGATACTTCATCAACAACGTTCATTCGACTACATAGATCCATTTTACCACACAAGTTTATCATCATGTCTCAACCACCATACTCTAACTATTTCCTCACACTTATAATCATCAACAACAACAACAATTAACTCCACAACATCAACAATGGAATCAACAACAAGCCATTTATCAACAACAATTTAATCAAGAACATACTCCACAACTTGGTGCAATTCCACAACCACAAATGGTTCAACCACCACCAAGTCTTCAAGCTCTACCCTACACAAACGATTTCAATCAACATCCATCACGAAGCACTATGAAGGAACCCACTTGGTTTGCAAAGATGTGAAGCTTTAAGCAGCCCAACAATCAATTTATGAAGTCGATCACTGATAGACCTCCAATGCTCACTCCAGAAACTACGATCAATGGGTGATAAGGTTCTTTAGGTTTTGTGATCTAAAGAAGCCACATGGAAAGTTCTTAAAGAAGGTTATCTTGAAGGTCCATTTGAGATGCCTACCGTCATTGTACCCGGAGATCCAACTGCTCCACCAAGAGATGAACAAACCAACATTGCTATCACAGCATTTAAACCTACGTAACTTCTACACTATGAAGCGTATGAACTTATGATGGAATACATCCTCTTAGGATTACCAAACCCAATTCTTCAGAGTGTTGATGCTCAAAAGACCGCACAAAAATGTGGGATCATATTCGCCTTTTATGGAAGGATCTGATCAATCAGAGGATTTAGAATCCAAAATCTACTTGGCTTATGAACACTTCATGATTGAACTCGAGAGACACTAGAGTCCTATCATCATCGATTTTCAGACATCATCAATGATTTGGATAAACACAACATCATCATGCCCGCACTGCGCTAATACTAAGTTCCTGAGTAGTCTTGGTCCGTAATGGAGAAGTATGTCATTTTCTCCGCAAGCCAAGAATATGCATCATTCTACTTAGGGATTGTTGTAACGATTACTTGAAGCCTCATGAGAAGGAAGTTGATCGAAAGGATTCTCGTGTTCAAATTGCTAAACAAATACAACCGGACAATCAACAACTTGCATTGTATGCTCAATGCACTATCCTCTCAACCAAAGAACCCAACCAATCGCTTTCAAACACACCTTCACATCAACAACCTCAACCTCAACAAAATCAATTGGTTCCATACAAGAACAATGCTCAAGCATATGTCGTTGAAGCCACCGAGGAAATCGATCCATTCAAGCATTGCAACAAGGATTTGTGATGATTGCTAATGCTTTTGGCCGTTACACCAACAAATCCAACAATCGATTCGCTCCTCATCTAACACACGGACTCAAGTTGTTGTGAACAATGGACGGTTGAAGTTCGTAATCGTGATTATGGTCACGATGGGCGGTGGTCAAGGGTTTAATGCGTGGGTAGGAATAACAACAGAGCTCAGTGATGGAACAGGAAATGCTCGTAATCGGTTAAATGGTCTTAGATGCTACAACCGCAATGAGAAGGACACTGGCTAATGTATGCCCAAAGCCAAGGACTAAGGGCAAGTGCTTATTTCAAAGAGGCTTTACTTTTGGCTCTTAAGGATGAAGTCGTGGATCTCTCACGCATAAAGAACAGAGCTTTATGGCGATATGCACTGATGATGATATGGAGGACTTGCAAGCTAATGCAACAAGTATGTTGATGGCTAATATGCATAAGCTACACATGAGTGATACAGCCCAAGAGAGGACACCGATGGCTTGTCTCGGTGCACCGAACAAACCATCATCATATCTCGAACTAATATCTCCGCTAATATTCGAATCCGCACGGATCGATCTGCTCAAATGAGTCTTCTACATCTCTTTTGATGATTTTCGTTAACCTCGTAGTTACATTTGACGATCAAGATGACCTTATGGTTTTGATAATCAAATTGACTCCGTAGTCGCATTTTGAGGATCTAAAGAATGATTATGTTGAGACTCACGCTGAACAAGATGATCTCGTTGCCTCATCCGGATTTTGCTCGTTAATTCAAGACCATAAAATCAAAATGGAGGAATGTTATATTAAATCAATCCTTAAAAGTAAAATGCATCGTTAACCAAGGATTTTGAATGTTTACAAATGCAACTCAATTTTTTAAAACTCAAGACAATCAGGAAAAAGGTTTTGAAGCCGCTTTGCAAAATCTCATCAAACGAAAAATATTTAGAGAGACAGACGTGATGATCAGCCTCAAGAATGCTTTGTTGTCTCTAATTAGAACAATCAAACATGAACATAAAAACAAATTAACACTCACCTTGGAAAATCAAAATGCTAAGGCCGAGTTGTTAAATTGTCAAAAACATTTCTCCGCATACAAAAAGCATTCAACGAATCGGTAGATGACCTTCTTGAAGAAATCATCGGCTTACAAAACAAACTTAAAGAGTTTAAACCGTTGTTTACAAACATGGTGAATCAGAATATTGAAAAGTTTACTTTAAAACCCAATCCAAAAGGATTTGGAAAAATCTAGCCGACATAAACCTAAGCTTTCACTAAAACATTCAAACCAACTCTCAAGTTTCCAAGGTAATACAAAATTGATAATATGGCCATGAGTGTTGTTGAATATCATCACAAGAGGAATTAGATGCGTAAGACGAGAGTCGATCAAAATTAAAAAATGTTGTTTACAACAAACCTTTAATTATAAAACGCGGTCACTTTCGGCCACACCAACGGCTTCTACTAACACACCAAGGGTTATCATCAAAACACCGAGTCTTCTACCGTTAATCCCAAAATGACTTTGCACAAACTTATGGTCCTTTACCTTCCATTAGTGAAGTAAACTCACAACCCGAAAATCGAAAAATTCTTCGATATTTTGACATTTTCATGGTCGACTCAAAATTTTACAACATGAGATAGAATATCGATCCGAAATCAAAGTTGAACATTTTCAATCGCCTCGCGCGAGAACAAAGAGACATTTTCAAAAATCTTTTACCTAATGTTAAAAACTTGAAAAGTTGTGCAATTGCTCGGAAAAGGATTTTCATAGGAACTTGGGGTAATGAAAATGTTTTCGAGAAAATGTAAACATCTATTTCGAACACAAAACGCAAAAAGAAACTATTGAGAAAAGATGTTGATCGACTCTTGGAAGATGTTATCGTGGCCGATATCCATAATGTTGTGTTACTTCATGCTTTGCCATTTGCATCCGATTATATCTCACCGATAGTGTTGAAACTGCTGTAATCATTGAGAACACCGATAATGTGCTTCAGATCGAGTCTTTAAAAGTCGAAAATACACGACACACACGGAAATTTACAATGCAAAACGTCGCTTCAATGGTGTGAAAAAGATATTCACAACCATCAACTTAGTTTTCAAAAGAAAATCGCCACCGAGTGAAAATATATTCGATCCTAAAATTGAGCAACCGGATGATCAAAACGTGTCTTTGAAAAGTCAAATCTCAAAATATGAACAAGAACTTTAAAAGTTAAACAGAATATGGTGTCATATTTGATTTACTCAAAAAGACTCGACTTGAAGCATCAAACGAACTTGATCACTATCTTGCTCACACTAGAGATGTCATGAATTTTGTCGGAAATATTCGCTCGAAAATCAAGATCCGATTCACACCATCTCTAAGTTACGGAAAAGTTAGGAAAGTATGAACTACTTCGCCATCGTGATTAAGAGATTAGCACCACCACACTTAGTAATCATGAACCTAGAATTCCCAACGCCAAATCACAAGTTGCTAATGTGTTTCACTCAAACAGAATAGTTGCATCTTTTCCAAACGTCCGCACTTCACAACCTAGGAGCACTCAATCAAGAATAGGAAGTCATGACCTAAGAAAAGATCAATAAAGAATGCTAAAGTGGAAGAACACCCTAGGACTCAATAAAATCATGTTGCTTCCACTATAGATGTTGCGCCCGCAAATGTAATACAAATAGTGATGTAACGAATGCTAAACCGTTAAGTACTTTTGATACTCACCGATGCACCTTGTGTTATTTGTCAAAGAGTATGAATTCGATTGTCATGACAAATGTGTTGCTAAATCTATAATTTCTCGATTATGGAATCCTAAGAATCGGAATACCTCTAGGCCCACTAATCATTCTAAGTCCGTGCTTGGTAAACCACCTCTTTAGATTCTAAGGCAACCATTGCTATCACAAGAGCTCCCGCTCACCTCCTAAGAATGTAGTACCACCTAGTGTTTTCACTAAGACTAAAGCAAAGAGTAGTTATAGATGGCGTAAATGGATATATAACACACTGGATTTAAATGGATGCCTAAAATTGTCAATGTGTATGTCTAACATATCGCTTCGAACCTCTAACATTTCGGGTTCCACATCTACTTCTATTCCATCCGTGGTCGCCCGTGTAATGCAGTGATACAGATCATTCTCTGATTGTTGATATGGATGTTCCCACACATGACAGCAACCTTAAACTGTTATCAAACTTTATTGCAAGGTTCATTGGCACCTCACGATTCGAACGATCACTTCGCAGCCTATCATGGGCTACGGAGATTATGTTAATGGGAACATCGAAATCGCAGGGTTTACTATGTAGAAGGCCTCGGTCACAACTGCTTTCGAGAGGGTCAATTTTGTGATGGAGATTTGAGGTTGCTTTCGTGGAGAAAACTTGTTTCATTCTGTGATCTACATGGAAATGACCTTATGTCCGCTCGTAATTTAGTCTATACACTATCTCTATGCAAGACATGGTTGCTTCCTCTCCCATTTGCTTACTTTCAAAGGCAAAATCTACAAAATCCGGCTATGGCACCGCTGCTCTCACATCTAAACTTTCAAACCATCACCAACCTTGCTCGACACAAACTAGTTGAAGGACTCCCACGATTCCGTATTCAAAAGATCACCTTTGCTCACCGTGAACAAGGGAAAAGCACTCGTGCTCATTTTCCTTCAAAGGTGGAACACGCCTCAAAGATGTGCTTCATCTTCTTCACATGGATTTGTGTGGCCCGATGCGCTGCAAACGATCAATGGCAAACGCTACATCTTAGTAATTGTTGATGACTACTCACGATGGACTTGGGTCTACTTTCTTCGTAGCAAAGACCAAGCTCCACAAATGATCATCACCTTTCTCAAAAATATGTGTTCAACTCGCAACACCGCCGTAATCATCGTAATGCATAAAGGAACCGAATTTGTTAACAAAACCCTTCATGAATTTTATGAGAAAGTGGGAATTCAAAGATCAAACATCTATTGCACGGACACCGAACAAAACGGAGTTGTTGAAAGACTAAACCGAACTTTAGTGGAAGCCGCAAGAACAATGTTAATCAATGCTAAACTTCCAGATTACTTATGGGCGTGTCGATTCATCGTGATGCTATACTAAAACCGCCTATGATCACAAACGCCACAACAAAACACCTTTCGAGCTTGTCCGCAACTATAAATCGAACTCAAACACTTTCATGTATTTGGATCCCTTTGCTATCCGAATAATGATCGTGATGATTTTGGAAAGCTCAAAGCAAAAGTCGATATTGGAGTCTTTATTGATACCGTGACAATTCTAAAGGTTTCCAACTGAATTGTCGAGCTAAAGAGGTAATGGAAACGATTCATGCTCATTTCGATGAACTCACGGAAATGGCTTCGAGTATAATAAATTAGAACCCGGTCACAACCGCTTAAACTTCCTCAAACCCCATCATCACCGAAGAAAGCCCTCACTAACTCACAACAAATGGAAAGGTTATTTGCTCCTCGCTCGCGACGATATTGATGAACGTGTCTGTGTATCCAACCGCTCACCGCACAACCCGATAATATTCCTATACCGATACACCGCCATAACGATCATCGTTGAAGAAGCACCTACACCAGCTTGACTCCAACACAACAGCTTGAACACACCGCCCAACAATGATTAACCAATTGATGATATTCAATGAAGTACCCCACCGCAGATTTTGATCCAAATGTGTTCTTCAACCCGCTTGCTAATGAGATCACGCACTGTATGTCGCGAATCTTCAACAAACCATTTGAATCCTCAATCGCACAATGTATACCAACATCAACCTCTACACATAGATGGACAAAAGACCATCCTCCGCTAACATTATTGGCAACCCGATTAACCAATCGTTACGAGACAACGCTTTCACTCAGACGGTGAACATTGCATTTATGCACTCACCGCTCGCTAATCAACCTAAAACATTAAGGATGCAATGACAAAAGACAACCGGATTGAATCCATGCAGAAGAACTCAACCAATTCAAACGCCTAGAAGTATGGAATCGGTTGAAAGACCAATGGGGTCTACGCCATTGGTTTAAAATGGATTTGGAAAACAAATTGATGTCAAGGAATGTTATCCCAAACAAGTCACGACTTGTTGCTAAGGGTTATCGTCAGAAGAGGAATAGACTTTGAAGAATCTTTGCCCGGCTGCTCGCCTTGAGGTCGTTCGATATTCTTCGCTCGCAGCTCATATGAATATGACGGTTCATCAAATGGATGTCAAAACAGATTTTCAATGGACAACTTAAAGAAACGGTCATGTCACCAACCGATGGATTCGTTGATCCCGAGTTCTCTAACCATGTCTACAAACCGAACAAAGCTCTTTATGGTCTCAAACAAGCCCCTGCATGGTACGATAAGCTATCATCTTTCCTCATTGCCAATAATTTCACCAAAGGCTCGGTTGACCCAACTCTCTTTATACAATATCACGGGCACACATCTTAATTGTTCAAATTTACGTGGATGACATCATTTTTGGGTCAACACATAAAAGTTTTCAATCGCTTTTGCAAAACTAATGAAGAAAAAATTTGAAATGTCCATGATGGGTGAACTTACGCTCTTTCTAGGACCGCAAGTTCATCAATCACCCCGTGGTATTTTCTTGAGTCACCCAAATATGCCCTTGAACTGTTAAACAAATTTGGAATGACAACCGTGATACTTATGCCACACCAATGGCTCATACCAAAAGTTAGATGTCGATTTACATGGGAAAGTGGTTGACCCTACCAAATAATCAAGTATTATTGGGTCCTCATGTATCTAACAACCAGCGCACTGATATTGTCTTTGCCGCTTATCTATGCTCCCGCTATCATCGCGACCAATCGAAACCCACCTCTCGAGGCTAAAAGAATCCTCCGATACATCAAGGGAACCATTAACTTGGGGATCCGTATCCAAGGATTCTCGGTTTGAACTAATCGCTTTTCAGACGCGATCACGCAGGATGCTTAGACTCAAGAAAAAGTACTTGTGAGCTCTACAATTTCTGATAAACCGTGTCTTGGCAATCAAAGAAGCAGGATTGTACATCGTCATCAATCAAGCAGTAATATGTAGCCATGTCCGTGTTGTGCTCAAGTCATCCGGATGAGAACACAACTCAAAGACTATGGTTACGTATTTGACAGAATCCCGATGTATCATGACAATCGGAGTGCCATTGCAATCTCGCAACCCGCCAAAGACTCAAATCAAAGCACATCGATCTACGCTATCATTTCATCAAGGACCACGTGGAACAGGTACCGTTGAATTATACTTTGTGGTACCGAATACCAATTGGCGCATCCGCTCACCAAAGCCTTGCCCCGCTAGGTTTAATGAGTTGGTCCACCGAATTGGTATGAGGTGTTTGACTCAAGAGAATTGGATGACCTCTTAAAACAGCATTTTAAAACCTCGTCAAACACCAAAACATCTTTTGTAAATAAACTTTCAAAACAAAATACAAAAATATAAAATCCGATAAAACAACAAAAATATTTTCCTAATCTATATTTCTTTCAACATGGCAAGTACATTTTTCGCCAACACTTTTATCTCTCAAAATTCAGATTTTTCCAATCAAGTGTTGAGGGGAGAAAATAAGCTATTAACTGTTTCAAAACATTTGTGTACTTGCATGTTATCACATCTCGGTTGATTCTTTTACAAATGGTGGTACACTTCCTGGTTCAAAGACACTCCTCGGACTTTTATTAACAACCTTTCACTATTTTCTCAAGTCAAGGGGGAGTGTCGTCAAGTTTCTTTCCTAAAATCTTCATTTGGTAACCAAAATTGGAAGTTAAAAAGCCTTGGATGAAAATGGAAAAGGTGGAGGGACCTAAACTATCAAAATGGTAAAGTCTATTTTAATAAAAATCCTCTCCACCTAACTCTTTCACTTACCATTTGTATTCTAAACCTTAAAGGATCCTATGCATAATAATCACTCAAGAATTCTGTGCTTTTGATCATCACTTTGTAAGTTGTTTCTTGAGTAAAACATGTTTCTAAGCAAAGGTTTTAATTTCATTCAAATCCCACGGCTAAAACGCTTTTTTACGCGTGATTATGTGTTCTACGATAGCGTATGAACACACAATCATTGTGTGTATGTTTGTGGTAAATGGATTGTCTCAAAACGTTTTTACACATCAAGGACAACATTTTAACCATCAATATCCACCCTTAAACTAAAATTGATGAATTTTGAAAACTAGGGTTTATGAGTCGATTTGGTTTTTCCAAATGTGAAGTGTTTTGGTCTAAAAGATTGTTGGGTTATGTTTATATGATGTTGAATTGATCATATCCTTGCTCTATAACTACCCGTAAACACCGATTTATTCGTAATTTGAAATTAGGTTTAAGGTTCATAAGTTTGGGTATTTTTGATTCACCATGAGTTAGATGTTAAAACTTGGTCAATAAGCTCATACAACATCTTAGAACTACCGTAACTGCTTGATGCAAACCCATGGTTAGAAAACTTACGCTGTAAGTCATAACCCTAGGGTTTTGACCCACGATATGACTTTCACGCCAGAATCGGGTTTATAAATGATTCATGCCATGTTTTGTTGATAAAATGAATGTTTGTGTTAATGTTGGTGATTTGATGGATTTATTTCGTGCTTTGCTACGCTTTAACACCGTAATCAAGGTCATTAGACTCTCACGATAAGGATTACCTCACGCGTAGTCAAGTTATGCGTAAAATAAATCCCACGCATAACTATTACGCCGTAAGGTTCTACAATGGACTACGCGATCCCGCGAAGGATAGCGTGAACAAGGACCTCACGCATAAGGTCAACTCATACGAGTAGCCTTACGCGTAAGGTTAATATATGCTTACGCATAAGCTCCACGACACGCCTCCTTTTTCCCACGCTGTAACACTTTTACGCGTAGTTAGGATTCTACGCGAAGTTTACGCCTAAGCATATATCATTCCCGCTCACGATAACTTTGCCAAAACTACGCTTAACCTCGGATTGACCTTCATGATGAATTGTTACTTGTACAAACTTGTAAATAAACTAATTATATCATCTCGAATCCAAAATGTCACTAATAAACTTAAATCGTCGATAGGTTGTGAACAATAAGTGATAAAATAAACTTTAAAACTTAAAGTTAACTAACTCACGAGACATTTCACCACATCATTGAACTATTGAACATACAAGTGACTTAGGACTCAGAATAATCATTATCACTATACATTCAATAACTAGACAATAAGACCTTCGTTGACTAACATTATGTCTTTCGATATGTTGGTTCTTTGGCTAATGTTATTTCGCATCACGACATGGTCGAACAAATGAATGTGGATGCACCAAGTTCTTCCATTGTCGATATCTATCCTCATGGCTATCCAATGAAGATAGGAAAGAACAATCTCCGTGTGGACTTTGACACCCTCACTTGCTCGAATCTTCGTGTTTAAATGCTATTGACATTCGAGGACTCATCCAGACGTAACATGCTTACTCACTCGCAACTGTGCCTTCGAGATCTACATCCAACAGCCCGAACACTATGGAAAGGGTCAAAGGACAAACCATCGTGACGGTGACTCGAATCACAAACAAGTCACCATTACACCAGCACTTAAGGGTCTGTTCTCCCAATTCGATGTCGATCCGACCAAACTATATGCCACACCGTCAAGAGCTCACTCCATTCTTAATCAATATCGGTTATGACGAGGCTACAGGAATAATCACCAAGCATTCTCACGTAGAGCTTAAGAGTATTCCCCAACCCCGAGAACACTCTACATGATCATCACCAAGTCTGCTTTCGGGTCGTGACAAGCGCTATGAGCACCCTAAACTCATGGAACGCAAATATTTCGGCATTGGTCAACAAGAAACACATCGCTATAGAATCTCGATTTGGGATGACATGATGTCATTTCTCAACAAACTTGGCTCAAAGATTCCTACATCGATATACTAAATTGTTGATCCAGAGAGCACTGGACTTCATTCGACATTCTAAGAGGCTCAATGACCCCGACAATCATGACATGTTGACGGAACCCATTCTCACCGTTAGAATCAAGGAAACGCCTACAAAGAAACAAGGTGTCAGGTGCATTTCCTTCTAATCAAGATGTAAGAAGCTCGAATCGCACTAAAGGTATCCTGGAAGCAATGACAAGGCAAAGTTGGTCATCTCGACGAAAAATCTTCTCGAACACCAAAGAAGGAGAACCGAAAAGGAAGTGTTGGAAGTGTCACAAGTACAGATAGTCAAAGGAATGTTCCAAAGAAGAAACCTGCTCCAAAGAGGAAACCTACCCCTTAAGAAAGTTCCTTCTCTGAAGCCACCCGATCCTTTCGCTTGAACCCCAAAGACAGCTTCGTGGACGAGGACCTGAGGCTACCTGACACGTATGAAGAGATCACATTCTCTCAAACCGCAAAGGATGAAAATCCTCGCACAAAACCTTCAAGTCCTCAAACTATTAAAGGAAAAGGAAGACTCTGACTTGTGCCTCGTGATGAAAGCTCAAGATGAAGAAGAGCAACTGGATCTATCATACAGAAGAAGTTTCACAAAGTCGACACCTTCAAAAGGTCAAGAATTTGCTAAAGATCAAATGGGTGGCCCTGAGGATCAAGTGGAGCTGCCCACCTCTCCGCATCCCGATGCGTTAATCGACCCGATAGTGGATCCGTGCCACCACTCTTCCGCAACAACAACACCGTGGAGGACACTATTGTGTATGATTTTGAGAAACAAATAACCGAGAAAGAAAAGTCTAAGGATGACGAGGATGATTGCACAAAGTTTCTTCTAGACATACCCAACACACTCAAAGGAGAAAACCTCATAAACTCCTAAGGACACGAAGTCTCCTCATGTCTCCTCATCATCGGATTCTTCGCCTCATTCATCACAACCACCATCAACAAAGTCAACCAGATCATCATCCAAATCTGAAGAAACCACCTAAATCTTGGATTTCGGCCTCATAAAAGGATTGTAAAGCCCAACAAATCGAAAGAAGGACATAATTTACGTAAAATGAATTGGTTTGTCGACCAAATTCAATCCTTAAATGATGAGATAGACAAGATGGAGAAAGAAAGGAAATTTGTTCGACGCTCATGAAGAGTCATCGACAAGAGGAACTGAACGAAATGATCAAGGTTACACTAACAAGTACCTTCTGTGATATCGCTCCTAAAGTCCAAATGGAACCGGAGAAGACAAAGAAAGATCAAACTCACAAGTTTCTTCTCGACACCGCCCCCGCGTGACTAGAGAAGTATTTTCCGCATAACTCACCCCTAACATCGTAGCATTGGTTAAACATACAATGGCCAAAGAAGCCGATCTCTCGAACTGAAAGTTAATCGCTAAACTTGTGATGCAAATGTCAAAGCGATCCGAACGCTTACTCGGATGAAGTTAAATTTTCAAATCCTACTTGACTATCAACTCGCATCATCATGCAAGGAGTCACCGATCAATCCAAACGACCAAGAGATGACGATGATAAGGATAAGGACTCGCACCCAAACGCCAAAAGCAACCGTAAATCTACTTCTATGCCACCTCCACCTCGGACTTCTTCTCAACATAAGTCTCCACCACCTCGGTCTTCATCGATAAACCTCGGACGATTTCGAGTTACCACCCCGACTCATAAAACAGTGATTACTTTGAGTACACGGGTGGTGACGATGAAGAGGTCCTCGAGCCCCGACAACAACCCACCTCACCCAAACAAGTGCGTAAACCAAGATCATCATCAAGGCCTTACAAAAAGAAGAAGAAGACGACTCACCGAGTTGTATCATGGCTAGATGAAGATAAAACCAAGAGTTTGAATGGTTCTCCACACTTGTCAATCAAACTCCCTACCCGTATGAAGGTCGAATTGGTAGACGTTCAACATTGGAGCATGCAAAACTATTGCAAGAAAAGTTCCATGAAGAAAATGACGAATCAATTGAAGCGAATCAAGAATGAAGCATTCCAACTTCTAATGTGATACTCGAAAGTGCCCTCGAGGTCGAATATCATCTTGAGAACATCGCCGAGCTATGTCTAACAACATGGATTGGCTCAATCCGAAGCAAACCTGACTTCACACAAAGGACAACCCTCCATACTACAATCGATCGACCAAACCTCTACCAACCATTGGCCAAGCATTTAACCACGGATTCCCTTCCGATACTTTTTAACAAAGACCGATTTTCTTACACTAAGCGATGGTTCACGAAAATACGCTACATCATTGACTCTTCCATTCCCAGGCTATTTACTCAAACCGCATAGCTATCGAGGAACGTGCAAATCACTTGTTTTCAACAACGCAAGCATACGACCAAGATGCATTGTATGGGATTCATCATTGGCATGAACGCCAAGAATCTACTACGTGTCGCCTCGGTTCAAGTCTCAACATGAAGTGTATAGCTCCAAGGACATCGTGGCCATCAAACACATTGATCTCAAGTCTATGGACTACACATTCTTGAAGAATATCATAGTCAAACGACAAGATGAACAGACTATGGATTCTCCGAGGTCGACTTTGAGAACTTGTCCTCAACGACATCGAAGACATGTACCTTGCCAAAGTATGTGGTCGTATGAGACAATTCTCAATCAAGTTCAACGTGAATTTATCAAGTCGGGCTCATCTTCATTAGACGATCGTGATCAAAGAACGGTCAAGATATCCGTATGGTGTTGAATCATATCGTAAACGTAAACTTCACTCCACCACGCCTTGATCTTCCCGACATCAACCACTTATACAACTTACGCCATCAAGAAACCTTTCGCGCTTGTTTCATCATGTGAACTTCCAAGAAATCGCTTAATGGCGTAGTGAGCTCCACAAATCGGGATCATACCTTGAAGATGGTTAGGGATGGATTACGATGATTGAAGGATATACCGAAAGTTGGGAATCCTAAGCTACTGGAACCTCGTGAACGGAGGATGTGAGACGATCATCACCATGATTGATGAACGGTTGTTCGTGGCGGACCGCCTGCACGCTTGGAGAGCTATGTTGGTGGTCGACCCAGATAAACATCACCGCTTTCAACGCCTGCGCGCACTCTGGGAACATCACCGCACTTCCCGTACCCTTGAATTGTTTCCTTCATATGATTTTGATGCGATTTAATATGTCATTGGCTTGTGCACATAAAAGGTACAACCCGTAATGGTCAAGAAAGGACCCCGTGGTACGCCTCGGTGCACAATCCTTATAAAAGGAGCTAAAGCTTCTTATTTTTGAGTAAAACCTATCAAACCTTTCATTTTTTCAAGGTTTTGCTCAAAAGACAATTACTTCCATATGATTTTAAAACCTCAACCGCTTATATCACTAGTTGAGGGGAGTATTTGATTTAAAAACTTTGTTCACAAATTGTTCACAGTGGTCACTCTTCCCGCAAAACTCAAAATGGTCATATTTATTCTCAAACATTCAAAAATAACATTTTATTTGCCATTTTTGAGGGGGAGAAAATTGTGTGATAAGAAATATGTTGTACAAAATGCAAATGAATCCGTGTACCTCAGACTTAACCAACGAATTGACGGTACTAAACTGTTAGTAACTCGAAAAGACTTGTCCCGACGGGTAATAATTTCAAGCTAGTTCACTAGTAATGTAAACGTGTCTCGCAAAGGACTTGTCCAAGTAGAAAGTACCATTCGAGAAACTCTTGATAGACATGAACTCGACGGGTATGACAACTTTTCGAGGTTTGTCTACACCTTCAAGGTAGTTATTAGAGCTAGTTGTCACCTAAAAGTCGACAATGTAACTCTTTAACTATGCAACGAACCGTGTCTCATGGGGATTGTCTATCTTCGTGAATCAATTCAAAAGTGCGCTCTTTCCTCACCTGCATTTAACCATTAAAACTATTAAGCACATGTGGAGGGGAGTATTTATGCAAAACATCATCTCTCATAGTGGTTCAAACATGTTTCTCATTAACAAACCCTTTGAGAGATATTTTCATAAAGGGTTTTAATGACAAACATAGGTTAGTCATGGAGTTATAAGGTTAGGAATAACTGTCCTATGATCCGCCAGAGTCGGAGGGATCTACCCAAGGACACTACCATTAGTTAGTGTTAGAAGTCCTTAGGAATGATTGCAAAAAAAGGAGAAATGAGAATCGGAGAAAGAAGGAGTTGAAGAATCAAAAAGAAATGTAAAGTAAAGGGTGAAAAGAAATAGCCCTCCATTATTCAACTTAGGCGCATAATCGGTTCAATTCATATACTTACCGTTGTCACATAGTGACACCGTATTGAAGATTAAAAGTCGTCATGGACCCAGGACGCATGCACTAAACCTTCTTAGCCACTCAAGTTTTCTCAACAAGCTTGTTTCATTCTCACAGGAACCCTACGAAACTATTGGCTTTCTTAAACATCATTGTATTGAAGAAGGAGACCTCTCCCTAGTCTCCGCTCAGAAAACCAAAACGCACTATTGAGTCTAGAGCCACGAGATTCATCAAAAGATCTCTTAGAACACTTGACATTTAATCACTTGATGATCAACAATAAGATCATCGCTGGTTCATATCGAGTCCTTCATGCATCTTAGCAACTGTCGAGAACATTTATGAGAGGTTCACATCCGTGATCCTCGGTGATTGAATGGAAACCCTGTGGTCTACATTAAACACCCGACAGAAGCAGTCACTCGTAACTCCCGTGGATTACGCGGAGTGTGTCTCAAACGGTCTACGTGAGGTGATGCTTCGTGTACCTCGATGACTCATCTGAATCTGAGATGTACTTCGCACATCGCGTTATCTCACTGTGGGACTCAGTTCAGAACGGCCTTTGTAGGAACTAGAGTTGTGCTTTCACACTATGTTAACACTCTCAAGTTCAAACTCGTAGTGCCGGAAACCGCTTATTACTAACCGCTTGAAATGTTTTCTTCTTATGGAAGCTCCGGAGCGGGATGATCGGTCGATTCTTCTCATGCTCACGCCAACATCATCACTAATGGAAGTTCTATTCCAATGCAACACAACAATGTAATGATTCTTCATCTAATCAAAGAATTTACAAAGTCAAAGACTTAAAGAACTTCATTAGTATTGATTTCAACGCCAAAGAGCGTGTGAGCATGTTGAAGAATGACGTGGAGACACTGAGCAACAAGGCACCAAGGCATCGATGCGTACAACAACATACTATCACTTTCACCACAAAGAACAATGATCAAAGAACAAAGTTAAAGATGACGCCAAAGCATAACTGCTCAAAGATAACGATCTCTCTACATCGGGAGATTGTTCAATCAAGGCAATTCCTCTCACAAGAAAGAAGAATGTCGAAGATCGCCACTACTACTATTACATCAACGCTTTCACCGCTTATATTCATATATACTTGAGGGGAGATTGTTGGAATCACTCCTAAACGATTTCAAGTATTTATATTTCATATGTAATAGGTAGCTTTATTATGGCCTTTATGTTTGTTTTAGGTCAAGCTTATGTAGAAGGCCCATAAGCTTGATCCAAGCCCAATAAGGAATAGGGAAGGAGAGGAGTGTTGCCCTAGCTCCTGCCTATATAAACATTGTAATAACCTTCATTTGAAGGTTGGTTGTTCAAGTTTTCTCTCATTCATACTCTTGCATAACCGGTCTTACTATACGTGTGTGTGTGTGTGATTTACTTGTTCAATCGCCTTCATCTCTTTCTCTATAAGCTTGTGTTGTAAAACTAGTGACCTAACACTAACAATAAAATATTCGATCGTTGAAGTAAAGGAGTTAACAAACAGATAATAACCTTGTTTTGAATGAAACGATCTCTAGTATATCACGATTGATATATATCTTCGAACCAAATAGAGCATTGTAAATAGTGGCAGTGCCTGCTATGTGGAAATTGAAGACATATAGTTAAAAATGAAATAATTAAGTTACTATATTCAATATTTGAAATGAAGAACAATGCACTTACCGTCCCAATACTTCACTTTCCCAAGCTGTAGTATAACTACCAAATGATCAATTGCCTCACGCTTACTTGTATACGGATCCCACATGCTCACCCATTGGTCCCAGAAAGTTAAGTTCAAACGATTGGCCCTGTAATTTATGTAAAATATAGGTTACTTAAATAAATACAAAAAGAAATCATTAACATCAAACTGTTACAAAAATGAAATATCATTGCTAAATTTATACTTACTCAGCATCCTCAACGACAACTGTCTTACGAAACGTTTTACCACCAGCAGACATTACAGGGACACTTTCCTCGATACCAATTACGGAACCAATGATATCTATTTAAAAAATTCATGAATAAATGTAGCAAACAATAATAGTATCATTTTTAATCGGGAAAATAAAATTGATATTATTCATAATGGATCAAGTACGTACCAACAGCATCATTATCATAGTATTGGTGATGTTCAGGATCCAGCAAATGACTATATGGTTCAAGAATAAAACCATACGTGTTGTTGTCAAAAGGTTCGGTACGGGTAACAATGGTTGTCCTGTAGAAACTTATTTTGAAACGATGCGGTAACAAAGGAAGTTTCCCATCATTTTCAGCAATCCCAAAATTGGAAATAATGTAACATTTACCCTCCTCGAACAATGGCTCGAATTTAAACACAAACTCCTTCTTGATGTAGACCTGGATCCTTGTGTTCTGAATTTGAAATAAGATATGGTTAATAAACATCATAAAGTATTATTAATCTATTGTATACATAGAAAAGAGGATAGTCTACATACATCTGCGTCTTTCAGCACAAGATCAAGGCTATAGGGATCGTGGGCAGCATTCATTTTGTGCGAATGCCAAATGGATATACATCTGCCTTGAACAGATATGTCATCATTCATATGATTCACTTCTTTGATAGGTGTGATTTTCTTATCCTGGCCATTACCTGACATATAGTAACGCGGATGAATGCATGTTAATGAACCTAAAATTCTAATGGTTTTACAAAGAAAACTACATATGCTTTTGAGACACAAAACATATTAAAACAATGTTTAACATGATGAATGTTTAACATGATGAATGTTTAACATAATCAACTAAGATGCACATAAACATAATACAAATCATACCTAAAAACATCATACAAAAATAAACATAATGCACATACATTCAAATAAGCATAATACATAATAAACAGGAAAAACACAATTCAAATAAGGATTTACAACCAAAACATCATAAGTAAGAATATCAAACCAATAAACATCATAACAAAACATCAATTCAGTCAAACATCTCAAGGAAAAATAAACATAATGCAGATACATTCAAATAAACAAAATATATAATAAACAGGAGAACCACAGATTCAAGTAAGGATTTACAACAAAAACATCATAACTAACTACATCATGCCAATAAACATCATACACACAAAAGAGGTATTAAACATAATACAAAGAAATTAAAATGAAGATTAATTAATGTATATTGCATGTAAATACAAAATATGATTAGTAACAAATAATAAACAATGGAACCAAAAGAATGTATAACCTCCTGATCCTCCAGAACCGCCAGAACCACCAAAACTCTTAGAGCCTCTAAAACCTCCAGAGCCTCCAAAACCTCCACTCTTTCTAAAACTGCTACTTGGTAAAGTTGGTGATTTTTGGTATCCCATGTTACCAAATTTTTTCCCTGGAAACTTATTCATAACTAGTTTTTTGATACGTAAAATATATGTAGATTGAGTGATGTGGTGTTAGATGATTCAGTGAATATTTATAGATACAAATTAGGGTTTTGAAAGTGGCATTGAGAAATATGTAAAAAATATTTTCAAAATCAATTTCATCCGTGATTTTTGTGAATGGAAAACAAATTGAATTTGGTACATATTGATTGAGATAGGAATGGTTGACTCAATTCAAAATTAATGAGAGAAATATGGAAGAATATGCCATATTATGTGTAAATGCTTTCAAAAATTGTGAGTGAATTCAGGAGTAAAATGATTAGGTTTCACACAATAGCTGAGATTTAGGGGAGGATTTGAATGGGTTATGAGTAATGTACAATTTGTATCAATTCATCAATTTCCTGTTGTTAATTTTTTTTTCAATGTGTATCACAAAAACCAATCTGCTCTAGTGGTAGGAGTGTTGGTAGTGTTCCTAGTGACCAGGGTTCGATTCTCCTTAGAGCCATAATTTTTTAACAAATAACACACCACCGTGCAGCTTAGGTGGCATTGCATGTGCTTAAGTGGCATTGAGGTGGCATTAAAATTGTATACATGGCATTGAGGTGGCATGGAGGTGGCATTTTCATGTCATTGTACATGCTTCAAAGCATCAAGTGCAACTCGTACTTAGCCTCATATATAAGTAAAGATATATATGTTTGCCGGATGAAATTTAGACAAGTTTAACCAAATTGTTTCAATTTTGACTTTTTATCAATCAATGGGAAGACTGCATTTAGCCTATGTGAAAAAATTAAACATTCTCATTGGTCCAATTTCAATTGTCACAATATTTTTTTCCACTTTTGGAAATCTCTTATTATATAAGAGATATAGTTGTACGGATTTATTAAAAGAAATTACATTCTATCAGTTCTCTACTTTCTTTTTTTTTTCCTATCTTGAGTACCCTAGTATTTTATGCACAATTTGAGTATTGCATGTCTCATCCCCAATCTAAAACCACATGTCAATAATGTCTCCTCATGCACATAATCATGGAATTTGACGGCCTGATCACACAACATATCCTCCCCAAATTAGGTCCACTAATACCTGACGTCACCAACGTACTCCCCTTTCGAGTCTCGAAACCCTGACATGCTTTTTTATTATTTAGGGTTTTATTTTTTAAAAGGCACATGATTTAGTTAAAAAAAAATTAGGTATTAGATGTACATTTGAGGTACATGTTTCCGTTTTTAGATGTGTTTTGTTTCGATCTTAACTTGTGTATTTTGGTTAAGATTTCAGGTTTCAAAAGTTTGATATTTAGTGTTCGATCACTCATCGGTGTGTATTTACGAAAAGTTCAAAATGTATTTATGTGTTAGCTAATAATAGAAATATAAACCATATGCAACGTCATGGAAAGTGTAAGCATGGCTACCGACTTGGAAGCCATTTTCGTTGTAATTTGTGACATTATCACTCATTTACAAACATGAGTACCATAAAGTAGGAAACAGATGAAAGTATAGCGACTAATATATAGTGAAATATAGCTGAGTACATAAAGTAGGAAACATATGAAAGTAGAGATCTAATAGGATCAATTTTCCCGATTTATAAATAGCAAATGATGCAAAATAATAATGCTAAGTCTATGATATAAATTAGTATACTATGGATATTCTTTTTTCTCAATCATCTTCACATGATTTTTAAACATCAAAGCTTTTCTTGCATTTATAGATACTCTTTTACTTACAATTCGCACTTATTTTAGACAAATATAATATAAAAGATTGTTGATGATAGTAACAAGATACAAAAAGTAACTTAATAAGATTTATATTTGTAAATTTATTAATTAAGATTATACAATTACCTTTTTTTATTTTGATATGGTGAAAACATATCTAGTATAAAATATTATATTTTGTCATTATAAGGTGTAACTTTTTGGCATATAAAATGTAATTAAAATTTTTACAACATTTATTAACTACTTATTAACTACTTGTGAATATAAATCCTACCAACCATTTTGACCTTCTATTACCATAATCAATGTTGCAAACATCGTGAATCGGTAGTCGGGCGGTCAACCACCCTACAGCAATTAATCAGTTAAGGCGGGATTAATCGGTGATTAATCGGATTGGCATTTCATGCAAGTTTTGGATATTTCCGGAGACCAAACTAAAGATCTTAACTGATTCCAAGCCTACTATGTTTCAAAACCTCAATAAAATGCTCCAATTCTAATTATGAGGCCCATTGTGCGTTATAAGTGAAATAAACGATCCCCAAATTAAGTAGAATGCCTAAATTATTATTTTTTTAAAGTTGACCGATTAGTCCGATTTTTGACTGATTAGTCCGATTTTTGACCGATTCGGCCGATTTTGACTGATTAGTGGCCGATTTTTGCCTAGGCCGATTTTTTCCACCGATATTCAAAAATCTACAAGGTATAAGGCCGATTACCGATTAATCGGCGACTAATCGGCCGTCTAGGCCGATTTTTGCAACATTCCATAATATCAATCAATACCGACTCTATAATATCGCAAAACCGTACGGTAAATTATATTAATTATTTTTGCCATTGGTCGCTAAAAGGTTTAAAGTACAGGGTACCTGCGGTGGGTACCCTAGCTGTTAATAAAAGAGCGCAATCAATATAGAATTAATAGGGCAAATGTTTTTAAAATGTATCATACTTGTCATTATTTGTTTTTGTGAGTAGCGAACAAATTTTTTTGCTTTTATGGGTATTTTTCTTTCAAATTCATCATTTTTAGGGTATTATATAACAACCGCAAATTTTCAAGTCCTTACTTAACCTCAATCTCAAAATATATTTATTTTGAAAGTTTACACATTTACCTTTATTTAATACTATTTAATAAAATGACATAAAACAAGAAACACCCTTTTTGTTAACTATGACTTTAGACTATATTTTGTCTATGACATTACAATATATTGCCACTACTCGAATTCATAATTTAATTGCTAGGGCTTTTGCATTTTAGTTACTCACGATTATTAATTTAATAAACGCTTTTCACGATTTAAATGGACACCCTATGTACCCGATACGCCCAACAATTTCTTTAACACATTTCGGTACTCATTAAAGCTATTAAAACATTTCAAAACTAATTTCTTTTACTTTGATAACTCTTTAACGAAAAACATTTAATTTCACTCAATTAACCTAAACTACAAAAAAAACTATTAACAAATGCCTATTTTTACTACCCAATACACTCACAAAATACATTTTTATACAAATTACACATACTTTTCTTATTATTTTTACCTATGGCCACCCCCTCCTATAATCAAATAGTAAGCTACTACATTTTTTTTTATATTAAAATCCATGCTTATTTGTGTGAAACTTTGACTTGGACTCTTTTTAAACACAAAATAAAATGTTAAACACTTTGATTACTATCCAAACATGCAAGCATCCATGTCTCACTTTGTATTTTTTTTTTCTAGCGTATGTATTCAAACCAAACGAGCACCTTCTTTTTTATTATTATTATAGAGTGCTAGCTTGTTAGTAACATTAATAAACAAATCATAAACCCATGCTAGTTGATACACCTTGATCTTAACAAAATATTCAATGTTGAGACCCAAAATTTCAAAATGTGGGCTTGACTTAAGTTTTGTGTTCTCCTTTGTTTACATCAGACCATGCGCCACCCTCAACATTTTTTTACTAACTAGCTATTTAAATATTAGTAAGTCCATGCATAACTTTTGAACTTTTGACCTTGACTATAGTAACTAGGATATAAGCTTATTATCCATAAGTTAATGAGTAAAGTTTGTGAGACAAGAAAATGACTATGCATTCCTCTTTGTTTCTTTCGGCTGACCAACCAAAAACACAAGACACATATTTTGATTTTTTAATTATGTAGCTTATTAGTAGCTAATAAAGAAATAAATGAGCCATACCTTAGTTTGCATATAAAAGGATACCTTAGCTAACTTTCATTTGCAACTAAAAAAAAAAAATAATAAAACACAAAGTCTCCTCTCTTTTTTTTTCTCCCTCAGCTCACGGCAGCAACAACAACAGGAAGGTTGTTCAAGTTTTTTTTAGTCTTTGGTTCACTTGATTAGGCATAATTTGTATTTTGGAAGCTTGGGTTAGTAATTTTCACTTGGGTAATAAGTGTGGCTTGTGTTCTTTATCATCATATCTCACCATTATCTTCAAGTTACGGGTAGAATTGCCTCGTTTTGCGTACCGTCACTACCGTATCTTATCATTTACTCAAGGTGAGTTCTCGTAGCCCCACTTTTAACTTGATTTCCTTGGGGGAAATGGTACTCAAATGATATTTTAAACTATTTTCATGCTGTGATTTACGGTTTTACTTGATTTTGGACATATATGTGATATGATGCGATTACATGCTGTAACAATATCTTGCTTGTGTGTACATAACTGCGTAACTGTTAACTCTCTGCGGAGGGCCTACGTGATGATAGATCTATCGGGGTAGCTCCCCACATGGTTTTGGATATATGGACATATTGGGCTCAGTTGACGCGATACTGGTTGTTTTGTGACTAAGTGCATGTATATTGTCATCATTTTCACTATTGTCCTACATATTATTATTCACAGCTTCGTGGTTTTACTTTTAAACCTACGAGCTCACCAACTTTATGTTGACGTTTTCGAGTAACCATTTCAGGTGTTATAAATGAAGTTCCTTAGGAGGTTGGGTATTGGCCTGGCTTAGCAAGACTTAAGTAAAGACCTTCTCGGGTTGTATCCGTGGAGTTGGACTAGGTTATTTTCTTATGATGTAGTTTGGCTTTGAAGACTATGTCTGGATTATCCCGGTTGTGGGAGTTTCATGACTATTATCTTTAATGTAACACTTTTAGTATTTCTCTATTTAAGACACCTTGTGTTCTTTACTTTGAAGTCATACCCCGTAAATGCTATTCCGCTGCGCCATTTTTGGGGTGTGACAGATTGGTATTCAGAGCCCAGGTTATAGAGAATTAGGTGGTTTAACCTAGGCTATAACCTAAGAACCTTCATATAGTTGCATAATAGGACTTACGTGTGCGGTTATGTGTTTATTTGCCTTGTATGTAGTAGTGCATAGTATTAGACCTTAGGAACCCTTCCTGAATTAAGTCAATTTATTTTTCAAACCCCTTAAGTTGTTAATTAACTTAATGGATTTGAGGAATTGACTCAAGGATGGAATATAGGGTAGATGGCGTGAAGTGACGATGATAAGTAAATGTGGCATGATGCTATTCTAAAAGCGCCTGGCCAACGTTTTTATAATAACATGATGTGAGATAGACTTATCAAATTCATGGAATCGTCAGCTTAGGACTGCGTCATAGAACTAGGACGCGACTACAAGGTAGAATTAGGACACCACTACCGATCGTCTCTACATAAACCCCTCATTCATAGCGTTCACCAAATTTCCTCCCTTGAGGAACTCACGCCTCCAAGAAAATCGACTCGAGTTAACCGAGGTAGTGCAGCCGGTAAGGGGTGAAGGACCGGGAGACATGAGGGAAGGAGTGGTAACCGCGACAATGGGAACGACAACAATAACGACGCAAACCCCGACCGTCGCCCAACAACTACATAACTTGCTTCCCACTATCGACGCTCAGGTAGGAGATCGCATCAGCAACCCCAGAAACAACGGTAGTACGAACGACAATGTGGAGAACGATAACACCAATGAAAATGATGGAAATGGAAGTAACAACAACGGTGGGAAAGGGTGTTCGTACAAGGAGTTTATGGCATGCAAGCCGATGGATTTTGACGGCAAGGAGGAGCGTTGGTGTATACCAGGTAGATCGAGAAGCTGGAAGCAACGGTACCAATAATGAGAATCCTTAACTTGCCACTGTTATCGCTCAACAACTACAGGAATTGCTACCCACTATTGTCACTCGTGTTGACGATCACATTAGTAACCAAGGAAACAACGTGAGTATGAATGATCATGCGGACAACGTCGATGGAAGTGATCACGTCAATGATGGAAACCACAACAACAATAACAAAGGCTGCACGTACAAGGAATTCACTTGCAAACGAAGGACTTTGATGGTAACGAAGGTGTTGTCTTATCCTCGATGGGCGAGAAGATGGAGTCGATGATGGACATAAGTGAGTCGTGAACCACCGTAAGGTGAAGTATGTTGCATGTTCGTTGGCTGGAAAGGCGTTGACCTAGTGGAACCCACAGGTCCAAGGCAGAGGTAGAGAAGCTACCATAGGCATGACTCGAATGATTTTAAGGCATCGCTGAAGAAGGAATATTGTCCAAACAATGAGATGTAGAAGATAGAGCATGAGTTATACAACCACACTAAGGTAGAAGCTGTCACGCTACTTCTACGGATCGATTCCATGAGTTTGCTAAACTAGTACCTCATATGGTCACTCCTTAATCCAATAGAATTGAGAGGTACATCTAAAGTTTGGCCCCTGAGATTCACGGGATGGTGAGAGAAACTGAGCCTCCTACACTTCAGAATGCGATACTGAAATCTGCAACCTTAATGGATGAGATGGTTAAGAATGAGTCATTATCCAAGAGTGGTGATAGGAGGAAGATCGTGAGTGAGCCAAGTAAGCAAGGAGGTGCAAATAGTGACAATAAGAAGTTGAAATGGGGTAAAGGATTTGTGGCAACGAGCTCGCGTTGTAAGGGATATAAAGGTCATTACCCTAAGTGTGCCAAATGTAACTACCATCACCGGAAACTAAACCATGCCTAGTGTGTTTCAACTGCAATCATCCTGGTCATATTGCAAGGGATTGTCGAGTAGTAGTCATGCATGTGACTCCGATTAATGTCATTTATCCAATGACATGTTTTAAGTCGAAGCCAGTTATTTTCAAACTTGGTGTCATAAGTGAATAAGGCACAGGGACAAGTGCAAAATAACCCGAATTAGGCCTTAGTGACTAATGGAACAAACTCAAACCATAGAAACAACCCTAACCCTGGTAACAATAGCAACCAAGCCCGTGATCGAGCATTTGTTATAGGAGCGGAAGAAGCCCGCCAGGATCCAAACATCGTGACGAGTACGTTGCCCTTAAGAGATCATTAAGCTATCATATTGTTTGATTCGGCATTGATTATAGATTTGTTTCTACCAAATTCATGCTTCTATTAAGGGTGAAACCTAGAGTCTGATATCTTAGTTATGGAATGGATATAGTATATGACCAAAGAGTAGAAACCAATAAGATGGATCAATTTCGCTATCGAGTAATAAGACTCTTGGGTCTTTGAGGCGCCATTCGTTGTTTTGAGCAAGTTTCTACTTAGCTTAAAATTTCGAATAATTTTGGCTCAAGAATGAACGAGGCATTTCATGAAACCTAATCATTCGATAGTTACTACTAAATTTCCTATTTCATTGCGCATAGTAGAACGAGCGAAAAAACCAAAATACCTCATGTAGATTATCCAAGTACTTGTGAAGACCTAATAGATTTACTCATTATTTGAATCGAGATTCACATAGGCTTTACCTTAATATGACACCAATTATCGATGCGCGATGCTTCTCCATGACTGATCTTCATTCCTCTTTTCATCAGTAGAGAGTGCACAAGGCCGATATCCTTAAAACTATGTTCAGAACAAGAGGCGGGCGATACGAGTTTACAGGTTAAGTCCTGTGGATTGACTAATGCTCCTGTGGTATTCATAGAATAGATAAACCGTATATTCAAGCTGTAACTAGATAAGTTTGACATTTTCCATTGACAATATTCTAATTTGTTCAAAGCCCAAAGGAGAACATGAGATACAACTAAGGTAAATTCTAGAGCTACTTAGGAAAGAAAAGTTGTACGCCAAGTTTCAAGTGTAAATTTTGGACTCAAGAAGTACCTTTTACTCGGCACGTGATTAGCATAGATGGTGTTCATATGGATCCTAGCAGGATCGAAGCCGTAAAGAACTGAAAACCACCAAAGACGTCGATAGAGATCCGTTCGTTCTTAGGATTAGTCACATAATGATTTATTGAGAACTTTCAAAGATTGCATAACCTCTCACCTTGTTAGCCCAATAGGTTAAGAGAATCAATTAGGGTGATGAACTAGAGAAGCGTCTGTATCTATTATATCGAATCGTGACAGACGGTTCACACCGCGATTTTGGTAGACATTATGGGATGCATTGGGAACACAATTAGGTTTGAGTACAACTTACCACTCCTAGGAAGATGATCAGAGTAGGCATGCTATCCGACTTTAGGAGATATACTTACGGCGTGCACTATAAACTTTGGAGGAAACATGAATACGCATTCCCTTTAGTTGAATCTCCTCAACTCATACGGATCTAAGCTGTGGAAACCTATTGATTTTTTTCTATTTTTTTTAAGTGATCCCAAAATTGAGTCAATTCATCAAAAGCGTTAAGTATCTTAACTTAATTTCAAGGCTGTTCTTGTTTGATTGGGTCGCGAAATTAAGTTGGATTCAAGTTGTTAAGTAGCTTAAGGGCAGGCTCAACTTGTTGCATAGCTTAATCTCATGACAGTTCTTGTTTGATGAGTTGTGGGTTTAATCTTAAATTCAAGTTGAGGCTCAACTTAAGTCGCCTAAAATTTGCTTAAGGTTTTGATGGCTTTACTCAGGACGGAAGCTTGCCTTCTTGTGTGATTACTATGTGGTTATCATTTTGTGGATTCATTTTGTTTGGTTGCAAGAGGTTAGGATTGTATTGATAGTACCATTTGGGAAGTAGCACCGGTACTATTTGGGTTGACAACCACACCATTTTTAAAGGTGAATACACTCGAGCAAGTTCTGAGGTTAGGATGTATTGGTAGAAATACTTGGTCGACACCCACACCCTCAAAAGGGTGAATACTATCCGCGCAAGCTATACGTATATACCTTCATTTGCTTCGATTGTTGCAAGTCCGTGGTCTTACTAGGTGGTCTATATGTGATGAGAACTTTTGTACTATTGTGTGTTACACTAAGTGTTTACATATGCGTATCTTACTCACTAGTGCCCATTTAGAGTTAACCGTGACTAATTGAATTTCGGGACGAAATTCTCTTTAACGAGGGAAGACTATAACAACCGCAAATTTTCAAGTCCTTACTTAACCTCAATCTCAAAATATATTTATTTTGAAAGTTTACACATTTACCTTTATTTAATACTATTTAATAAAATGACATAAAACAAGAAACACCCTTTTTGTTAACTATGACTTTAGACTATATTTTGTCTATGACATTACAATATATTGCCACTACTCGAATTCATAATTTAATTGCTAGGGCTTTTGCATTTTAGTTACTCACGATTATTAATTTAATAAACGCTTTTCACGATTTAAATGGACACCCTATGTACCGATCGCCCAACAATTTCTTTAACACATTTCGGTACTCATTAAAGCTATTAAAACATTTCAAAACTAATTTCTTTTACTTTGATAACTCTTTAACGAAAAACATTTAATTTCACTCAATTAACCTAAACTACAAAAACTATTAACAAATGCCTATTTTACTACCCAATACACTCACAAAATACATTTTTATACAAATTACACATACTTTTCTTATTATTTTTACCTATGGCCACCCCCTCCTATAATCAAATAGTAAGCTACTACATTTTTTTTTATATTAAAATCCATGCTTATTTGTGTGAAACTTTGACTTGGACTCTTTTTAAACACAAAATAAAATGTTAAACACTTTGATTACTATCCAAACATGCAAGCATCCATGTCTCACTTTGTATTTTTTTTTCTAGCGTATGTATTCAAACCAAACGAGCACCTTCTTTTTTTTTTTATTATTATAGAGTGCTAGCTTGTTAGTAACATTAATAAACAAATCATAAACCCATGCTAGTTGATACACCTTGATCTTAACAAAACATTCAATGTTGAGACCCAAAATTTCAAAATGTGGGCTTGACTTAAGTTTTGTGTTCTCCTTTGTTTACATCAGACCATGCGCCACCCTCAACATTTTTTTACTAACTAGCTATTTAAATATTAGTAAGTCCATGCATAACTTTTGAACTTTTGACCTTGACTATAGTAACTAGGATATAAGCTTAATATCCATAAGTTAATGAGTAAAGTTTGTGAGACAAGAAAATGACTATGCATTCCTCTTTTTTTCTTTCGGCTGACCAACCAAAAACACAAGACACATATTTTTATTTTTTAATTATGTAGCTTATTAGTAGCTAATAAAGAAATAAATGAGCCATACCTTAGTTTGCATATAAAAGGATACCTTAGCTAACTTTCATTTGCAACTCAAAAAAAAAATAAATAATAAAACACAAAGTCTCCTCTCTTTTTTTTTCTCCCTCAGCTCACGGCAGCAACAACAACAACAGGAAGGTTGTTCAAGTTTTTTTTAGTCTTTGGTTCACTTGATTAGGCATAATTTGTATTTTGGAAGCTTGGGTTAGTAATTTTCACTTGGGTAATAAGTGTGGCTTGTGTTCTTTATCATCATATCTCACCATTATCTTCAAGTTACGGGTAGAATTGCCTCGTTTTGCGTACCGTCACTACCGTATCTTATCATTTACTCAAGGTGAGTTCTCGTAGCCCCACTTTTAACTTGATTTCCTTGGGGGAAATGGTACTCAAATGATATTTTAAACTATTTTCATGCTGTGATTTACGGTTTTACTTGATTTTGGACATATATGTGATATGATGCGATTACATCTTTGTAACAATATCTTGCTTGTGTGTACATAATCTAGCAGAATCTGTTAACTCTCTGCGGAGGCCTACGTGATGATAGATCTATCGGGTAGCTCCCCACATGGTTTTGGATATATGGACATATTGGGCTCAGTTGACGCGATACTGGTTGTTTTGTGACTAAGTGCATGTATATTGTCATCATTTTCACTATTGTCCTACATATTATTATTCACAGCTTCGTGGTTTTACTTTTAAACCTACGAGCTCACCAACTTTATGTTGACGTTTTCGAGTAACCATTTCAGGTGTTATAAATGAAGTTCCTTAGGAGGTTGGGTATTGGCCTGGCTTAGCAAGACTTAAGTAAAGACCTTCTCGGGTTGTATCGGTGGAGTTGGACTAGGTTATTTTCTTATGATGTAGTTTGGCTTTGAAGACTATGTCTGGATTATCCCGGTTGTGGGAGTTTCATGACTATTATCTTTAATGTAACACTTTTAGTATTTCTCTATTTAAGACACCTTGTGTTCTTTACTTTGAAGTCATACCCCGTAAATGCTATTCCGCTGCGCCATTTTTGGGGTGTGACATATTATGTGACATTTTTGCCCTTCGGGAAAAAATATTTTCTATTAGCTAAGAGGGGCAAAAATGTCCAAAAATTTCGCAAAATACCCAAAAAATGATGAATATGAAAGAAAAGTACCCACAAAGGCAAAAAAATTTGTTTGCTACTCACAAAAGCAAATTGCGGCAAGTATGATACCTTTTAAAAACATTTGCCCGAATTAATACAAGCAAAACAAGCAGATATTTGAACAAAGGCCTTGATAATCTAAAGTTATATAACAAGATTTTACTTCAACATCTAAAAGTACGAAAGGAATTTACAAAAACGACCGGTAACACAAAAATCATAGTCAAGTACTCATGAAAGCTCGCAGAAGATGGAACGGACATGTTGTTTTCTCCTGAGTAGGCATAGCTTCAGGATGCATGTGGGAATCTGAAAATATTGTAATAGTCAGGAAGCAAACGTATAGCAAGCTGACAACATTGGGAGTATTGGTTCTAATAATTTATTATTTAAGCAAGTTGACATTACCACAATGTGGCTGTTTACATAAATCAGACAAGAAACCTCTAAGTCACATAAAATATACCTTAACTTGGATGGCTCTTGTTGTTGTTTTTATGCCTTTAACTTCGGAACCTTATTAGCCATTGTCATTGTATCCACCCGGTCCCTTGATCTCTTGAGTTGCTCCTTAATTAGAATAAAAATAATTATTCAAGATAATTGTATTATTGTCCATGGTCAAAAGGCATACTATTGCAATCAGGAAATTTGGATGTATTACTACAATATAATGTAACTATTCCAGAAAGTACAAACGAGTGATGAGCAAGAATATTGAGGTAATTACATAGATTACGTCATGTAAAATACCTGATCAGGTAAATCCTTGATGAATGTAACATCAGGAGAATTCTCAAGCAGATAGTTACTGACTTGAGTAAGCATCGAAGCTATATACTCTTTTTTATTCAGTGGGGCCATATTTATCTTCAAAGAATTCAACTCATTGAATGGAGAGCGTTCAAATGACAGTCTTTCGGGGGACAGTGAAAGTGCCTTGATACATGATACAAAAAAACGCACATATATAAGAAATTAGAAGTTTTGATTCTGTGTACACATATACACACAAGTGATAAGATTCGAAACATAAAATAGTTTCCTTTAGTAATATGTTTAAAGCTCAAATGGTAGTTTTTTTAACACACATCTAACTATTACTAATACATACTAAGCTAGCATGCATTAATGAACCGCACAGATATATCTTCAAAAACGTTTCTGTTCCTATGACTTATGGGTTAGTCAGTCCACGATTATCTGCATTGTCAATGGTTAATTGGTTTTATAACAATCTCCCTGAATAAGCTCATATGACCATATGGTGGGGTTGGTTATTTGTCATGGTTCTCAAATGACCACGGTACGTAAATCAGCCAACTACAAAGTATTGATACATACTGAGAGAAACGTATCTGAAGATATAGCAATATATACCATGCTCTGCACGTGTCTCTGTTTACTTATGTGTGTGTATGTGTGCGCGTGCGTGCCTACCTGGATTCTATTAAACGGTAAAAATATTTAGGTGTGATAGTAATAATATCAGCTTGTAAAAATACATTTACAACTAATTTAAAGTGTTTACTTAACTGAAAAGTAAAATAATCTAAACTGAAAGTACACTAAGTCCATCACATTATCTGAACAGAAATCCACAACACAATATAGCTGAAAGGTTATGTATATATTTTAATATGCGTATGACCGGATTCGAACTCAAGACTTCGGGATTGCACACATTACGTATGAGAATCAATGTATAAATAATTAATATATAAAATGTTATATTTAATTATTTGATCACGAATAAAACACTTAACGAGAGTTGGTATTTAACGGAGTTTGGTTAACGGTCGTTAAATGTAACATTAAAGGACTAAGGATGAAAATAGAAGACGAGAAGGATCTAGAACCCCTCTTGGGAGTCCTAGGCCGGTCGTGGGTCTAAAAAGCCCAAGGGGAGGCTTTGCTTGTTCACCAAGTTTAGATATGTATAAATACAAACTCCTTGTATTCATTAAATCTAATCTTGGATCACCAAAGAACCCTAACTTCTTCTCCTCTCCTCTCCTTGAGCCTTGGCCGATCGTACAAACATCCCTAACTCCTAGGGATCGGTTTTCCATTGCTCAATACAAGTGTTTGGTTTATTTGTGATTCAAGAACCTAGCTTTTCTCATTGATTCACTACTAATACGTGTGTACAAGAACGAAGGGCCAATGCACTTGTGTTGGTAACTTGGGTGTTCGACTTTTAGTGTAGTCGAATGTATTAAACCCTAATTTATTAGGGTTTAAGGTTTCTTGGTACTTGATCTTAATTTGGGGTTGTCATAAACCCCGATTGCATTGATTCGCAAAAGGTACGATATACTTTTAATTCGGTTAATTAATTTACAAGTATTATTCCTATTACTTCATTGCATGCTTTGATGACGTTTACTTATTTTCTATAATTGTTATGATTAGTAAACCCAACAGTGGCATCACGAGCCGTTAATATGTTGTAATTAATTACCGAAACACATTAAAATTGAATCTTTGTGATTATTACATGCTTTTATGGTTTCTAGGGTTTTGAAAATTGAAACCCTAATTTTTTATATATGGGTCGAATACCCTTTTATTTTTTAATTAGGTTTTATTTTTTGTAAAACTTAGAGAAACCCTAGGATTGCATGTATATTTTTATGTGGTTATTGTGAATAATTGTTATGTGCCATGATTATATGCGTATCTTGGGATTATAATTGTTATGAGGAATCCATGGTAGAAGATGCATGTTTTGCCATGGATTATTGTTTTGATAAATTGTTTAGTGATTTACACATGTTTATTTATTTGATAATTATTGAATTGGGGAAGACCTCAATTATCTATACTACTATATAAAGATTTAAGTTGTGGGCCCACAAAAATTAAGATAAGGGCTCCAATCATCGAGTGACATGTGTCACTTCTAACTAAAAAATAACAAAAGAAGAACTACAACAAACTAAAATAAAGAGCTCCGATAATGGGGTGACATATGTACTTAACTAATTAATCACCTTTATTTTAAATTTATATATCTTTTAATTGTTTAATTTTTTATGATCTAATTTCACCATATTTTTTAAAATTTTGTGCTCTTTAATTCAACATCCATTTTGATATATTTTATAAGTTTTAATTTTTACATTTTAGTAAGTTTATTTTATTTTGATTCAAAGTTTTATAACTTTAACATTTATTTCAATCAATAGAAACTTTATTTATCAAAATCATTTACTTTTGGGTAAGTGTTTGTGGGTAAGAGGTTGTGAAGGTCTTTCATATGCGGGAATAATGATGTCACGGAAAGATACGGAAACCCAAATAAACACATACAACTAACACATATACATTTGGAGTGTTGTGAAATGAATTCACTAAGCGGGTAGGGAATTGCGAGGAGAGTTGGGTTAACAATTCATTTACTATATTTATTATATAATTATATTTATCGCCGCCACAGTGCGCTGGTATCCAACTAGTACTAATAAAAATTCATTATGTGCTATTTGGTGTACTATTGACTTTGGCTTACACAATCGACTTGTCGATGTATGTGGCTCATCTACATTGTGGTGAAAGCCCTAGTTAATATATGCATGGTTCTACGCCTAGAATTGTTTATTAGCGTTTATCGAAATAATTATGCATGTGGCTAATTGTTTTACATATGTTAAATTGTTTAGTTATATGTTTATATTATTTGTGTTTGTTTAATTTTTATTAAAGTGCCTTTTTGTTTATTTATTGTATGACATGTTAGTAAGCAAAAGGGTTTTTATGAATAGAAAATTAAATGGACTAAATAATGGAGAAATTTGATTTGTTTTCTAAGTATTAAATCTTGAACTTTTAATCGATCGATGCGATTGTACTAAATGGTTAGAACGGCTCACCCACTATAACAAACTATAAATGGGTTGATAAAGAAGTGCGCAAACATCACTCGAAAGGATGTCTAAGGTTATGCTTTAGCGCTTACCGGTCCTCTCGCCTCTGTGAGTTCGATTGGAGCTACCTAATATAACCATTCTATGTACGAAGCATCTTAGTGCAAAGTTGTAAGTTTCTCAACGCATCGATTAAAACTTTGTATAATTTAATCTTAGCAATTTAAAACTATGAGTAAGGTTTTGAAATTTTTTATGAAGATGTATGCATGCTTCTTCATACATAAGTTTTGATTACACGTCAAAAATTGTACCCTTTAAAATTTAAGTTTATGCCATCTAATGATATGAAACACTTGAAGTTGTAATTTAGTTATGTGAGACCTTGAGCTAGATTACGATAACAAGGTGAATCTTTATGTTGTGTAAGACCTCAACTTAAATAATTTGCAGTTTCTAAATTAGACAACTTAATTAAGTTAGTTAGTGAGACCTATAACTTAAGGCATAAGATGGGATAAAACATGCTTACGTTTTGCATAATTGTTTGGCAAAATTGTAAATCCCATATTTTCTAGGAATTGAAAACTTGTTTGTCAATTATTGTTCTTCGACAATTACCTATTCTATACTTTCATCACTAGCGAGATCAAGCGATGTGGTGAAACTATGATAATGAGGGTCCTAGATTCAAGGAAAATTCTATGGTTAATATGAATATTGACCAAGGGTATTTTATTTTCTTGAAAGATTTAATTATCGAAAATACTAAAAATTGAATTTTGTTAATTCTTTTGATTGTATTAATGCAACATTAAACCGTAAACGTGGTTTGGGCTTTGGTAAATTGATCTAGTTATGTTTTCAAACAAATGTTTGATCAAAAAAAATTTACTAAAAGACAAACATAAACTCTTTTCCATGGAAGAAGAGTGAGACTCAATCTTATTCCTTTTCATGATTGAGAAAGGTATGTTAGGAACATTAGAATTGTCTAAATTCTAATATAACTCATAGCAACTTTAATAGTTAAGAAAATTGCACACCATGTTTTCCTTAAGAGATTTCATTATCCTATGTTGGTGATCGAATTCTTATATGACATTTTGGTCAACTAGAAAATATGTTTGACATTTTATGAGTTATCAAATTAGAAGCTAGACTAATTACCGCAAAATTGGTAAAAGACAAACTAGTATATTTTATCTAGTTGTTTTGTTTTGACTAATTGAAGGTGTTATACATCATTATGGCGATGGTAGACCCATTAAAGAAGAAATTGCATGCTCAATTTTTCAAGTTAATAGCATTGATGGATGATCCATCATCTACAGAGTAAAATACACTCTTTTAGTACCTAAGTAATTGTTACGAATGGTCCCTATTTTCACTTGGTTAATGAAACACTTACAATGTTGTCAAATCCGGTGGGAGTATGGTGTATTCTTGAATAAGACATTATTGTAACATTGTCTAATTCGATGGGAGTTACAAGATTTATTATCTTGGTAGTAACTCAGATTATTTCTAGATTTTCTTGAAATAATACATTACGTTCAAAAATGTAGACATTCATAGTCTCAAGGATAGTTATGAACGTTTCTTTGATAAATTAAGTGGTCCTACATCTACTTGTAATGCTTATATATCTATGACACTACATATTGCTCACATAAACAAACGAATGTCATGGCGTTTATGAACTACATGATGTTGTTCTATGCACAAGTGGGAGAAGTATTTATTGTGTGCAAAGGAACAACACATACAAATATGATTAATGGATTCTCTTGATCTTGAGATAAGAGATTAATGTTCTAATAAGATTGTCTTGTTTAAAGAACATGTGTCAAGATTATAGCATAGACTACTTTATGTCTTATGTCATTCAAATTATGGAAACATTTGAAGTTACATTTTAGGTTAAGTGAGATCTTGGCTAGATTGTAATCTCAAGGTAAATCTCCACTTGTTGTGAGATCGAGCGTGGTTCCTTTTACAGTTTCTTAAGTTGGAAACTTCAAGGGATGACATAATTAAAATAAAGTAATCTAATGCTACTTTAAATATTGTGTATTCTTGGAATGAAATAAATAGTTTATTAACTTGAAAACTAATTAATTGAAACCATGGCGTGGTGTTCATAATAACTTTAAATTATACATGTTTATGTTTTTTTTTTGTAAAGTCACAAACATGAAGTCTTTTCATTATTACAAGACATATAATATAAAGAAATACGTTAACTTATTATGTCTTCTTATTAAGATATAAAGTCATTGATGAATGACTTATAACGTATAATGGGATTATAAATGTTTATGTTTTCTTGTTGAGACATGGACATGAAGTGACTTGATCAAAAGTACTTGAGTTATAAAGCATGCAATTGGCTTGAATTTTCATTTACCATTAAGATGATTTAATTGGTAAATAGGTAAGCCAAAAGGAATATGTTTATCTTATATATTGTTAGATTGTCTTACAATATTAATTCTAATGAAATACTGTATGTATATGGAATGTTCAGTTAGAAGAATCAAACATTTGTTATATTGTTTGATTCAAGATAACTATATCTTCTTTTCTTCCAAAAGTTATCAAGGTTAGAAAATTGAGTATTGATTTGATATACTTAATAAAACTCAAACCTAGAAGATTAATAAGACACCATTTTAGTATGGAATGTGATGAATCACATTGAGTCTTATATTGAAGTTCGATTTGTTAAAACTACTTTTGGAGTAGGTTATTAACAAACAAGATTTCTGAATGTCAATGTGTTTTGTAATATCAAAAAAAAAAAAAAAAAAAAAAAAAAAAACAATTTAGTGTTGTTCTAATTGCTAAAGTATTTATAGATAGTCTTTAACTTACAAAAGCAAGTGGGAGTTTTGTTTAGCTCTTGAAGAGATTAAATTACAAAACACATAATCTGCTAACACACACTAGTGAATAACATAATGAGGCTAAACATGTAAATGATAGACCTCAAGATGGTGGAATTCTCATTCATAGATCCGCAAGGATTCTCAGATAATTGATTGATGTGCTGAGAAATATGAATTACAGGATTATGGTAAACCTGTAAATCATAATGATATATTACCTAATATTGAATTGTGGTAAATTATTCATACTATGAATGTTAAGATGCTGTCCAAAAAGGTGATCAACTTTGGAAACTTGGTTTATCTTAATAAAGATGAGTTTCTTCAAAGGAAGGAAAACCCTAGTGGTTTAAATCTTTGTTAGAAATCATATGGACAATATTGTACATGTGTTTAATGCATGACTTGTGACAAGATTATTAATCACACTTAAGCGATTAACTGTGATTGAATATTCTTTCCTTGGCACATTAAATATATAATGATTATAATTGTCATACTTATTTTCATTGATATGAAAATGACAATGGAATATTAAAACTTTTCTTGTGTGATTGCTTTTATGAGGACGATAAGTAATACAAAGAAGTTTTATGAATTCACATAATCTTTGAAAATGTACAAGCGCAAGAATCCATGAATGGATATATGCATGCATCTAGGAGATGATTCTTATGTTTAACTATTAAATCCAAATTTTGGTTTAAAATTAAATTAAGATAATTTCTAAGTATTTCTGAAAGCTAGTGGGAGTATTATGTTTATTTTCTTATATGTTGTGGATAGTAACATTCCATCTAAGCTAAATGTTAAGTTTTAGTTTGGAATGGAGCTTCACTTGAAAGATTTAGAAAATAAGACATACAACCTTGGAGTATATGTTTATTGTTAGTAAACATGGCGGTATTAAATAAATGAGTCTAATATAGAACATGATATATCATTTGGAAAATGGATATGTAGAACATGAATGAAATTTTAGTTTGACACAAGAATTTTTCATGTACATCATGTTATTGTTGTATCATGCTTGAATGCAAGATGATTTGACAACATTGATATCTAATGAAGTTATTAGATAACTAGTGTAATGAATATTCTAATAGAATATGTTTGAATCTAGAATTACATTCCTCAGCCTGGAATTGCTCTCAAAATTCTATGGATGAGCAATACATCAATTGTTGCGTAATTGTCATAGCCAACAAACTTGAAAGTTTTGGAAGGTATCAAACATTACACTGTAGATATTGAAGTTTACGGAGATTTTAAAGAGCATATTGTTGTTTGAATACAATGATGCTGGTTTATTTGAGATGACACTCAATACTAGTCATGGGAGGATTTCATCCTTGTAAATGGTCATGTGAACTAGTTGTGCTCAACTAAGAGCATAGTTGCATTATACAATAAAGAATAAGAATACTTTAAACTTTAAAATGTTTGAAAGCTTGATTGTCATAAATTGGTGCTTGAGGATGTCACACACTTTATGAAATATTATGTGGCAATATCAAGATATTTTGAATGTACACATACAATAACTTCACTAGTTGAATTCTTGAAATAAGTATTCTCAAAATTCCGATAGATCAAAGTTAATTGAAATTATGCCTTGTCAACAAGTATGATTATCATTACTTGAGACATATTTCATTAACCATTATTATCATGCATTGATCTATTTAGTATTTGGATAAGGGATGTTATGAACAAATATTATTTAAATGAAATAAAATATTGGTTATGTTTATTTTTCATTTTCTTAATATTATATCTTATATTTGCATGTTTAATCCGTGAATAACTTATGTTATTCTAAAAGTCCGTTGTCAATCAATGATGTGGGAATGTCATTGAATTAAGACAAATCTGAGTTTTGGTAGAATATACTTAAAGTATATTGATGTGTGGGACATGCCAAATTCACATGATATTCAATGAATTAAATATAGGACAGATCTCAACTTAACATGATTGTACTTTATGGATCTTTGTCATTAAGTAAATCATGTATATTTATCCACAGACTTGAGATACCAGATAATTGTTATGAATGTAGCACATTTGTGTAAAATAGTCTAACGCTATCCGTAAAAGGTGGTTATAAGGGCTATTTTCAGAAGTGTTGCAAAGCTCATGAGTTTTGCTTGTAGTCAAGAGAATTTGCTCCTTTGAATTTGTTTCAAAGCATAATACTGTTTGGGCCCCTCGTAGGATTGGCAAGATGTTTGAAAGGCCTTACCCAAGATCTATCTGGAATATGTTCAGATGATTTGGTAATCTTGTTCAATCAAATATAACGAGAAACAAAATATTAACTTGTGGAATGACTCGATCCATATTCACAGTTAATGAAGTATTAGAAGTAAAAGGATAAGTATAATGATGAATCATTAAAAAATGGTTTTTCCAGGGAAACCACACTCGATTCAAATCTGGAGGCATTGGCGTGTTAGGCTAGACTAAACCAATGTCATTACTATATTAAGATATATCCAAGTGGGAGCTGAAAGGTTATGTATATATTTTAATATGCGTATAACCGGATTCGAACTCGAGACTTCGGGATTGCACACATTACGTATGAGAATCAATGTATAAATAATTAATATATAAAATGTTATATTTAATTATTTGATCACGAATAAAACACTTAACGAGAGTTGGTATTTAACGGAGTTTGGTTAACGGTCGTTAAATGTAACATTAAAGGACTAAGGATGAAAATAGAAGACGAGAAGGATCTAGAACCCCTATTGGGAGTCCTAGGCCGGTCGTGGGTCTAAAAAGCCCAAGGGGAGGCTTTGCTTGTTCACCAAGTTTAGATATGTATAAATACAAACCCCTTGTATTCATTAAATCTAATCTTGGATCACCAAAGAACCCTAACTTCTTCTCCTCTCCTCTCCTTGAGCCTTGGCCAATCGTACAAACATCCCTAACTCCTAGGGATCGGTTTTCCATTGCTCAATACAAGTGTTTGGTTTATTTGTGATTCAAGAACCTAGTTTTTCTCATTGATTCGCTACTAATATGTGTGTACAAGAACGAAGGGCCAATGCACTTGTGTTGGTAACTTGGGTGTTCGACTTTTAGTGTAGTCGAATGTATTAAACCCTAATTATTAGGGTTTAAGGTTTCTTGTACTTGATCTTAATTTGGGTTTTCATAAACCCTAATTGCATTGATTCGCAAAAGGTACGCATATACTTTTAATTCGGTTAATTAATTTACAAGTATTATTCATATTACTTCCGCTTCATGCTTTGATGATGTTTACTTGTTTTCTATAATTGTTATGATTAGTAAAACCCAACAATAGCTAGTTGAAGACTAAGTAGACATATGAAAAAGTAAAATTAGTGACAATAAAAATCAGAAACCATGAAATTGTTATTTGTTTACCTCAATTATGGCTGCATCAATAATCAGATTTTTGGCACTGCGGAGTGTCTAGAACAAATCGAGTAGCACTGGAACAAATCTCTCTCTATTGTAATGGGGCTTTAACAAGGAAAGATTTACTTCCTCTAGCTGATCGAAACCCTCAGTGGACAATCTCAGAGAATCAAATGATACAGGAAAAGCGATCAATAGTACCCTTAACTGATGCGGTCACATACTTAAGTTGAGGCGCAATCACATTGAATACATTTGGAAGCGAGAGTGATTGTGTAATCTTGAGATGAGAAAGTTGTGAAGCATAAATATTGAGAATATCCAAGCCTTTCATGCAACACTGATGTAGAGTGAGATCTTTTAGATTAACACACTTTGAAAAGAGATCGAGGCTTTCATCTCCTTCATCACCTAAACGAATATTTTTCAATATCAAGGTTTCCAGTACTGGGAAATCCCAAGCTGACTTTGGTACACAACTGGTCTTGCACAGAAGGTAAGACGGAACATTTGTTGCAAGGGTAAAATGTTTCAGAGTGTGAGAACTGAAAATTTCTTGCGGGAACTGAATGAATTTCTTAGTTACCCATTTCACACTTAGTTTCGTAACACTATGCAAGTAAGCATAGTTTACACTCTTCTTAACCACAGAGGAAGCGGTTGCAGCTCCTGTGAATGTGAGCTCAATTCCGGAAAGTTTTATATCATTGTTGCGGTGGGTTAAAGTGTCGTTCACAAATTCAGAAAAGATAGACTTTGAACGAAATGTGCTACAATTGAAGTTCTGATGGGGCAATGCAGTCCAAACATGCTCCCATTTATGAGACAATGAACTAGTCCGAACAGCTCATTTCATGTCGAGAAAAGACAGAACATGAACCATAATATCTTCTGGAAGGTAGCTTATTCTATCTCCTTCTTCTTGTTCAGTAATACTTGGTTTATCATGTACCTTATCCATTTGATCTTGTGACGTGCAAAAACAACCTCTTGATGTGACTTGAACACAATGTTTATGCTTTTGGTCCGGGTTTTTGCTGTGAAGCACCTGGATTTGTTTCATTTTATATTAGCAAAATACAATTAATAAAATAATAGTAACTAACTCTTACAGTGAATAACAAAATTCGCAATGCCGCCATATATAAAGAAAGAATTGAAAAAAAGGAATGGATATAAAAACCACACTGATTCATAATACATTTGATTTATATAAGTTCCAACCCAACCAAAGAAACCATATTATGCCGTACTACTTAAACCTCTACTATACGTTACGCTTCTAATTATTTTGTTACTGTGCTTCTGTTTTCCATTTTGTTCTTAGCTCAGTATAATTCTTGAGGAAAACTTTTAACTGCCCGCGTATCCCCAATTTTCAAATGTTGAAAGCAAATCCTTTTATACAATGTAAATTTCCAAGCTAAGACGATGACACAAAAGTACTGTACTATTCTTGAATGGACTTGAGATGAGCTAGAAGTATATAAAACTCAGTATCAGATCGAATTGATTGCTACCTAGATATTATACCAACCTATAGATCGAGCCTTTTTACATAAATTTGGGGTTTCATGAAAAAAGATTCTATGATCAGCATAGTTACTTTTTTCTTGATGATAGAAAATTTAATTAATTTTCTTCAAAAACTAGCGTGACGTTAGAGATTCCAAGGCTCCCAACAAACCGGAAGGAAAAACCCGAAAATTATGGACAAGAAAAGTTTTAACAATAAAATCACAAACTCTAAACAACACAAGACAACTCCTCCCACAACAGATTTTTTAAATAACAAGAAACAGCTTAAATGTCACCCTAAGAAATCAAAATGAAATGATTATCAAGTCTAATACAATGTTTGCCCCAAGTCAAGACGGTGACACACAAGTATTCTATTACCAAAACGAACTAGAGACAAGCTATAAACACATAAGATCATAATGATTGTTTCCTGGAAAATAAAACAACCTGGAGATTATGTCTTTGTAAATAAAATTAGGGTTTCATGGAAAATAAATAATTGATCAACATATATTGTAACTCTAGGTTTTCTTGGGCCTCAAAATTTAATCAATCTGCAAACAAAACGAAAATAAAAACAAGAAACCCTTTTAACAATAAATTACAGTTTCTAAACGACACAAGACAACTCTCATAACACTAAAAAATAATAATAATTGATCAAATGACACCAAAACATGATTTTACAATCTTTTAATTTTATATACGAATGATATGAAAAAGTAGATCAAAGATTCAAGTGATCGATGATACATAAAATGCATATATAATTTGTTTGAATACCTTATGAATTGATTTTAGCGGTGAAGAAAATGTAGATGGTCGAACTAGTTAGGGAGAATTGGGGATCGGATGTGTGATACGAATGGTATTGTAAAACTATTTCAGTGATGTCCTTTTGTTGATTGTCATTCCAGTTTGAGTGCCACTTGTATGATAGTGACTTGCAATACGTGGCTTAATGTTTGTCTGACAAGAATTTTGTTGAGGTTCAGTTGTAACACGTGGCTTAAATGTTTGAAGGCATCAGAGGAGAGTTTTAGATACTCTCCTCCGATGTTAACATCGGTTGACCCATCAATTTAAGTTCATTTCTACTAATGTTTTCAAGAATTTTGTTGATTCAACTTTAATGTTTATAAATATTTTGTTTGTATTATATAATCTTGATTATAAAATTATATTAAAGAAAAATACATTTAAAACATAATCTATTCATATATTTTCGATCAACTATTATATAATAAAAACAAAAATATTTAAAATAAAGTTAAATTGAAAAGTCAAATGGACTTAAATATTATGACGTACGGTATTACTTAACTTTTTCACAAAGACTCATCACTACCCTTTATCTAAAAAAGTAAATTGTTGAGGTTAAAAGTATTTTAGTATTTCACCTATTTTTATAATTTAAATATCTCTTAAACCGTTAATCGTTAATCGAAAATAACTACACAATCGGCGAATATTTAATATCTTTCTATGGTGACATTTTGATATACTTTCGACCAAAAAATCGTTTTCTCATGTTTTTCATATTTTTCATTCATCAAGTTTACACTAAAATATCACATGTGATTTAAGCAATAATTTGAATATTTTAATAACATCACATGTAATATTAGTGTTAAATCACATATGATATGTAATATCACATGTGATATTAGTATTAAATCATATATGATATTACATATCATATGTAATTTTATACTAATATCACATGTGATATTATTAAAATATTCAAATCGTGTTTAATTACATGTATTTTTAATGCAAATTTTAGTAAAGAAAATAAAACACAAAAAACGTTAAAAAGTGAAAAGCACGAAGAAAAAAAATCGAAGGTATATCAAAGTGCTATTTATAGAAAGATAATTAAATGGTAGTCGAATGTTTTTTTTTTTTTTTTTTTTTTTAATGATTAACTGTTTGAAAGATATTAATATTTGAAAAAAATAATGTGAAAGTGGGTCTTTAAATTGTTAGATTAATCTCATCCATTAAATCAAATAAAGATGAAGCGTAATGATTGATCTCTTGCTATGTAAATGATCTTAAATTCTCGAATTATGTTTAGCTTTACGTTCGTGTGAAAATGAGGTTGTGTGTATTCAGCTTGAATTTACAAATCTATACAACATAGAGTTGAGATCAATGTTGAAACAAAATTATTTAAATATCCAATGAGCCAATCTTAGCCACTTATTTTTTTGTCAAAATAAATAAATAAATAAACTACTTTCCACATCTTTTTAAAATAAAATATCTTACAAACAGTAAATCGTCAAGTGAAAAATACACCATTCACGATTTAGTATTTTTATGTTTCGATAGATGGACACTTCGATATACTTTGAAAAACTTTTTTTTGATTTTTTTTTCAGATACATCTAAAAATATCACATGTGATTTGTATCAAAAATCACATGTGATTTTTGATACAAATCACATGTGATTTTTCCAGACGTAACTGAAAAAAAAACGTCGTAAGTATATATAAGTGTCACTCTATAGAAAGATAATTTAATTCTCATCGCGATGATATGATTTGTTTTGCATAACAATTAACGGTCTGCGAGATATTTAATTTTTTTTAAAAAAGGTGAAAGTTTATTTATTTATTTATTTATTTTTTATGGAAAAATAGATTGTCATGATTGTTTCATTAGATAATTAGAGAATGTTGAATCAAATCGAACTTTTCTAATACAACATATACATTGAAAACATTAATTTATTTTACTTCTACTTATTTTATTATATCCTAAAGGATTAATCATACCCATATAAAATATTTAATCTAATAAACCGGATCATATATTAAAAACATTAACTTTCACCTCTTCCACCCTCATTTTTTTTAATTACAACCCACTTTCACCTCTTTTTCAAGAACAAAATACAACTGTAAACCGTTAACCTATATAAATTAAATCATCGTAACGAGCATTTAATCATTTTTCAATAGAGGGCACATTCATATACTTTCGGCTTTTTTTTTCTCGGTGTAGTATTTTACTGGATATATCACATGTGATATAACACTAATCAATAAGTTAAATCACTCAACATGTTTTTGTAAAACGGGCATAAATATTTTTGGATTTAATTACTTAAATAGACAAAAAGAACCAGGAATTTCACCTCCTTTCAACTAAAATTTCTATAAACACATGACTTAAAATCACTGTAGATGAAGCCAAATTGTTTTATCTTCTCACCAAAGCAGTGATTCCAACTTTTGATGCTTGCTTTAAACCATAAATAGATTTAAGCAACTTGCAAATCTTATTAGGATTCTTGGAATCTACAAAACCACCCGGTTATGCCATATTCACGTCCTCTATCAATTTCCCGTCATGGTAGGCGGGTTTCCCGTTGGAGGTAGATCAACCAGCTCCCAAACTTGGTTATCATACATAGATTGCATCTCAGTCTATATGACATCCCGTCATTACGCAAATTACTTCTCAGATACTACTTAATGAGAGTTAACAGGTTCTGAGAGATTCACACTATCTACCACTAAGCCATAGTATATATCAGCAGGGGCGGAACTACATGGTGGTTAGGGGGGGGGGGGCGGTGCCTTCCATGGTTCGCCAAAAATATCAAATTTTAGTGTAAATTTTTTTTCTTAGGACCATTTTATTAAAGTGCACCCATTACAAAATCAAATTGCCCCCACCTTAAGATAAAACAATATAAAAACCTTATATGTCTATCTTAATTTAAAAAAATATTAGTTTTTAGTGTAAAAAAAAATTTATGACCCTTTTATTAAAGTTCATCATAAATTTTATCAAAAAAAAAATTTTTTGCCCCTTGCCCTCTAAAATCCTGGATCCGCCACTGTATATCAGGCTCATAACGTGTCCTTGAAGATTTGGTATTTCATTAACAACTCCAACTGCTCTCTGTTAGGCTTTCCTAATCATTTGTTGACTCCCTTCCTCTACAGACTCTTGTGTTTGTTCCTCATCTACAGGATTTAGTAAATCTATATCTCTATTTACATCCTTATGGAGGAAATCCTCCTTAAGAAAAATACTACCTCGACCAACAAAAACTTTGTTGTCAATTGATAAATAGTAATAATATCCTTTCATATCTTTATGAAACCCCACAAACACGCACTTGCACGTCTTAGATTCAAGTTTGTCACATGCATGCCTTTTGACATGCACATCACATCCCCAAATGTTTAATTGTGATAAATACAAAACTTTGCCCTCCCATAATTTATATGGGGTCTTTTATGTAGCTATAGTAGGGACTTCTATTTATTATGCATGTTGTTGTGGTATTATGGGTGCATGATGAAAATACAAACTTATATTGGTCATTTTCTTATGAGACCTAAGGGTTACACATATATAACGCGAGAACTCGGATAATATATATGTATTGTACATATATATATCATAGTTTATTGTAAAAAAATATTAAATGGTTTATTTACGTAGTAAGTTTAATTAGCATTTGGGCTTAATTAAGATTGGTGAAAATGAACATTTAATTAAGTTGGACTGAACATAGAAGCCTGGTGAGCCATTGTGAGGCCTATGCATGACCGGCCCTTCATAGGGTTTTCGGTTGGGCTTGTGAAAAGTATGAGGGAATGATATTTATCTTGTTTGACAAGATAATTATCATTTTAATTAAAGTAATTATATTATTTAAATTAGGTGTTTATCTCTTATTTAAATATAGTAATTATCTAGTCTATATTTAGTATTTTATCTTAAACTTATTAAATAAATTATAAAGTTGATATAAATATTGTTCAAATAAATTAGATTCAAAATGAAATTACAAACCATAAAACCCTCCTTCGTCTCTCTCAGAAACCGCACCCCATACCAAACACAATCATACTTTGAGTGTTAGGTATTACCGTGTTTTTCTCATTCTCTTGTACGTGTAACGTAGTACACTCAAGCCTAGCATCTATATGGTTTGTCTGAGTGGTAGTGTGGACACTGGTTGGATTGATCATATTCTTATATTAGAGTTTGTGAATTGGTTGTTTCTGAGCTTTTGGTGGGATGCAAAAAGCAAGGAGAAAAGAAGAAGATCAGTGTTCGTGTTTGCTGGTGTACATAAGATATGTATGTACCATTGGTTATGCATGATTAATTAAGTATGTGTTGGTCCCGATATTTTTTGTGCAACATCATGAAACGTATGAACAAGAGTTTGAGCGAATGAAAATAACCGATGTTCATTAGAAATAAGAGCAAATCTACACAATCTAGACACGAGTCAACTAATAATACCCATTTGTACATTACGATAGTATCAATCTCACTTAGTTGTTAAGGTGAAGGCTTTACGAGGGATAGTTGCGGAATACTATCCACAGCAATGACAAATATTACTTTTCAAGTTATAAAGAGGAAGATTCCACTTAGAAGAGGAGGAAGTTTCTAGTGGTGGAATTGATTGCTTATCACTACTATTAACCTCCTTTATATACTAGGGAGATACAATGTTAGTAGTTACAAGAGAACGATGATATCTAAACTAGAAGCAAATGGAAGTAAGGTACACGTGCACTTGTATAACAACCCGTAAATTTCGGATTATTATAATACTATTTATTATGTCAAAAATGCAAATCGGTTATTCTCTAATGATTGAGGTTATTTAAAATTCCAAAACGAGAGGTCATCTCGTTTCATCGAAAACACGAAACCACACACATGGAAAGTCTCCACTCAACATTTAATAATTGCCTAGTTGATAACTTAAAGCATACATGAGCTTATAAAATTATTTTAGAAGTTATCCTCACGCTGCGAACAAAGAACATACAAAACTAATAATTTATACTAAGAAAAGTGTATTGAACACTTTTTAACACTTACTAAGGATTTAAGAACAAAAACGAGAGATTATCTCGAGATTTCAGAAAACCATAGCACCATAATCTAATCTCTACGTAATAATAATACCATATTGTTGCGCTTGTGAAAACGTTACTAAAAATATAATTTTTATGTTTTACGGGTATCGGGAAGGTAAAATTACATGGAGACACGACGGAACATGGGGTACAGATTATACATTATCTAATAATAATACAAAAACAAATAAAATCCTGAACTACCCCCACCGCTTCCGTTACTTTCTCTATGTCTCCTTATTTTCGCCTCTTTCCACCAACAAACAAAGGAAAGGTAGTTTCCTCCATACTCTCTCTAGTCAACGCCATAAACATCACCATCAACCTTCCTCTCTGGATCTACTTCTCCCTAGACAATCACGAGTTTATGGCGCCAATAATAGATCTCATCCATTTGAAGACCAAGAAAGAAGAATCCAAACTTTCCATTTGTTCACCCATAAATAGGAATGGATTTCTCATGATTTCACTCACTCATCACACACACTCACAAAATTAGGGTTGTAATACTTAGGGCTTTTCAAAATTTATTTGAGTTTTGGCTAATTCGAGTTGTAATTAGTCCAATCCGAGTGTAATTTGTCCTTGTATTCAAGTTTGGTTCAAGAATCGTTCGTGTTCACTTGTGTTACGGATTCGGTTTCATCTCCTTTCAACCCATCATCACCATTACTTTGTAAGGGATTTTGTTACTATCTTTAATATACACTTTGTTAATTTAATAAAGTTATTAATTGACTTGTGAATCCGATTGAGCGTGACCAAAGCAAAAAGGATAAATTGATTAGTTCTTGTTAGTTGTTGTTGTTGGTTAGGTGTGGTAAAGACATGAGGAAACAAGTTAATTAAAACCTGGTATTGGCTAAAACTGTATTCGGCTTATGTGTAGTTTCAGTTTACCTTCTATCTTATTAGGCTTAATTACTTCTTTGGTTTATTCGTGCTGTTGTCCCAACCCAAGAGAGAGTAATAATAGTGTGTGTGTGTACAAGCGGGTGAAGCCCAAATTGTAATAGGTCTGCATTTGGTTTTAAATATCCCACCGGGGCTTTGGATCACGCGAGTTCACAAACTTCCTCGAATTAAATTCCCTTTCATTCGACTCATTTTGTCACATACAACTCACTCACACAACACGATTCTCGGTGATGCCATAAACACGCGACGTATTCATTTCACTCAACTTGTGCAATACCAAACACGACATGGGATATATTATTGCATCATACATACGAAACGAATTTTAAAAATAAACAAGGCTTCAAAAACAAAGTAAAATGAGTATATTTTACTATGACAACTTAATTAGAAAGTTGTCACCCTTCTAACTATATGAAACAAAAACCTGTAAACATAAATTTTAATTATTAAATCGGATATTATATCTCGGTGAAACTTGTTATAAACTGTTGACATTAGTCACTTCAAAGAAAAAGAGTGTTAATACAAATAAACCGTAAAAACGTTTATTCATATTTAGCGATCTCGTTGTGTTTTGTTGATAACAAATATAAAGTTATCATAAGTAAAATTATAAGAATACATGTTATTTTTGTAAAGTATATACATTTGGTCATTCACATAAAATGTTGTAATAATTCATTTGTTGTAATAGTTTATGTAATAGGATGGGTAATATCCAAGACCCATGACCCATTGCATGACATCATGCATGAAATCATGTTGGGTATTATCCATGACCCATGACCCAATGTCCATAACCCATGACCCAAGACCCATGACCCATTGTCTAGATACATTGTATCTTGTTTGGTACCCATGGCTCATACCCATAACCCATAACCCGGTTTGCAACCCAAAATCCGGACTGGTACAACCAAGTTTGCCGGATCCCTAGGATTGCACTGGACGGATCCGCCAGAACCGGCCTACAGTAAGCTTTTGTGCCTATAAAAGTGAGCACTTTATTCATTGTTACTCACCCTTCTTCTTACAACTCTGTCATATATTATCTCACTCTTCTAATCTCTGATCACTTGATCAATCTAGTAGTTCTTCTTTCTTTTATTGTGATTCTCATATAGGTCCTTCTCAAAGGCGAAATCACGATACACTACAAGTCATCTAAGCAAAGGGTCCTTGATTGATTTGTTCATCCACAAGATTTCTGTAGCAAGATCTTGTATTTCATATTTCACATAGTTGTTGTGTAATAGTTGTGTTGGTTTGGTCTGCCCGTGCTAAGGACTCAGTATTTAGCTTTGTACTAGAAAAAGTGTAAGCGACGTTGTGAGGCTTCTTCGCCGTGTTGAAGGAGCTTGTTGACATAGTGCTTGAACTCTCGAGTAGGGAACTTGGGGAGTGGAGTAGGGCAAGGAAGGTGTCCTTGTAGCCAAACCACTATAAATCACTTCTGTCGCTACTCTCTATCCTTTACTTTACTTGCTTACATTATTTACTTTACTTATTGCTTTATACTATCTATCCATCCAAACGAATTAACGTAAGATCGAATCTAAATCTTTAAAACTTAAATTAAAATCGGTAAAACTATACAACCCCCCCCCCTTCTAGTTTTCCACAATTGGCATCAAGAGCAAGGTTTACAAAAGTTTTAAAGTAAATTGTATTTTAAAAAATTTTCGATCGCAATGATTTTTCCACTACTTGAAACTAATGGTTTTATTTATTGGAAAAATAGATTTAAAACTTATGTGAAATCAAAATATATTGATCTTTGATATATTATTGTTGAAGGTGATTTTCAAGCTACTTCAAAAGATGATAAAACTGGCAACGAAGTAAACATCTGATGCAGGTTTTACTAACCAGGTTTTAATATTTATAAGTGTCTCGTTTACCTATGGTCGACCTTATGCACTAACGGGCAGTGTACCCGATCGTGTGTAGTGTAGTAATCGGTAAAACCGAGGTCGTCCCAAGAGCTATGTGAGCGGATTCTAATTAAGTCTAGGTGTCACTGGTTTTTAATGGTTTTAAGGTTTGAAATGATTAATTAACTAATAAGACAAGAAATGAAAGAAATCAAATAAAGGCAAAGGTTGTGATCAATAGAGGTAAAGTGTGCTAACCTAGTTACTCATCCTATCAAGTTATGTTCACGTCTAATTACTTCCAATTGCTTCAAGTGTGAGTTTAGGTCGCTAGGACGACATTTGGTCGATTCGTCCTAACTTATCGACAAAGGTTTCCACCGGAGATCAAGCTACTACCCTTGAAAGTCCAGTTGTTTTAGTCCCTAAGCCAAGTCATTAAGTTCCGCTACATGCAAGATTCATAACAATGAGTGCCGGCGCTAGCATCTTAGACACTCATCCCTAACTTCTTAAGTTCATCCAAACGGCATGTGATCATTTGGTCTGTTCGCACAAGCGAAGAAGGGTCGTCAGTTGGTCAATTCTTACCCTTCCGACTAAGTCTACCTACTTAGGGTCAGTTGGTCAATTCTCCTAAGCAACTAGACACTACCGCCATTGATAAGGTTTTAAAAGTTACCATTTTGAGGGGTCGTTTAAGTCCTTATTTGACCACTTTTGTATCCGTTATTGCTTAATATCGTTCCTTTTCACTTTTTAGGTCTCGTGAAGGCAAAATGTTGGAATGACGCTTATTTGGACAGAAGGCGCGAATATATGAAGAAAATGGCCAAAGTCGAAATCGAGACACTCACAATCGTGAATGTGAAGGCGACGTCCGTTCTATTTGCGACGCCGTCGGAGAATTATTGTGACGGTCGAACGCAAAACTCGTGTTTTCAAGAGACGGCGTCTAGTTGTGAAAGAGTAGGTCGTCGCTACTCGGGACGGCCTAGATGCGATCCGACGACGCCGAATCGAAGAGGACGGCGTCACGGACATAAGGTGACGCCGTCGCAAGGTTAACGTGGCGAGCGAAACCCCATGAGCGGCGACACGGCGTCACTAAACATAAGGTGGCCCGCACGCTGCTGTAATCTTATATAGAATCCGAATTTTTCGGTCTTTGTGTGGAGAGTCTTTGGGTAAAACCTAAAACCGAACCTAAGGTGTCTTGTACAATATTTTAGGGTTTTAACCCTATCTTACACCAAGATAAGTCTTTGCTTCATTAATTCAATTATGTCTTTGATTATTTGTGTGTATGCTTGCATGTTCTCCATGTCCCATTAATTTATTTGTGTGTTTGCTTAGGAAGTATGAAACTTAATTATTGAATATTGATTGGTTGTTTCTTATCTTAGTTGACTAATGATCTAGTAATGCGATAGGTCATTCGTTGTGTTTAATGCTTGATTCATCTTTGTGAACCTTAGAGTATGATTACCGAGTGATTGTAGGCTAAAACATCCGAAGAGTGCCTTAGAGTAGAGTCTATAATCTCTACGTGGATTTGTAGACAAGACCCTTTGGTAATTTCAAAGAGTTAGGGAGAAACGCATACCTACAACTTTAGAAACACAACGCAACTAGGAATAAGACGTGACACTCAACCATCAATAGGAGATAATTAAGGAGTAATACAAACTAAGTAAACACATCTTTAAACTATCATACGAGCACATTAATTAGACATAGACTCCCACAACCTTAGTTTAGATAATTAGATAATAGTAGAGTAATCGTAGAAATACCAACCCCCAACCAATACCGAGATTCGTGACTTTTCCATTTTCATAAAATATAAAAGATAAAAATAATCTTCCTCAACCTTAACCTTAGCGTAGTAACTCCTACTAGCATTCCTATTCCCCTAGAGAACGATATCAATACCCGTGGCTTACCCTAATTACTACACTACAACGATTAGGTTCACGCTAGGGTGTTATAAAACTTGCTCGAAGAAAAGGAAGTTTCCTTGACCCCGAACGGCGTGTAGCGTTATCAAGTTTTTGGCGCTACCGCCGGGAATAGAATAGCTAGTTAGTAGTCCACCTCGCTTAGGTTTCTTTGCTTGATTCCTATCAAGTAAACTTTTCTCATTTTAGATTTCTCTTAGTCTATCCCCTTCTTCGTGACCTCGTTCGTAGAAAACCATCACTCACCATGATCCGTATCTTCCGTCAAGATTCTTCACTCTACCCGCTCCCAATCCCGAGATTGAGAATGCAATCCCACAAAACCCTTCACCTACTCACCATTTTGGTAATCACCTAGGGCATAATGAGATAAATTGGCAACAACAAAGTCCTTTCTACTACTCTGATTCTGATGAAGAATTTGATTATGGTGAGGCACTTGATAGCGGAGAGGTCATTAAGGAAGACCCCTCCCAATGTTTTGACCCTAGGTGTAGGATTGAGAAAGATGGCCCCTTTAACATGCAATTCCCTTGCAAAATAGGACTAGAAGGGTTCGATGCTTATTTGAATTCATTCTTACCTTTAAACTTAATCTCAAGGGACCTATACAACAAAATCAAGGTCAATCAGTTAACTTATCAAGGGAACAATGTTGTCAAGCGATCATTTATTTGCACGTGTTTGTTGGAAGTTTTGCTTATTTGGTTGAATTCATGGTCTTAGAAGACTTAGGAGAATTTATAGATAAGGACCTCACTCAAGTAATTTTGGAAAACCTTTAAAAAATTGACTAGGTTGAATGAACGGATGATTGATGGTCTAATTACATTCTCGGATGAGGTCAAGATTTCATCTACCAAATGCCACGCGCTCATCCTAGGTTTAAACACAAGGACATCAAGTTTGTAATAGAATGACCCCTATTCCATTGCTTAGTGAAAGGGATAAGCGGTGGGCTTAGGTACCCATATGAGAAAACTAAGCGATATTACAAAAATGCCTTGAATTAGGAGATGATTACAAAAGAATGAAAAGCGTTGGAATGGCTTAAGTATGAGCACGAGAGAATGTGAGGCAACGTAGGAACACGACTACGAGTCTAGCTACAAGACTCTTTAATAAAGAAAAGCGCTTGTGGGAGGCAACCCATGCTTAATTGTTTGCTTATTAGTGTCATATATCTTTTATTAATTGTTTATCCTCATGTTTAAATTTGTAAAAATGCTTTATTTTGTTTTAACTTCGTCTTAATTACATATAAAGGTATTTTACATAAGGGATAAGTGTAGGGAGGATTACACACGCTTTTCAAAGAAACGTAAACATGAGAATAACAATTAATTAAAAGATATATATGTTTGTTTGTTCGAGTCAAATGCTTGTATCGAGTCATAATGAATGTTTTGCGAAATTTTGTTGTTTCGAGCTTTTGGTGGGATGCAAAAGCAAGGAGAAAAGAAGAAGATCGGTGTTCGTGTTTCTTTGGTGTACATAAGATATGTATGTACCATTGGTTATGCATGATTAATTAAGTATGTGTTGGTCCGGATATTTTTGTGCAACATCATGAAGCGTATGAACAAGAGTTTGAGCGAATGAAAATAACCGATGTTCATTAGAAATAAGAGCAAATCTACACAATCTAGACTCGAGTCAACTAATAATACCCATTTGTACATTACGATAGTATCAATCTCACTTAGTTGTTAAGGTGAAGGCTTTACGAGGGATAGTTGCGGAATACTATCCCTGGCAATGACAAATATTACTTTTCAAGTTATAAAGAGGAAGATTCCACTTAGAAGAGGAGGAAGTTTCTAGTGGTGGAATTGATTGCTTATCACTACTATTAACCTCCCTTTATATACTAGGGAGATACACTGTTAGTAGTTACAAGAGAACAGTGATATCTAAACTAGAAGCAAACTGGAAGTAAGGTACACGTGCACTTGTATAACAACCCGTAAATTTCCGGATTATTATAATACTATTTATTATGTCAAAAAATGCAAATCGGTTATTCTCTAACGAGTTGAGGATATTTAAAATTCCAAAAGCGAGAGGTCATCTCGTTTCATCAAAACTGAAACCACACACATGGAAAGTCTCCACTCAACATTTAATAATTGCCTAGTTGATAACTTAAAGCATACATGAGCTTATAAAATTATTTTAGGAAGTTATCCTCACACTGCGAGCAAAGAACATACAAAACTAATAATTTATACTAAGAAAAGTGTATTGAACACTCTTTAACACTTACTAAGGATTTAAGAACAAAAGCGAGAGATTATCTCAGATTTGAAAACCATACCACCATAATCTAATCTCTACGTAATAATAATACCATATTGTTCGCTTGTGAAAACGTTACTAAAATATATTTTTTATGTTTTACGGTATCGGAAGGTAAAATTACATGGAACACGACGGAACATGGGGTACAGATTATACATTATCTAATAATAATACAAAACAAATAAAATCTGAACTACCCCACCGCTTCGTTACTTTCTCTCGTCTCCTTATTTTCGCCTCTTTCCACCAACAAACAAAGGAAAGGTAGTTTCCTCCCTACTCTCTCTAGTCAACGCCATAAACATCACCATCAACCTTCCTCTCTCGGATCTACTTCTCCCTAGACAATCACGAGTTTATGGCAGCCAAGAATAGATCTCATCCATTTGAAGACCAAGAAGAAGAATCCAAACTTTCCATTTGTTCACCCATAAATAGGAATGGATTTCTCACAGATTTCACTCACTCATCACACACACTCACAAAATTAGGGTTGTAATACTTAGGGCTTTTCAAAATTTATTTGAGTTTTGGCTAATTCGAGTTGTAATTAGTCCAATCCGAGTGTAATTTGTCCTTGTATTCAAGTTTGGTTCAAGAATCGTTCGTGTTCACTTGTGTTCTGGATTCGGTTTTCATCTCCTTTCAACCCATCATCACCATTACTTTGTAAGGGATTTTGTTACTATCTTTAATATACACTTTGTTAATTTAATAAAGTTATTAATTGACTTGTGAATCCGATTGAGCGTGACCAAAACAATTGGGATAAATTGATTAGTTCTTGTTAGTTGTTGTTGTTGGTTCGTGTGGTAAAGACATGAGGAAACAAGTTAATTAAAACACAGTATTGGCTAAAGCGTATTCGACTTATGTGTAGTTTCGGTTTACCTTCTATCTTATTAGGCTTAATTACTTCTTTGGTTTATTCGTCTTTGTTGTCTCGTCTTTGTTGTCCCAACCCAAGAGAGAGTAATAATAGTGTGTGTGTGTACAAGCGGGTGAAGCCCAAATTGTAATAGGTGCATTTGGTTTTAAATAGCCCACGGGGCTTTGGATTATGCGAGTTCACAAACTTCCTCGAATTAAATTCCCTTTCATTCGACTCATTTTTGTCACATACAACTCGCTTCACACAACACGATTCTCGGTGATGCCATAAAACACGCGACGTATTCATTTCACTCAACTTGTGCAATACCAAACACGACATGGGATATATTATTGCATCATACATACGAAGCAATTTTAAAAATAAACAAGGCTTCAAAACAAAGTAAAATAGTATATTTTACTATGACAACAATTAGAAAGTTGTCACCCTTCTAACTATATGAAACAAAAACACAGTAAACATAAATTTTAATTATTAAATCGGATATTATATCTCGGTGAAACTTGTTATAAACTTTTGACATTAGTCACTTCAAAGAAAAGAGTGTTAATACAAATAAACCGTAAAAGCGTTTATTCATATTTAGCGATCTCGTTGTGTTTTGTTGATAACAAATATAAAGTTATCATAAGTAAAATTATAAGAATACATGTTATTTTTGTAAAGTATATACATTTGGTCATTCACATAAAATGTTGTAATAATTCATTTGTTGTAATAGTTTATGTAATAGGATGGGTAATATCCAAGACCCATGACCCATTGCATGACATCATGCATGAAATCATGTTGGGTATTATCCATGACCCATGACCCAATGTCCATAACCCATGACCCAAGACCCATGACCCATTTTCTAGATACATTGTATCTTGTTTGGTACCATGGCTCATACCCATAACCCATAACCGGTTTGCAACCCAAAATCCGGATGGTACAACCAAGTTTGGGATCCTAGGATTACCTTTGGACGGATCCGCCGAACCGACCTACTGATAGCTTTTGTGCCTATAAAAGTGAGCAATTTATTCATTGATACTCACCCTTCTTCTTACAACTCTGTCATATATTATCTCACTCTTCTAATCTCTGATCACTTGATCAATCTAGTACTTCTTCTTTCTTTTATTGTGATTCTCATATAGGTCCTTCTCAAAGGCGAAATCACGATACACTACAAGTCATCTAAGCAAAGGGTCCTTGATTGATTTGTTCATCCACAAGATTTCTGTAGCAAGATCTTGTATTTCATATTTCACATAGTTGTTGTGTAATAGTTGTGTTGGTTTAGTGCGCTTGGTGCTAAGGACTCAGTATTTAGCTTTGTACTAGAAAAAGTGTAAGCGACGTTGTGAGGCTTCTTCGCCGTGTTGAAGGAGCTTGTTGACATAGTGCTTGAACTCTCGAGTAGGGAACTTGGGGAGTGGAGTAGGGAAAGGAAGGTGTCCTTGTAGCCAAACCACTATAAATCACTTCTGTCGCTACTCTCTATCCTTTACTTTACTTGCTTACATTATTTACTTTACTTATTGCTTTATACTATCTATCCATCCAAGCGAATTAACGTAAGATCGAATCTAAATCTTTAAAACTTAAATTAAAATCGGTAAAACTATACAACCCTCCCCTTCTAGTTTTCCACAATTGGCATCAAGAGCAAGGTTTACAAAAGTTTTAAAGTAAATTGTATTTTAAAAATTTTCGATCGCAATGATTTTCCACTACTTGAAACTAATGGTTTTATTTATTGGAAAAATAGATTTGAAACTTATGTGAAATCAAAATAAATTGATCTTTGATATATTATTGTTGAAGGTGATTTTCAAGCTACTTCAAAAGATGATAAAGCGCAACTAAGTAAACATCGATGCGAGTTTTACTAACGGTTTTAATATTTATAAGTGTCTCGTTTACCTATGGTCGACCTTATGCACTAACAGGCGGTGTACCCGATCGTGTGTAGTGTAATGTCGGTAAAACCGAGGTCGTCCCAAGAGCTATGTGCGGATTCTAATTAAGTCTAGGTGTCACTTTGGTTTTAATGGTTTTAAGGTTTGAAATGATTAATTAACTAATAAGACAAGAAATGAAAGAAATCAAATAAAGGCAAAGGTTGTGATCAATAGAGGTAAAGTGTGCTAACCTAGTTACTCATCATATCAAGTTATGTTCACGTCTAATTACTTCCAATTGCTTCAATTGTGAGTTTAGGTCGCTAGAATGACATTTGGTCGATTCGTCTAACCTATCGTGAAAGGTTTCCACGGAGATCAAGCTACTACCCTTGAAAGTCCAGTTGTTTTAGTCCTCTAAGCCAAGTCATTAAGTTCCGCTACATGCAAGATTCATAACAATGAGTGCCGGGCGCTAGCATCTTAGACACTCATCCCTAACTTCTTAAGTTCATCCAAGCGGCATGTGATCATTTGGTGCATGCTCACAGCGAAGAAGGGTCGTCGATTGGTCAATTCTTACCCTTCCGAGGCTCGATCTACCTACTTAGGGTCGGTTGGTCAATTCTCTAAGCAACTAGACCTACCGCCATTCAAAACTACCGAAACAAGGGTAGCTACCAACAAACTATGCATGCATACACTAGAAACAATTATATGAAAGCAATGTAAACATAAACATAACAATTAAGGAATCATAACTAGGCTAGCACCAAAGGTGTAGCCGATCATATTAAATGAAACAATCAATTCAATGTTTATCATATTGAAATCTTGTCACACCCCAAATTACATTTTGCGGTGGAATGGAATTCACGGGGTTGTTGTCATAATATCACAATCACGATTATATTGAGCGACCTAAAGTGTCGTTTGAAAAGAACATCGTTTGATTTAATAAAACAATCAGAGTTTACAAAGTATAGGTCCCAAATGAAAATCAAATTGTGCGGAAATAAGTTTGCTACAATTCAAACGATGTTTTAAAGTGTATAAATCCCAAGTGAGACGCGTCGTCACCGCGACTCTATGATAATGCCTTATGCATGCCATGATGAATATGCCTTAGATACCTGAGATAAAACATGCTAAAAAGTGTCAGCACAAAGGTTAAGTGAGTTCATAGAGTTTGCGTTGAAATGTAAAGCCTTTCAAAATCGTTTATGCAAGAAAGGCATTGTAAATCCACTCGGTTCAAGTTCGCCCATACAAAACTTGCAACTTTGTGTGTTCACAACCCACCGCCAAAAGGTGTATAGTTTATGTTCAAACACACATCGTCAAATGAATTCACAAAAAAATGCATAACTTAATGTATCAATAGTTACTTGATATAACACATATGAGTGTTGTTTCAATTCGTTCCAAGACCATTAGTTCAATGATTCTACCAAGACCATTAGTTCAATGATTATACCAAGACCATTAGTGCAATGTTATACCAAGACCATTAGCTCAATGAATATACCAAGACCATTAGTTCAATGTTATACCAAGACCATTAGTTCAATGATTTATGATATAGAAATTCTAAGTATGGCAAATCATTACTTGATATGACTAAACATTGATTCGGATAAACACATAGTTTGCAAATAATCATGATTGTCATAAAAGTTGTTGAGCATGTATCTCCCCAAAGAGTTGAATTAAAGCATTAAAACAATTGAAAATGGGGCTATAGAACTCACTTGGACAATGATGCGATGGCAAAAGTGAGTACACCGAAATGAGGCGCAATCTCTAACTGCGACCTATGATGAATGATATGATATATAATAAGTCATGATGTAGTGTTATGCATGCAATTCGTATGATATCTATACCACTTGTGAATTTTGAAAATAACGTCTATCGTCAAAAAGTAATCTTATAACGTCTTGACCATTTTTAAATTACTTTACACGTATTTACGTTGAAATGACATCCTACGATAATCATTTAGTGATTTATTATGAAATTATAACTTTTCGTCGTAAAATAATGTCGTTGAAATTTTCATGAAAGTGACTAAACGGCCTCAAAAAGCTAGTCGTAAAATGGTGCACGTCGAGTGTTAGGAAACGAACTCAACGGTTTTGGGAAGCTTGTATCATTATCTCAGAGTTTTAGCATTTAAGTTTTCATCCTAGAGGTCTCGATCATAGAGAAAAATATAGGTAAAGTATGGTACTTGTAGCCAAAAATATAGTTTAAGGGTGGTTTTCGGCAAAGTGTAAGTGACTATATTTCATTCGTTACAACTCCGCTTGACAAACGGTTGGACATTTTAGAAAATAGGCTAGGCGAACTTACTTTTACTAGAAGACATTATTTTACAAAAAATACTCCGTCATTGTTAAAAACGACCCTCAACATGGTCCCTCGTTGCCGTAGTATGTGTTTAATAGAAAATATATAAATTTTGCTAATAGAATAACGTTACGGCAACTTTGTTTATCGCGTGTAATTTACTCGTTACAAGTCCGTTTTCTACGTTTTATATGTCCTTAGCTTCGTATCAAAGTATACTAATATATTTTTGATAAGTCGACACAATTTATAACGCTTAAGACTCATTTTTGACTCGTAAAAAGTTGAGAATACGTGCTGAATTTTCTGAAACAAATAGTTTTCGTCGCCTAACTTGAAAAATTCATAACTTCTTCGTTATAGCTCCGTTTTAATCCGTTCAAGCGGCCACGTTTTCATTTTAAAGTGTATTTTCCAAATATCTAGCCCAAAAATTTTTACCTACTGTCGAGAATTCCAGAATTTCAAAATAAGATCAGACCATTAACTAAAGTTGTCGAAATGAGTTTTTCTTGCGCCAAACCTATTCCAACCAATTCAAAACAACTCAAGCTATTCTAATCCTACCATACACCTTCTTAGGGTGTCATGGGTTCCTAGGAATCACCAAAAGTGATATGTTTCAAGGGATAATTTATAGGATGATCATATATATATAGCACTTAAAAACAATAAAAGTGGTATAGACATCCATATAACTTGCATGTTTTCTTGCAAAAATGATGAAATAACATAAATATGAATAAGAAAAAGTAATAAAAATCATGAAATGCTTACTAGTTACTTGATGAGGTTAAATGAACAAGGTTAATCCTAACACCCTAGGTTTTTATTTCAAAACCTTGTTTAAGAGTATGCTAAGGTTGTGAATTTACTTGTCTTGAAAAATTTAGCACTCCTTGTTTGTTATCTTCCTTGGCGGTTATGGATGAAAAGGAAGAAGGAGAAAATTTATTTCACACTTTGAGATTGAGTATCTATGTGTTGTATGTATAAAATTAATATAAGTGCAAGATATTTAGTATCAAAAGAGTGTGAGTCACCTTGTTGGTCGACAACTTAAAAGAAATAAAAGAGTTGTGTATTTTGTAATAATTTAAATGTACAAGTTTAGGATGAAGGTGTAGATATTTAAAGGTAATTAGTAACTTGTGTATTTATTTAAGCATTTAGGGTAGCGTTAGCTAAAAATAAATTTTAACGAATCAAAATAGATTTATTGAAGTCATAAAAATTATAAAAATACATTTTTGCAAAATTTGAGTGAAATAACAATTATCGTGTTGAATTTACGAAAACCGTCGTAATTATATAAATATAACAATTTATATACGAAATAAATTTAAAACACTGGGTAAACTAATAATAATATTTTTATAAACTTACTATGAGTATAAAAATATATTGAGATAATTTTTGAAGTAACGGATCAAATGTTCAAAATAATTAATTACGCGATAGCGTTTATTTAATATGAAAATTACGCGTTTAAGGTAAGATGCAAAACCATGCATGAACTAATATGATGATAATGATGCCAATGAAATGTAGACTAAACCTAGTCTATATGAAATGTCCTTGATGATATGTTCATGAATTCGCAGCTAAACCATTAAGGTTACGCGAATTTGATACTCGTAAACCTAGTTTACGAAAAATGATGAAATAGTGAAACTTAAATAGTGATTTTCTCCGGAAATGAATAGTGTTTCGTGAATAGTAAATTTTGAAATACGTTCTTAGAATATTACTTAAACTTGAAAACGGTGAATAGTAAAATTTTGAATAGTGTAGGTGAATAGTAAATTCCGAGATTAATAGTAAATTTGAGAAATGACACGAAAGTACGAGTTGTCACAAATACATTAATCGAAAGTAAAAAGAAAGATAATCGCTAATGCTTATCGTTAGGGAGTGATTTCTCCCTGGAGATAGCTCGTATGCTCCTCAAGATCCGCCTTGGTCCCCTACTCACGTTCTCGGTTTTGGTATGGAGTGAATAATGTGAAATGCGAATTTAGGAATTTGGTATTTATAAGCGAGATCTAGTTACGGCGTAACTTAAGTTGAGAGTTACGCCATAACCTATATAAATCCATAATAATGCTCTCATTATATCGGTTACGGCGTAACACATGGAATGAGTTACGTATCTTAATCTGATTACAATGTCATGATTACGCCATAATCGTTGGAAGTAGTTACGCGTACCTTGTAGCGAGTGGAATTTCATTTGACCTAATGGGTTACTGGCGTAATCCTTGGTGGGAGTTCGCCATAATATTCTCATTGGTGGCTTTCGAGTCACGTATTAGTTACGGCGTAATGTGAGAATGGAGTTCGCCAGTAACTTCATCACGATGGGCATACTATCATTATTCTCTTATAAAATCTCTAAATCCGCATCTCTTTAGCTCCAATGCTCGTAATTTACGAAAGTGAAATATAGAGGAAAACAAGCGTAAATCCATACAAATGATATAAAATACGAGCATTATCGGGAAATTGACATTTAATATTCGGGACTATTTGATGTTATCAAATATCCCCACTTGAACTCTACTTGCCATCAAGTAGACCTTATTAGATAAATTTCTAAAAGATATCTCCATTACGGAAAATATAAGTTTAAAATCCCTTATACTAGAATAAAACAAAGTCGAACACCTCACAAAATAGGAACAAAACACTCAAATCTCTCAACTATTCTAAGTTTCAATTTCGGGGTGATCCTTGAAAGCACATCATAGCATGTATTCTATCATAAGCTTGGTGGTTACACAAATCTCCACCACTAGAGTTAAGGACTAAAAATTCTCGAAGGCAATATGGGTAGACACGACAAAGGTTAAGGGTGAATCGTCATTACTAACATGTCACGGCGAAGTGGACAAAATCAATGATACATGACCAAATCCATGGTCAAGACACCAAAGATTGCTCGCTTTATCACCTAGACACGCTTCATGACTAAATGGTAGGATAAGACATGAGATAATTTGTGTAAAGTAAATATAACAAGCAAATAGTCTAAACCTATAACCAAGTCATCACCGCTTACCGTTCATCCAAAGTTCAAGTTTCAAGGCTAAGGAACCGGATCATGATATACCAAGTAGATGTGCCATTAGAGGACGTCATGATGGGCACATTACTTCTTCTTCAACTATTGGCGCAATGATTGCCAACTTCATTATTCAATTGTGACCGAGGTGGCCTCCTCGATACTAAATCTATGATGAGCTCTTAAACATAGTGCTTATAATTTTGCACTTTTACAATCAACAAATAACAATAATTTTTTTATAAACACAACTAAACATAACATCCCCCCTACTTGAAATGAACAATATGAGAATTTGGGGGGTCTTCAATGATCTTCAAATATATGTCTTTGATGAAAGCGTGATTCCAGAACCTTTCCACTTGAACCTTGAACTTAGGCAAACAATGACTTCCCGATCATAAATTAAGACTACACGGTGGGCTAAGGTGTATGGGTGTATCGAAACAATATATTGGGTGAACAAAATGAAAGGAATGGCTCAGACGGGTGTATCTAGGGGTATCTTGCACTAAAGGTGAGTGCAACAAAAGGGTTTAACATGGGGGTCGAGAAGTCGAGGTGACTAATCGATAGACACACAAGGATAGGCTGTTTGGGTGATAATCCTATAATATTGCCTTCTTAAAGTGAATAATCCAAATACATTAAGCTAACTCAACATACCTCGTCTATGGTCTTGAAATGATGCAAAGGCCAAGTTCTAAAGTTTACAAGGTACCGGCACACTCATAATTTGGTGGATTTGGGGTAAATATTTGGAAATGGATAAGGCTAATCTCACCATATAGTATCAAGGGTTATAATGTGCTCGGCTAAGGTCTAATCTAGTTAGGTTAAGAAAAACATGTCAAAATACTTAAAATGGCATAATTTTTCAAAATAAACTAGTAAAACGATGGCAAACTAAAGTTCAATAGATAATTCTACTCCCGTCCCCCCACTTGAAATGTACAAAGTCCCTTTTGTACTAAACGTTTAAATAAAGGTGAAGAGAAAGTAGAATTAGAGCGAGAACTTCCCTGAAATTCGCTCCTAAAAAGAAAGAAGGCCCACGAAAAGGATCGTGCCTTCACTTAAGCATCCACGAGGAAACTTCATTCCTTGAAATCACACTACCAACAAGCATAATTCTAAAAAAACAAAAAGAAAAACGAAAAGAAATCTAACTCACGTTCAGTAGGAATCACGATTGCATTTAGCGTATGCAACAAGCCTTTTAAACCACTTGGTGTCCCAGTGGACGAGTGTAGTCTCGTGAGGGCTTACAGGAACATACCCAAAAGGTCATTTGAAAACTAATACAAGGTTATCGTATTTAAAGAGAAAGAATTAATCTTGGGGATAGTTACGTCGTAACTCCTAGAAGAAGTTACTGCCGTAATTATGGCAAAACACAGCATACGCTACTTGAGTTTAGCTACTGGCGTAACCATTGCATGGGATTACGCCGTGTCGCAATGCTCTGGGAGGATCGCTATCTTGAAGTTGTGTTACGGCGTAATCATGGGGATGAGTTATGCCGTAACTGATGGACAGACCTTGTACCCATTTTAGCTGCTGCTGCAATCTTCTCCGTTTCCTGCAAAAATGGTTAAAACACAAAACCCAACAGAAATAGAAACAAAAGAAATAAAAGGGATAATTCGGTTTGTCTCCCGAAAAAGCACTTTTCTTTATTAACGAGTCTCTAAGTTAGAGTCAAGGCCATGGGATAGAAATGTTTGTTTGTCATTTCGTGGATATGACAATCCCCACGTTGAATCCAACTGATGAGATTCTCATCCTGTTTATAGTCCGCACCAAGCTCTAAGCACCCCAAATAAAAAAATTTGATCTTTTGGTACGGGTGGTCAATCCCCTTGGCCATATCTTCGTCACTTATGTCAAGTAGTTGCCGAGCATGGCTTAATTATTTCTTTGTCCAACTCTTAAAGTTCTTAACAGTTATTGGCTTTCTAAAAACTGTTTTATCATCGCCAATATTTAACCACACTAGCCCTTCCTTTTCATTCTTATCTAGCACAGATAATTCTTGAAAGGGTTTCCCGAAAATTACCCTGCTGAGTCCATCCTCCACGAACTCGCTAGTGTCATATAATACCACAAAATCGACCAAGAATGAATGTGTTCCAACAAAGACATGAACATTTGTTGCAATCCCCAGAAATTTGTTCCCTTTATACTCCAGTTCTTTTACCATAACTTGGTTGGAACATTCCTTCGATATGATGTTTACCGGGGAATTTGTGTCGATGAAGAGATGGAAGTCAATGAACCCAATCTTACATGAAAATTTTAGGTTATAGGGGTTCCTATGATGGATTCGAGTTCCCATCTCGAAACTTAGGTTTGTCAGATCGTGAAAAAGTATCCTCAGAATTGCTGTGTCAATGGACCATGTCGATGTCACTAGAAAAATCGTCGGCACTGATTCCCAAACCATCTTCTTCTTCAAAGTTAACAAACACATCAAAATCTTTTCCCGAAGCGATATCGCCAAGATTTGAAATGGTCTTTAGGGCATCACTTAGAAATTCTTCCAACGTATCACCAAAATCGCCGATAGGGTCAATTGCGCAAACCTTTTGAGGGATGGACAGAAGTTCATTAGATCTGAATGTAGCAATTTCCCCATTAGCTTCAAGTGTCATCTTTCGAGCAAAGACATCAACTTTCGTAAGGGCAGTAGCGAGCATGGGTCTACCTAGAATGATAGGTATCCTGTTATCTTCGGGAATATCCAGGATAACGAAATCCACCGGGAAGAGGAACTTGTTGATCTTTACCAATACGTTTTCTACAATCCCCAAAGGTTATTGCATGAATCGATCAGCCATTTCTATTTTCATTTTTGTCGGCTTAAGATTTCCGATTCCCTTGCGTAAGAACATTGAACGAGGCATTATGCTAATGCTTGCTCCAAGATCAGCTAAGGCGTTACACATGTTAAGATTCCTAATCAAGAAATGGAGAGTGAAGAAACCTAGATCTTTTCTTTTGTGGCGGTTCATTTCTTAGAATTCTTGAACATCTTTCGTTTAGTCGAACTGTCTCATTGAGATCATTTTCTCATTACTTAATTCTGCAAAACATTGTTAGGATTAGTTCTAATGGAATTAATTAGAGGATGTTTACGGAAGATCTCCAATATCATGAAGTAAGAGTTTCTCCTTGAAAATTATTCTTTTGACCTTCCGAGAGAAGGTAGTTGGCTCCTCGTAAACTGTTTCAACCGAATTGACAATTTCTTCATCCATGCAACAAGATAGTCTGTAATGGCTTTTAAGCATAAGTCCACATTATTTTCCAAGCCCTTGATCCGGTCTTCATGAATCTTAAGAGAAGATACCGTACTCTACGAATTTTCTCATCATTTTTCTATCCTTTCGTCACGTTCCTTTGATTCTTCAATGTGATCAAGAATCATCCTTTCCAAGCTATTTTCAACCTTGGCCCCAAATACACTTTTACCTTTTCTACCCTACAAGCTTCACTTTCACTAGCCCTTTCCGGTCTTCGCTTTTCAAACATTGCACCGTAGTCATTTTCCCTCTTGGTTAATGTTTTCATCACCTTGTGTTCGAAATTATCTTTTGGTCCATAGCCGGTTTCCACATGCCATTTATAGCAAAGTTCGATATCCGTCGAATATATTTCAAAGCTTGGTCGGGTGCCATGCTTGGAATAGGTCTAGGAGAATCGAGAAGTTCACGGGTCTCTGCATTCATCCTCTATAGAAAACATAGACAATTTGGTGCTTATTCATGTCATGAGTAGAGGCATGATAAAGCGACTCATTGTATCTTTCCCATGCTTGATACAATGTTTCTTCTCTCTCTTGAGCAGGCGATGGATTTTACCGAGAAGTTTAGCAATCTTTGAAGGAGGGAAAAACTATTGGACGAGCTCCCTTCTTAATTGATCCCATGTTCCATTGCATTCGGCAGGGAGTCTATTATACCACCTTTTGGCAGTTCCTGTAAGAGTCATAGGAAAATTTTTTGCTGTAACTGAATAACTAGGGATATTTCAGACGCTAAAAAGGGAAGACAAGTAGAGCACTTCTTCCACATGACTTTGAAAATCTTCATTCTCGTCCCTTGAAAGCTGTAGCTCGCGTAATTCCTGGATAAATTGGTCCGGAATGGAGAATTCTCCCATCTCGGAGTCCTACGTGAAAGTTCTTTGACGGTCACGTTGGTTTGCTCCATATCTTGTTCCATAGTTATTCCTTCAATACCAACTTCCTTAGTTACTTGAGTTCATGTCAGTTGGTCGATTCATAAAATGAGGAAATATTATGTATGCGAATTGGTGAGTAATCTTTTGGTCCGAGCTGTTTTCCGGATTGCCGAATGGGGTAGGCAGAAATGGCTTGGAGCTTCTGGTCTTGAATCATGACATTAAAAAAAAGAAAGAAAATTAAAAATAGACTTAATAAAACCCTAATAAAATTCCGCGGCAGCGGCGCCAAAAACTTGATGCAAGTTCTACTGACCATGTTTTAATATTTATAAGTGTCTCGTTTACCTATGGTCCACCTTATGCACTAACAGGCGGTGTACCCGATCGTGTGTAGTGTAGTAATTGGTAAACCGAGGTCGTCCCAAGAGCTATGTGATCGGATTCTAATTAAGTCTAGGTGTCCTTTGGTTTTAATGGTTTTAAGAGTTGAAATGATTAATTAACTAATAAAACAAGAAATGAAAGAAAACAAATAAAGGAAAAGGTTGTGATCAATAGAAGTAAAGTGTGCTAACCTAGTTACTCATCCTATCATGTTATCTTCACGTCTAATTACTTCCAATTGCTTCAAGTGGGGTTTAGGTCGCTATGACATCATTTGGTCGATTCGTCCAAACCTATCGACAAAGGTTTCCACCGGAGATCAAGCTACTACCCTTGAAAGTCTAGTTGTTTTAGTCCCTAAGCCAAGTCATTAAGTTCCGCTACATTCAAGATTCATAACAATGAGTGCCGGGCGCTAGCATCTTAGACACTCATCCCTAACTTCTTAAGTTCATCCAAGCGGCATGTGATCATTTGGTCGATTCGCACAAGCGAAGGGTCGTCGGTTGGTCAATTCTTACCCTTCCCACTCGGTCTACCTACTTAGGGTCATTTGGTCAATTCTCTAAGCAACTAGACACTACCGCCATTCAAAAATACCGAAACAAGGGTAGCTACCAACAAACTATGCATGCATACACTAGAAACAATTATACGGAAGCAATATAAATATAAACATAACAGTTAAGGAATCATAACTAGGCTAGCACCAAAGGTGCTTAGCCGATCATATTAAATGAAACAATCAATTCAATGTTTATCATATTGAAATACATGAATCGAAAATAAAAAAGAAAGATAATCGCTAATGCTTATCGTTAGGGAGTGATTTCTCCCTTGGATATGGCTCCGTATGCTCCTCAAGATCGCCTTGATTACCTACTCCACGTTCTCTCGCTTTTGGTGTGGGTGAATGATGTGAAATGAAGAATTTATTTTGGTATTTATAGGCGAGATCTAGTTACGGTGTAACTTAAGTTGAGAGTTACGCCGTAACCTATATAAATCCATAATAATGCTCTCATTATAGCTGGTTACAACGTAACACATGGAATGCGTTACGCCGTATCTTCAATACAGTTTACAATGTCATGATTAGGCCGTAATTTTTTGAAGGATTTACAACGTAGCTTGTAGCGGCGTGGAACTTCATTTGACCTAATGGGTTATGGCGTAATCCTTGGTGGGAGTTACGCCGTAATATTCTGCTGAGCTGGCATTCTGAGTCACGCATTAGTTATGGCATAATGTGAGAGTGGAGTTACGCCGTAACTTCATCATAGTGGGCATACTATCATTATTCTCTTATAAAATCTCCAAATCCACGTTTCTTTAGCTCCAATGCTCGTAATTTACCTGAAAGTGAAATATAGAGGAAAACAAGCGTAAATCCATATAAATGATATAAAATACGAGCATTATCGGGGGAATTGGAGACTTAGTATTTAGGACTATTTGATGTTATCAACGTCTCTCATGATCGTCTCACCGACGACCAAAATAAAAAGCTTTCCAAAAATAGTGAGGCAAAAATGGTTTTATACAATGCCTTACCTAAAAAGGAATTTGAAAGAATTTCTATGCTTAAAACTTCTAAATAAATTTGGTATTCTTTAGTTATAAACACCAAGGAAATCAAAAAGTTAAAAATAACAAAATTGATTTATTTGTTCAACAATATGAACAATTTTCAATATCGGATGAGGATAGTTTAGATAATACTTTTGCTAACTTTAATACTATTATTACCTCTTTACAAGCACTTGATGAGTCTTTTTCTAGTCGTAATCATGTCAGGAGATTTCTAAGGGTGCTTCCCTCAAAGTGGAGACCGAAGGTGACGGCCATCGAAGAACCCAAAGACTTATCAATCCTCACTCTCGATGAACTCATAGGCAACCTAAAAGTCTATGAGCTCGTCCTTGCTAAAGACTCCAAATCCTCAAAAGAAAAGAAAGAGAAGCACAAATCTCTTTCCTTAAAAGCCAATAAGGTCTCAAGCGATGAAGAAACCTCATCTTCGGAGAGTGATGACGAAGATTATGCAATGGCGGTACAGGATTTCAAGAAGTTCTTTCGAAGAAAAGGAAGATATGTCAACCAACCATATGATGACAAGAAGGGGTTCCGGAAAGGCAAAGATGACAAGAAAGTACAGGACGAATGCACATGTTTTAAATGCGGGGATCCTAATTACTTCATTAGTGAGTGTCCCAAACGTGACGAACAAAAGGCGTTCGTAAGTGGCTCGTGGGGAATGAGTGAGGAGGAGAACGAAGAAACTTGTCTCATGGCAAAAGAGTCAAACGAGGTGTGCCTAAAGGTTGACCTAGATCCGGATGAGTGGATCAAGGATAGCGGGTGCACGAGGCATATGACGGTAATAAATATTTGTTCTTCACGTACGAATCCTTCAATGGAGGAAATGTGGTGTTTGGAAATAGCAAGAGCAAAATCATCGTTAAAGGTACAATTTCTCACAAATCCTTAACCATTAACGATGTATGTCACATAGAGAACCTAAACTTCAATCTTCTAAGTATTGGACAAATATGTGATAAAAATTGCAACGTACTTTTTAGTGAAACCGGTAGTAAAATATTGAAAAATGGTATTACTATAGGAAGAGGCATTAGAAAACATGGAGTCTATGTCAAAAATCGGAAATGAACCAAAAGACAAACTTTGTCTTACCTCTATGGATGATACTTCGACCTTATGGCATCGAAGATTGGGTAACGCCAATATGCGGCTTCTTCAATCGCTATCATCCAAAGAACTAGTAAGAGACCTACCCAAATTAAAATACGAACATCATTTTTGTGATGCTTGTAACATAGGAAAACAAGTCCATGCTAGTCATAAAGCTAAAAATATGGTTTCTACAAATAAGTGTCTAGAATTACTACACATGGATTTATTTGGTCCATCCGATATTCAAAGTTACGGAGATAACTTCTATATTTGGTTATAGTGGATGATTACTCTAGGTATACATGGACTAAATTTTTTTAAAGAATAAAACTGAAACGTTCAATTACTTTGAAATATTAAGAAAATCCAAAGACAACTAGGAAGTCCTATTGTGTCAATTAGAACGGATCATGGTAGGGAATTTGATAATGAAGTGCAATTTGGAGCCTTTTGTGATGCTAATGGTATTACTCACAATTTCTCGGCTCCTCGCACTCCACAATCAAATGGGGTAGTTGAAAGGAAAAATAGAACCCTACAAGAAATGAGTCGCTCCATGATTAATGAGCAATCAATTCCTCAAAAATTTTGGTGCAATGTCGTCGACACATCAACCTATATACTAAACCGAGTCCTAATTAGACCATTCTTATGAAAAACTCCATATGAGTTACTACGAGGCAAAAATCCTACATTATAACACTTTAGAGTCTTTGGTAGTAGATGTTTCTTACTTAATACTAACGATTATTTAACAAAATTTGATCATAAATCAACCGAAGGTATCTTCTTAGGATATTCTCCTAATAGTAAAGTATACGTAATACTAAATAAAGAAACCATGAAAGTTGAATAATCTTTAAACGTAAAATTTGATGAGAGTCCACCTAAAGCTACCCACCTCTTGTCGATGACGAGTTAATCGAAAGTGAAGTCATAGAAATCAAAGAAAATATAAATAAAGAAGATGATCCATTCAACAATGAAATCATCAATATTAAAGAGTCTAAAGATCATCCCGTAGAAAAGGTTATAGGAAAGTTAAATGAAAGAACCTTAAGATCTCAAGTTCAAAACCAAAGTAGTTTATTTTGTTTTATCTCAACCATAGAACCTAAAAACACTCAAGAAGCCATAAAAGATGAAAGTTGGGTAATGGCTATGCAAGAAGAGTTAAATCAGTTTGTTTCTAACAATATTTGGACACTTGTCCCTCAACCTAAAAACCAAACCATAATCGGAACAAAATGGGTATATAAAAACAAGTTAGATGCAGATGGTGTCGTAAAATAAAGCTATACTTTTTGCCCAAGGGTATAACCGACAAGAAGGTATAGACTCTGATGAGACCTATGCTCCCATAGCTAGATTAGAGTCTATAAGAACACTTCTTTCTTATGCTTGTGCTCATGATCTTAAGCTTTTTCAAATGGATGTTAAAAGTGCTTTTCTAAATGGTTTTATTAATGAAGAAGTTTATGTAGCTCAACCTCTAGGCTTTATCGATTTCAAAAAACCTAATCACATGTACAAACTTAAGAAAGCTCTCTACAGTCTTAAACAAGCCCCAAAAGCTTGGTATGATAGACTCATATCATTTTTAATAACAAACGACTATACCATGGGGTTAGTTGACAATACACTTTTTACAAAGAAAAAGGACTCACATATAATTATTGTTCAAATATACGTGGACAATATTATATTCGGATCGACTTGTCAAGACATGTGTGATGATTTCTCAAAAATCATGCATGATGAGTTTGAAATAAGTATGATGGGAGAATTAAGTTTCTTCCTTGGTCTACAAATCAAACAACTAGAAGATGGTATCTTCTTTAATCAATCAAATACATATAAGAAATGCTTAAGAAATTCGGATTAGAAGAGTCTAAGCCTATAAGAACACCAATGACATCGATAGCAAACTCACCAACTAGAAGATGGTATCTTCCAAAAGAATGGTTTGAAGATTTAGTTCGATGAATTGGAATGCGAAGCCTAACCCATGAGGAGTTAGAAAGTCTTCTCGAATCTTATTGAATATGATTTCAAAAGCTCATTGTAAATATTATTAAAAAATCCAAATACAAAATTTGAAAACCAACAAAATCAAAATACAAAAATATAAAATATTCAAAAATCCAAAAATAGAAAATTTTCAAAAAATTCAAAAACAATATAAATCAAAAATCTAAAAATATTCTTCTCACGACATGTCTCTCGTTTAATCGATATTTTGTACATTTCTAGAAATGCCATTCAACAATGATCTGTACATGTACATATGCTTGAGCGAGAGTTCTCTCAAATGTTTTCTAAAAATGTTGATTCTCAAAATTTTATTAAAAATGGCTTTCAGATAATTTAGTACGAAACCGAACTTAATCGATGACTCTAATTTTTTCGATCAAAACTCGTGCTTTCCAAAAGAAATATCAAGTGTACGCTTGATGCACTACACTCAAAAGCGGTGGAAGTCATCATCATTTCGAGCACCTTTTCAAGATTTTTCAAAATCTTTCAAATTATTCTATGCTCAAGATAACTCAATCCAAACCTTTAATCGAATTTTGAATGGATATTTGCAAAATAAAGCATATTTTCTATCAAATCCATTGGGGAGTATAAAAATCAAAATTTAAAATGTTCCAATTTCATGTGAAAAATCAAATCCTTCTTTTTCTCTCCAAAAAGCTTTCTTTTAATACGTTGATATCAAAAATATCACGAATATGCTATTTTTGAGGGGGAGAAGATGTGATTAAAAGGTGATCAAATCTGTTTAAAGATCGTTGGTTGAATCTTAAAAGAGCTCAACCGGATATAACCAATGAATTGACGAGAATAGAACGAGAAAACTCTAAAGGAGTATGTACCAATCTCGAGAAGCTCTTTATAGATATGCACTTTGATGGGTCTAACCTCCTTATTCGAGGAGATTTAACAACATCAAGTTAGTTATTAGGGCTAGTTATTACCTAAAAAATGATAATGGACCCCTTTAAATAAATAACGTAAACATGTCTCACGGGTAATTGTTTATCAAGAGCCGATCAATTCAAAAGTACGAACTCTTCCCTCAATGTGCGATTTAAGTTAAAACAATACAAGCACATGTGAGGGGAGTATTTCATAAACGACAAAAACTCTTAAGTGTTAACCAAATATTTTACAATCCTTAAACACTTTGTGAGATTTTCAATAAATGGTTTTATGGTAACATAGGATAGTCATGGAGTTATAAAGGCGACTAAGTTTAGGTCTTATGTCCTATGATCCGCCAGAGTCGAAGGATCTACCCAAGGACAACACCAATAGTTTAGAACTAGAATGTCCATAGGTATGATTGAAAAAGGAGTAATGTGAGAAAGGACAAAGAAAGGGTTGAAGAATTAAAAGAACAATTATGAGAAAGGGTGAAAATTAATAGCCCTCCATAATCAACTTAAAGCGTAAACGGGTTCAACTCATAAGCTACTGGTTGTCACTAAGATACCGTTGGTATTGAAGATAAAGATCTCATGGACCTAGTGACGCATTGCACTTCACCTTCTAGTCATTCAAGTCCTCTTAAAATGATCTTGTTTCATTCTTACGGGGAGCCCTGCATAATCAATCGACCTCTCATTCTGAGAAGTGTTGGTATTGAAATAGAAGAAACCTCTCCAGTCTCGGACTACTAAAACAATATGCACTTAATTGAGTCTAAAGCCATGAGATTCATCAAAAGACCTCTTAGGACACACAACATTTCTACACTTGTTGTTCAAACATTAAGAATACAAGATGCAATTTTAGAGTCCTCATAGATCCTAGCAATCTGCTAGAATATTTATGAGAGAGATACACATGTGATCCTCGGTGATTGAATGAAAATTTTGCCATTGTCAATATCAAGCAAGACTGACATCAAGTCACTTTGGTAATTCTTTATGGATTGCTCTTAGTGGTTGTTTCAAATGGTCTACAGTCGTGGAGTGATATTTTGGTTTACTTCAGCGCCTCACCTGAATAGTTGATATACGTCAGTATATCTTGTTAGCTTTCTTGAGGGCCTCCAATTCAGGAATAGCCTTTGTAAGGATGAGAGAAGTATTTTGACACTATGTTTTTAATACTCTCGACATCCAAACCTGAAAAAGATGGAAACCCCCCAAGGAGATTCCTTTCACGAATCAACTCCTGAATTCGTGGGTCGTTATTTGGAATTATCCAATGTAATGATAATTGTCCCTAATGGGATTCGGACGGTGATGTGTCAGACCAAGGTGAATGGAATTAAGATATTCATCATAAAACAATTGAAGTATTTTTTGTAACTAACGTATTTATGCACAGTGCACCGATGATAGTCACTGGAGGAAATGTCGTCTACCACTACCATGTAAATCAACATCATCAACTCCACATACTCATACTTATATGAAGTTCATCCTTAATAAGCTCAAGTTGAGAATGCTCAATACAAAAAGATCAAGTTAAAGACAAAGATTAACCTCTAAGTCAGAGAGCTAATCAAAAAGTCAAGAACAAGTTCATGTATCAAGTGAGGAAGACTAAAGTATGAAGTTCAAAGTCTTTCCAAGATGTATGAGTATGGTGGAGAAGACGACCCTATAAATCATTAAAGATGCTTATCAAATCAAAAAAGATCAAATGACGATGATTAAAGATCATAAAGCATGAAGGAATAAAGTATCAAGATTATTCTACGACATCACAAAATTTCAAGATCAAGAAGAAATATTGCTAATCATGGTGAAGCATCTTTTGAGCGACAACCCCTTAGAGGAGATAGTTAGCATTAATAGAAAGTGATGGTCATTCTCTAGTATTAGATCTTTGTAACATATGATAGAATTAAGTTACTATTATAAAATCGGGCTATGGACTTGGTATATTAGAATGCTACTAGATAAATGTATAAGGCCCTTTATTCCAATGTAAACCAAGTCCATCAGCAAGCCCATGATAGAGCCCATTACGGTAACAAGTGTTTTAGTATAAATACCTCCAAATGGTATCATTTGGAGGTGTGCTTCAAGGTGTGTATGTTTGTAATTTCATTAATGAAGTTCTCTTTTCTTCCTTTCTTTCTCTCCACAACGCACCATTCATCTTGTTGTCACCTAGCTTAGTTTCGTGTGTTTAGTTGATCATTATTGAGGTCCTACATTTCCTGATAAGATATCGACACCTTCTAAAATCACGTACAAAGCATGTGTTTGATCTGAATGCTACTTCCATATCCCCATTATAGAATTGTCCAACAGAGAAGAGGTTGTGACCAAGACCTTCAACATAGTATACATGGCAGATTTCGATATTCCCATTGACATAATCCCCTCCCATAATTGCGACAAAGTGATCATTTCCAATCGATCGTCTTGATGAACTTTTCAACAAAGTTTACTAGTAGTTTAAGGTTCCGGTCATGTATTTGGAACAACCACTATCAACAATCCAAAGAACCGGTTGAACCACCGCAACATACGAAGAAACATAGATGGAATACTGGTAGAATTGGATCCCCAAGATGAAACAGGTTTCGTAGAGTTAGAATTAGAAGGATAAACTTACTTAGGATTCCATTTAAACTCAGGTTTCTGTTCTAACCACTTCTTCCAGATCCTACTAGTGAGTGCTTTAATCTTCGGAAATGCGCTGGGTGTTCTTGGTTTCCTAGATTTAGCAACTATGTGCTTATTTACGGCAGTCTTAGAATCTATAGTGATCTTAGAATCTATAGTATTAGCTATATTGGGCATAGAAACTACGAGATTCTTAGAGGCACTAGATTTAGGAGATTTGGGTAAACGAGATATCAAAAATTTTGCAACACGCTTATCATGACAGCCATTGATAACACAAGTACCACAAGAAACACAAAGCTTCAACATTCGAATTATGAGCATTCAAAGGTTTATCATTCGTTACACTAACTTTACTATTACATTTATCCAACGCAACATTTAAGCTAGATGTAACATGAGCCTTATTCGATTTCCTAAGGTGATCTTCTACTTTATTCTTCCTCCTCTTAGTGTTTTGCGAGATCTTATTCTTCCGTGTAGTGCTCTTAAGTTAACACTAGTGGTAGCATTTACTCATGTGGAAGTGGAAGCAATCATATTAGACTTGATTTTTGTTTATGTGAGTTTGTGTTTGTAATCTTTTTGTATGAATTTTATACATTCCCGGTGCCATGCATTTGAGTTCTTGATTTTCTTTGTTCTATTTTGGTAAAGTCGTGAAGTGAGTGGTTTTGATAAAATATGTTTTCATCATCGTTGGAGCTAACCAATATTTTGGCAAAGACGATTTCTTTAATTCTATGTTTTGAACGAGTTTTTCCATAGATGAAGATTTGTCAAACTTAGTATTAATGATCTTTCCTTGTTCAACCATTCTTAACTTTTCTTTTAATTCATCAATGATGAATTGTTGATCATGGTGTTTGGCTCTTAAACTTGCATTCTTTTATTTTGTCTCATTCAACGATTAAATCAATGCATTAACATCGTTCTTTGACTAAGCACATGTCTATTTTAAAGAGTCAATTTTTTTTATATATATATTCCTTTTTCAAAAGATCGATTTCTTTTTCGTAATTTAAAACTTGAAGTTTCATAGACACGTTCTCGTCGTCAAGTTTTTTAACCTTTGATGTCCAGGATTTTTCAAAATTTTCCTTTTCAGCTTGGTTTTGCAATTCATGTTCAAGATTAGGGCTTTGACTTTGACATCTTTGAAAATTGCATTCAATTTGAACAATTTGATTTACAAGACTCTCCTGGGCATTTTCTTCTTATAATGTTTCATCTTCTTACTCTAATGCATGATAGTATGAAGGATCACAGGAAATAAAGCAACATACATCACATTAGTAATCATGACAGCTTCGAGGAGTTGGTTGATCTCATTTTCAAAATATTTGTTTTCCCATTTTAGATCTTGAAATTCTTTTCAAACACATCGAAAACATTTATCATCTCTTCTACTTCCGTAATTAATTCCGATTCAAAATGTGTTATAAAAGACACAAATGATCAATGGTTGGCTTGACTTCATCATTGAATATGTTTCGAATTTCTTTAAAACTTGGTGATTGAAAATTGAAGTCATTATACATTCGAGTTGAAATTACTTTTTCAGGTAGATTTACATCTTCTTTAAAATTAGCCATATACCATTTGACACAACTTTGTCTTGGTAATTCATGTAAAGGATTTGTTTTTTTGAAAAACCTTTTTGATCGGAACAATATTTGTTGTAAAGTGAGATGATAAAGACTATTGATCATCATAAATTTCACATTTTGATATAAAATGCTCATAGAGAGAATTTAATTTTGAGTAATCGATTGGTGGTATTTCAAAATGTTGTTCATTTGATCGACTTCCTTTAGTCCATTCCTCATATTCATCATCTTCATACATATACATTTTGGTTGACGAATCATAAAGAGCAACATCATTATACAACTTAGGTTGAACCTGAAGAGCTTGATTAATGAAACATGGTTTTTGTAACCATGTGCAAATCTGCGTTACCATCATAATACTGAGCGAGGCTCATGGTTGAGCATGTGAATCATTTAAATCGATTGGTTTGTCTTATAAATGATATTTTCAAGATAATTTACTTTATGTTGCAACTTGATCACTTAGCCTTGATATTTATCAATTGTATCACGTGATTTCTTTTGTATCTTGAATGATTTTCATGACAATTTGAAAACGATTTTCTTTGCTCGTTAATTTGAACTTTGAGATCTAGGTTTTCTTTTTCATGTTTAGACCGCTTTTCATTACCAAGAATGATTTTGTGATCAAGAGTTTTCATTAATTTTGTTTACGTACAAAAGACTCTTGAAAAGCATTTTCAAAGCTTTACTGTGTATCAATGATTGAATCCAAATACTTCACACATTCTTTATAGTTCTTCATATCTACGGTTAAAGCCCTATTTGCGTTTGTCATATTCTGATTGACCGTATTGCACTTATCGGATTCCGATTTCATGTTATTAATGATTGATTCAATAAGTGCTTGACTTTGATCAGTTGGATTTGCTTGTTGTTCAATTTCTGTATCATTAAGATTCACATATGGTTCTTTATCAAATATAATATCACTATTAATTTGATCTGCCATATATGATTTGTTTAATGATTCAGATTGTTCAGGATGCTCCTCTTTGTGAGCATACAAAGAGAATATATTATGCATATAGCAAGTATCATAATATGGTACCTCACATACTCCAACATCAAACATTGGACCACCTTCTAAATCAATCGAGATAGAGCTCCTGAATGTTGGCCATCATGATCACTGAAGCATTGAGTTCTTCACACTCGTCATTTGGTTTGATAATTGCTAAGATATCATTCTCATCGGTTCTCAGAGTCATCCCATTTTCATCCGTTTTGGCTAACAGCTTAGCTTCCTTGAAATAATTTGAACCACGTATCCTTGGTTGAGTACAAACATCAGCAAGATGACCTATTCCACGACAGTTATAACATATAATCACTTTTCCCCCATTTTGTACATTTCCATTCCATGTCTAAACATTCCACGGCATTACCGTGTTTCAAACATTTCCAATAGTACCAACATTAGCATTAGTGACAATGCCTTTGATTTCAAACCTATGAACATTCCAAGATTCTAGCATTCATACCATTCCCGTTCTCTCCAAAATCCTTGGTTGATTTGCTTCTCCACCTTGCATCATAGCTTGATTAAAAGCATTTGATGATATTCTAAAACGATTGTTTGTTGGTGCAATCGGTTGAATGCTCTTGCAAGTAAAGCCATTTCTTGATTGACATTGGTGAAAGGATCATTAGTGACAACAAAATCGTAGTCGGAGTCGGATTGTACTTGGCACCTGGGTAATGGGCATATTCTTGATCGGTTGTGATCGCATTTATTGCCCAGGTAAACCCATGGGTTAGTGTAATGCAACAAAACTACAAAACCATGATATGAAAATAATTATGAAGTTGCATAACAAGACATCAGAGCTATTTGAGGTTTGTGAATCATATGGTTGTTGATAATTATAGAGGCTTGGTAAGGCAAGTTGTTGTTGTTTTAGTTATGGATGATAGTAAGTGGCTTGAGGATTATGAGTATGAGCAACTAATGCAAGTGAGTCATGGTTCTTAGTTATAGGTCTTACTGCATCAACTGCACCTTGGTTTAACTTGAGGAAGTCAAACAATTGATCATATTTAACAGCATGTAAGTTTCGAGTTTGTCGACAATATTTGTGTACTAATGCTATTAGGTCGGTTCAAGTGAATATTTAAACTTAGGGTTTTTTTACGACAACTTTAGGTAAGATCTCATAAATTTTCATATCAATGAGAATGTATGAGAAACGGTGATAGTATGATTCAAGTAACTCTCCAAGTGTCATCTTAAACATATCATAAATGTTGACTAGCTTGGTTTCCATGTCAGCTTTGCTCAACTTTGTTCCTTCCATAAGACGTCTCACACTCTCCCACATAAGTTTAGCTGTTTTGCATGCATCGATACTTGATTAGATGGTATCTGATATTCCCAAGAGGATTTGTTGCATTTCATTCCCATCAACTTCATAATGACTTTTCTCTTCGGTGGAAATTTCATCCCAAGTACTAAGTCGTGTGTGTGTGCTTTACGAGGTGGAGTGATTTCAAGATCAGCTAGTAAAGTTGTTGAGAGCATTATGAATGGTCCTTCAATAATAACCTTCTTCATCCATTTCCCCCATCTTTCTTTTGTTCAATGTACCTCATAAAACGACTAGCCCATGGAACATAACTTTCTTTCTCGAGCATAGGATGATGATTCTCATAATCGACATCAATGATGGATTGTTGTCATTGGTGATTTGTTGAATTTAATTGATTGATTCGAGACATGTTGGTTAGTGTGAATTAAATGATTATATGGATCTTGTAAATGATAAAGATGTGTGTTGTATATTTCAAAACGATGTAGTAATTCTCTATGAAGTCTTCAAGTTTAATCAATGAGGTAGTGTTCAATAATGTAAGGGCAAAATAGTAGGTTTGGTAGAAGTGAAGTACAACAGCGAGTTAGTAACAACGAGGTAGATGAGAAAGATATAAGATATGAGAAAGAGGATGAGAATCGAGGTAGAAGGATTGGTGAGAGAAAAAGTATTATTTCACCATGAAAGAGTAAACTACACAACCTATCTAACCACACCCCTTGCCTCAAGGCGATGGGTATTTGTACTAAAGGACCAACGAGGTAGGGAGATGCAATGAGGTAGCGAAACGGGCCTCAATGGGCCGGTTACCTCATTTCTATACACCGTTTGGGCGACGAACCTCGCAGGGTGAAAATACAAAATAGAGACTAACTTATTATAAGGCGAGACCTAGAATAATAACACTTCTAGAGTAAATCCTAACAAATTCGATGATCAAGTTGCGACTAATGTTGTTTATTATAGTGATAAGTCCGATTAATTTTAAATTTTAACTTGTAAAACAACACTTATTTGAATGAAATTGTTATGGTTTATTTAAATGTGTATTTTTAGTTGAATGTGTATGTATTTGAATTTGGTTAGTAGGTATTTTATGACATTTCTACTCAATTCAATTTGTAGGATCGCAACCTCGAAGAGTAAGGGGCAGAGGATGGGTAAGGGCAGAGGAGGCAGGATGGACCAAGGCGTGCGCCAAAAAAAATAACTTAGCGCTCAAGAAAGTTGTGGAAATTTATGGCCCACATGAGAGTAAGTTTTACTGGAATGATCAAGCGACGTTCATTCATGTAGAAAAAACTATGATGGTTCAGTAACTACGTCGGGGAGCTATTGAGGGAGTTACCGATGCACTATCCCTTCTGGTCCGATATCGAGCTATCGGAGAAGGCGCACCTCAAGGAATCTTGTCGGCCATTATTTATTTCAACAACTACCGATGTACCATTTGACGACTTGCAACCAGCGAGATATTGCAACGTTTGTGGATTGACACCTAGATTAGAACACCCGTTTTGTAGTGTTTAGTCGTTATAAGTTTGTTTAAGATTATATGTGTTTTAGTCATTATATATATAAGTTTTTTAGCGTTATAAGTTGTTTTCCGATATTGGCATGTTGGTTTTGGTTGTGTTAAGAGGTTTGGTTGTGTATAGGTTTTAGTAGATTTTCAAAAAAAAATATAGAAAACTGTTGATGTGCAGCAGCAGTAGCAGAATATTTTGCCGAGAAAATGCCCTCGGCAATACCTATTTATATTTTGACTTTTTTTACCTGAATTTGACTTTCGTTGACCTTTCATTAGTTTTCTCAAGTACATGTCCTCGGCAATAAATATACACAGTTTGACTTTCATTGACCTGCCATTTACTTTCATTGACTTTTTCATTGGTTTTGTCATGGACATGTCCTCGAAAAGTTATTCCAAGTTTGACTTATTGACTAATTATTTAGTTATACCACTTGTATTTCCTTGACCCCGACCATAGTTTCCCCGAGGACATGTCCTTAGGAAAAACATTGGTCAAACATTTGTAAAGTCTGACTGGAAAGTGCGTGGGTTCCACTTTATGTCCTCGGGGAAAGCCGTCAGTATTGTGATTACCGATGAGGCATTGTCGATGACAATAGCTCGATGTCCTCGGCAATAACTTTTCCCGAGGACAAGTCCACGGCGAAATCCCAAAAACGTCCTCAGGAAAGGCCTCGATTGTACTAGTGACAACCTATATTGAAACCAACTCTAGAGAATCTTAATTTTAAAATTAAGGATCGAGATCCTTTCATGTTTATATGAACATGATCGGTCACGTTGACCAAACTTTAAAAATAAAGAGTAAATTACAAAAATCTTCTTTGCACTGCAAACAAATGTCCAATCTACATATTTTTTTCTCCACAATATTAAAATGTGTGTAAAATTATACTATTTTATTAACACTCAACTAGCGGGATATCCGCGTTGCGTCGAGTACTCTGTAATCAAAACTTTGGCAAACGTCATTATTCGATTATATATTTTTCGTGATAATAACTTTACGCATGACGAGAACTTTAAGGAAAAACTATCTCGCACACTATCTCCTATAAATATGGTTTTGTACCGCATCGCGATGCAATGGCTATACAAAACGCTAGTTAGTAGTATTATGCACTTGTGATGATTGACGTGAAAGGTACTTGCTAGTCAATAATTGATGTGTAATATTCGTCACAATATTATAGAACGTGTAAACTTATAGTAGTATACATTAGTTTGTGGAAATATATGATTAGTAAACCTATACATGACATTGTTTAACAAAATATAAATTACGGTATTTAAAAGTTACACATTTTCATATCTTATAAACCACGAATTTTTTGTATTAGGACATGTACTTTTCTTTTCAATCGAATTTAAGTGTCTAGGTTATGATGACTATATTAGTAGCTTGTTTGGTTTGTACCTTGTTATATATTAATTTTATTTTTAAATGAGGAGGTATTATAAGGCTTACATTAACTATAGGTGTTGTACCTTTAGCTTTATTCTTTCTATTTCTAATATTGTTGTTTTTGTGTTTGAACGGTTTATAAAATATGTTTTATTATTTGAATTGCTTAATTTGTGTTTAAGATATAAGTGTTAGTGACATTTAATGGAGGGTTATAGGTCAAAGATGTTACTAAAGTTTACGTGAAAGTTCACCTAAGTTACTAAAGTTTTTGGTTACAAAGATGTTACTTAAGTAAGCGGGTTTGTCATTTGGGTTACTCAAAGATTAAAATGTTACATAAATATTCTCATGAGGGTGGGCAACCGGTGATTACGGTTCCCTTGTCCACGTCAAGACCATAGTTTAAAATGTTACAAGGAATTTACTATAGTTTACGGGTTTATTAAATAGGTTCTTGAACCTTAACAAAAATTACTATCTTTTTTTTTTCTAATTTTTTTACATTTTCTCCTTCGCATATCTTTGTATATTTTCGTACATTTCTATCCGTTTTATCGTTTATGAATGTTTTCTCTCTTGTCATACTTTCTTTACATTGTTTTACGTTTATATACGTTTTTCTCTTGTCGCACGTTTTCTCGATTTAAATGCGTTTTGTCCATTTTTGTACGTTTTCATCTATTTTTCGTTTATTTTCATACGTTTTCATAGGTGTGGACGTATGGTCCGTACTGGGCCAGGAATGGGTCAGGCCCGGCAGATGCTCGAGAAGACGACTAACGGCCAAGGAGAGTCGTTGAATCTAGTCCGCGCCAGATTATGCTTCAACAATAGGTTTTCATAATTTTTTTATTAGATTTGTGTGCGCATTTGTATGCTTTGTATACGTTTCTTACGTCTTTTACGTTTTCATACTAGTTTTATGTTTTCTACACCATTGTATGTTTTATACGTTTGTATGTTTTATACTTGTTATGTTTTATACGTATGTAAATATGTGTATAAAGCGTGTATAAAAGTGTATAGAATTGTGTGAAAACGTAAAAATAAACAAAATCGTATGAAAACGAAAAAAACGTAAGAAAAGCAGAAAAAATGTCCGAAAAGCGAGATAAAAGCGTAAGAAAACATCGAAACGTAATAAACTAGGCGAAAAGGTATAAAGCGGACAAAACATATAAAATCGGAAAACGGACAAAAGCGTAAGAAAATGGACAAAAGCGTATGAAAACGAAAAAACGTAAGAAAAACGGACAAAGCGTAAGAAAAGCGGATGAAAGTGTAAGAAAATAGGCGAAAACGTATAAAAGCGAAGAAACGTATAAAAGCGAGCAGCGTATAAAAGCGAGCGAAAACGTATAAAAACGTATGAAAACAAGAAACCCGTAAAAAGGGTCAAAAAGCGTAAGAAAAATGGACAAAATGTATGAAACCAAATTTTGAGTTAAGTATAAGCGGTCGTTAGGATAAAGGACTAACGATGCAAATGTTTTTGCAAATGGCCGTTAGCTAACGGAAAAAACTAACGATAGTTAGTCCGAGGACCATTTTGAAATTAACGAAAAAAAACCTATAGTAGAAGGTTAAAACATACGAGTAACTTATATAACCGTAACTAAACTTTGGTTACCTCTTTGTAACGAAAAAACTTTAGTAACTTAGGTGAACTTTCACGTAAACTTTAGTAACATCTTTGACCTATAACCTTTAATGGAGGAAAAGGGTTCCTCCATTATATGTAGTTAAGATAATGTGTAAATGTTTTGTAAAATAATAGATTTTTTGCAATATAACAATATCAAACAAAAGTTCATACTTGCAAGTTTGTAAAAATAAAATAAATTTTCACAATTATGGATGTGGGAAGTCATTTATAACACTCAATTTCTCCATTCATGTCCGGAGAAAGCTGGTGTTACAATTAATTTTCACACTTAAGAGTGTGGAGAAAATTAAAAACTTAAACTTTTTTTGATACAATTATAAGTATGAAAATTTCATTATTTTACAAATTATTTTCACGCTTACTAATGTAACCAATTTTTACATATTATTAAGTATTAATAGACTAATAAAATTTTATACTCTTTAAAAAGTGTAGTAATATTAGTGTGTAGATTGGACTACTTTTTGTAGTGTTGTGATTTGGCCAAATTGCATGCAGTCTATACCTATTAAAAAATGTTGAGATTGTCCCATGGTAAACTTGGGTTGCAAACTCATTCTCTACCTGAATTGAAGTGAGCAGGCTACCCTCGTCTTCTTTCACTTATAATTTTTGTTTTCTCTTTAAATATCAAAATACGAAACCAGTTATACATTCACTTCAAAATCATAATAATCATTATTCATCTTAGAACACGATCTTGATTCTCGAACACACATATACGGAAATATAAAACACAAATAGATCATTTAAATACATCAACACCTCTCACCATCTCTCACCTAAACTTACATACAAACACTAACCAGCTTAACCACCACACTACATACCAAAGTCATCATCCCTACACCTTCCACAAAATAGTTGAAGGATTCTTGTTAATACATATAAAAACACACACCCATACACAAACCATCACCAAAGCCTTAATTTGACTTTTTGTATAGCTCTAGGGTTTTGTGTCTATACTCAAAGATTTTAACTCGTTGTTTACAACAATTTTACGATTTCAATATGTATTGGTGGTGGGGCGAATAGCGGCAACCGATCTTAGGGTGATTGGGGATTTGGGTGGTTGGTCCTATTGAGTGGTTTATCAGTTTTATAAATTTCATATGTCACGTGTATTTAAGTTTATGTTTCTTTTGTTTATCTTAATAGGGATAGTTAATTGATTGATAGGTTTTTTAGTAAGTGAAAAAATAAAGATGATGATTATTAGAAACCGAGTGTTTGAATTTTGTAACCGAAAATTAGGTATTTAGGCTATAAAACTATAGTTCCTTTTTTGATGAACTTAGCATTTGCATGTAAAGTTAATTGATGTTAATTTGATAATGTTATTCAGAAATATGTAATTGAAAGTGTTTAATTATGGATATATGTAATTTCTCTTAAGATTTAAAAAGTCACTACATGTATCATTGCTATATGCATAATATCGTGTATATGTTTTTTTAACTCACAGTGTAGTACGGTCGTACATTTATTTTGATATTCATATTCTCGTTAATAAAAAATTTAGCTGTATTTAACTATTAAACCTATGTATGCACGGGTTACACTTATAAGGACGAATAACATGAGTCGTTATTCAATGCGAATAGTAAAAAAAGTATTTTTGGATATCCTTACTTAATCAAATAAAAAAAATAATAAAAGATGTTCATATATGTATAATCTCGTGTATTTATTTACATATCACAGTAACTCGTGCTTTCATCTTGATATTTATAATTTCCGTTCATATGCATTAATATAATATATAATGCTAATAATATTTTAAAAAATAACAAAATTAGAAAATTTATAAAGTCTAAGGGGTATATATTGAATTTATAAAGTTATAAAAAAAATGAAAACTGATAAGTTTACTTAAGTTCATATAATTTATTTAAAATTTAACAACTAAAGTTTTATTACGATCCTTCTGTTTTTAGTTTGTTTTACAAAACCAACATACATATTTATATATATATATATATATATATATATATATATATATATATATATATATATATATATATATATATATATATATATATATATATATATATATATATATAGGGTAGGGTTAAAATGAAAATTTCTTATAATGAAAAGAATGAGAAGGCATGTGGAGGTGACATGTGTCACCCTCCCCAGAAAAAATTTTTTCCATGAAAAAAAAATTTTTGGCAAAAAAAAAAAAAAAAATTCCGCCAAAATTTATTATCGCATCACGGTTATAAAATATTGCATCACAATCATAATTGTGATGCAAGACTTATAACCTTAATGCACTAAAATCATGATTATGGTGCGAAGAATTTATAACAGTGATGCAAGAACTTATAACCTTAATGCACTAATAAGTTTTGGTGCATCTTTATTATAAGTTACTGCATCATAGTTAATAGTTCAGTGCATCAACTATGATGCACTAAAATCAAGGTTATAACTTTAAATGCACTAAAATCATGATTATGATGCAGTAAGTTTATAACTGTGATGTAGTAATTTATAACCTTAATGCACTAAAATCATAATTATGACACAATAACTTATAACCTTAATGCACTAATAAGTTTTGGTGCATCTTTACTATAAGTTACTGCATCATAGTTAATAGTTAAGTGCATCACCTATGATGCACTAAAATCAAGGTTATAACATTAATGCACTAAAATCATGATTGTGATGCAGTAACTTTATAACTGTGATGCAGTAATTTATAACCTTAATGCACTAAAATCATGATTGTGATGCAAGAAAAAATTTGACAGAAATTTTGGCGGAAAAATTTTTTCCCCAAAACAAAAATTTTTTATGGGAAAATTTTTTTTTTTGTGGGGGGTGGGGTGGGATATGGTAATGTGGCATGATGATGTGGCAAATGTGACATGTCACCTCCACACGCCTTCTCATTCTTTTCATTATTAGAAACTTTCATAATAACCCAAACCTATATATATATATATATATATATATATATATATATATATATATATATATATATATATATATATATATATATATATAGGGAAGGGATTGGGTGGTTTTAGGCTTTAAAGTAGGGATGGTGCGGAAATATCACGTAGCTTTTTAAAAAAATCAAAAAAAATCGAAAAATTAAAAAATAAAGAGGATGATAAATTATTAAGAATCGCTGAAAAAAATTTCAAAAAAAAATCGTTTTCATGATTAAAGGTATTGTGATATTAAGGTCGATTTTGACTTTTTACAAAAGTCAAGATCTGATCTTAATATCACATAAACTTTTTTTTTAAATACAAATTGTTAATATCACACTAACGTTTTTTTTATATCACAGTACTTTTTTGTTTTTTTACTAATATTATTAATATCATCGTAACTTTTTTAATAAAAAAATGTTAATATCACGGTTACTTTTTATATCACAGAAACTTATTTTCTTTTTTTAATATAATTTTTAATATCACCGTAACTATCATATGTTTTTTTAATAAAATTGTTAATATCATAGTAACTATCATATGTTTCTTAATATCACGGTTCATTTTTACATGTAAAAAAGCTTAATATCACAGTTGGTTTTATAATATCACCATTGATGATGTACCCTCCGAGTAGCTCGAAGGACACTCCTCCGAGACGTGTCGAAGCCCTTCCATTCGAAGGCCCAAGTTAGGATTCCAAATTATCCATAGGCCTCAAACCATTCGTTATCACGAAGGTTACCTCAGGGGAATTCGCCATTCGAAGCCCTAAGCCCTTCGGGGTATGGCTGACGAAGGAACGATGGATAGAGGAACCTCCTGACTTGGTCAAACCCACGGTCTCCCTATCTCTCTTGGCTTCCCCGTCAAGTCTGAGAACGTGGGTCACTAAACCCTAGTGGTACCCACAATCATGGAACGCCCACATGATCTCCGACATTCATGCAGGAGTGCTCTCAACCCTATTCCATCCACTATAAATAGGTTGGACGAGCAATGGATTATGGTATGCTCATTTCACACTCATCTCTTTACTTACACACACTTATATAACCATAACTCATACTTCTCACTCACGGAGGTGGTTCGCAGGTCCAACCCTGCGTAATCACTTAACGTAGTGTTTCGTATTTTTATTCTCGGGTGAAAGGCAAGTCTTGGTGGAACATACACCCTCATACCTTTGATCATCATCGAGCACTGTAGTGCAATACTTTGCAATCATGGCGCCATACGTGGGACCACTACTATTAGTCCCGTAATCACCCAACCCTAAAACCCTAACCGACTACACTACTTTTCCAGCGTGGAACCAGGAAGAGAAGATACACCTCCACCAGGTTTTTCTACCCAACTAACACCGATAATCTCAACACAACTATTAGTCCCTCTCAACACAACTAACACCGATAATCTCGCCCCCATAACGGCCTCAACCTTTACCACACGATCTCGTTTGGAAACTACTCCCGTACATCACGCCTCAACATCCGCAAACCCTATTCCAGATATTAGCCCCGCCTTCGTTGAGGCTAACTTTGAAGCCTTAGATTCTTTACTAAGGGCTCATAAGAGGCAGGTTCGCAACACTGAAATGCGAAGAGAGTTGGAATACTCCAGTGAGGAGTATGACGAAGAGATTGAAATACAGGAGAGGCCTCGACCAGTTAGCAGGGGGGGCTCGGCCTTACGAAATGGTTCTCCTTCCATCAGAAGCCCAAATGGAAGGACTGTGGGTTTTGAAGAAGGTCCCAGAGGAGATCCGGGAAGAAGGGAAAGAATCCAACGGACGAAGCAACCCGGTGGGAAACGGAGGGGTAAACCTACCTCCTCTTCTAGCTTCCCACTTAGGAAGAGAAGGGATGGGGGCTCCAGTACCCCCTTCATATGTTTCGAGTGTCGGAGGCCCTCCTCCATACTCGTGCATAAACCGATTACCCCTCCGAGAATGAACCCCACCTACCACTCAAACCTACAACACTTACCCTCCGAGTGGTTCACTCCCAACCGAGTTACCAAAGAATACCCTATGGACACGTTCCTAAGCAATCGATGGGTGTAAACCCTTCAGATCAACCTCCCACTGTTTACCCTCCCCGCCACACACATCCATTTCTAACCCATATAACCCTACACTGCTTATCCACCTCCGCACAACCCGTACTACACCGAAGCCTCGGAGCTTGCCCACCTTCGTGAAGTGGATCGAAGACTACCCCCACCGACGGTGTAAAGATGCTACTCACATAGGAACCTACGATGGAAAAGGAGATCCCGATAACTTCCTCCACTTGTTCAAGGCGCTATCAAGATGCAAAAGTGGGTCATGCCCGTAGCATGCCACATGTTCACTTACACGCCCGAGACTCCGCGAGAATATGGTGGAACGGATGAAGTTGGGAAGCATTGTAAGTCTAGACGACCTTAAGGCTAAGTTCGATCATACTTTAGCCAATGAAGAAGTACACCAAGACCCATCTAGCCGCACACCATCAAGCAAAGGGACAACAAAAGCACAAGGGCCTTCGTTCACGAGGTACATCGATGAAACTTTGCAAATTATGGGTTTGCACGAAGATCGAGAGGATCTCGTGTTTTGTACATGGCCTTCGGACCTTGAAGTTTGGTGGAATTCCTATCCACCGATCTTCCCACTACTTACAAGGCACTCGATGGAGAAGACTTACACTTGGATTGAGTCCAAAGAGGTAGCGACAAATGGGGCTCGATAGAGCAAAAGGAAGCTTCGACAAATTCTCTCGAGGGTCCTCACCGGAAGGATCCAAGAATAAGAAGAAGAACATAGACCGCTTCACTCCATACAACAAAGGTTCGAACCATGGACTCTTGGCGAACTTGGTCAAATCTCCGTGGAGATTCGGCCACCGAGAAAGCCGCAAAGTCCTTCGATCCACCACCTAGGATGACAAAGATGAAGCAAAGCCGAGACATGTCCAGCATCGCCATTTCCATGAAGATCATGGACACGACACGAACAAATGCAGAGAACTAAAGAAGTGATCAAGAGGCGTGCACGGTCCGACAATTAGCACATCCGTTAAGGGCATCAAAAGGAAAAGACAAGTTCTCCGACACCCAACTGGGTGAATGGAAGGGGAACAAGAAGGAGGCTACCCTTGCAGAGGCTCCGATACTAATGGTGCAAAGAAATGATCCAAACTTGAAATGGAAGGAAGCAGATGGAGAGCTGGGAAACGTAGGAGAAATAACCTTCCCTTACATCTTGGGGCAGACACCTTCGACTGATCCCGTGGTCATCAAGTTAAGAATCTCAAATAGGGAGGTAAATCGAGCGTATATGGATTGTGGAAGCTCCTGCGAGATCATTTATGAGCATTGTTTCCTAAAGCTCAAGTCATCCATACGCTCACGAAGGGTGGACTCGAAAACACCACTTGTAGGGTTCTCCAGTGAACATTCATGGCCCCTGGGAGAGGTACCGTTGGAAATCACCATAGGCGAAGGCCTCTTATCCCGCACGGAAACACTCACCTTCGTTATAGTTAGGTCAGATTCTCCTTATAATTTGTTAATAGGGAGAACAACTATGCAAAAGATGGGTGATTGTGCAAAAGGTTGCACTACCAGGCTTCAATGAGGATCAAAGTAATGAGAGGTGTGTGTTCCAGTCAAGACTCGCCTGTAACCTGAGAATAAGAAATACTAAGACACTACGTTAAGTAATTGCGCAGGGGTAGGACCCCGCGAACCACCTCCCGTGAGAGTAAGTATGAGTTATGGTTGTATAAGTGTATGAAAGTAAAGAGATGAGTGTGAAATGAGCATACCATAATCCATTGCCCGTCCAACCTATTTATAGTGAATGAAATAGGGTTGAGAGCACTTCGCTAAATGTCGGAGATCATGGGGCGTCCCATGATTTTGGGTAACCGCTGGGGTTAGTGACCCACGCTCGCACTTGACGGGAAGCCAAGAGAGAGGGAGATCGTGGGTTTGACTAAGTCGAGGTTCCTTATCCATTATTCCTTCGTCACCATACCCAAGGGCTTAAGGCTCGAGTGGCGAATTCCCCTTAGGTAACCTTCGCATCAACGAATGGTTTGACGCCTATGGATATTTCGAATCCTAACTTGGGCCTTCGTATGGAAGGGCTTCGACACGCCTCTAGAGTGTCCTTCGAGTTACTCGGAGGGTACATCATCAAGCCCCCAATGAAAGTGATGCATATGAGCGAGGAGGCATTGCTTTCACTATATGCTTCAAAAACACCATCCCGCTATTAAACATACTAATTGGAAGAAAATCAAGAACTAACTAAACGCAATAAATGCTAAGTAATCATTATCCTTGCCCGCTACAGAATCACAACTTCCCATAATACCGGAGACCAAAAGTCTTCTATTTTAAAATTTAAAAATCTACACGGATAAGAGTAAATGTGGGGACACGTGTGCGGTAGATAATAGAGGCAAAAGAGAGTATAAAAGAGGGTAGATAAAACCCTAGCTCATTTACTCTCTTCGTCTAATTTTACACGATAATCTTTTCCAAAGGTACACCATCTTCGAAAACAAAGTAAGTGCTTCTCTTTTCTTGTCATTTTTGTGAAAGATAAAAACATGGATTCCAAGTTTATTATAAAACAACAGAAGTGTACTTTTTCTGCCAAAGATTTACATGATCATTTAGCCGATTATCCCATCCCACTAGAACACAAAGTGATGCTACCCAAACCTACTCAGGGTATCTTTGATGCTCCTTCAGGTTTCGTAGGGTTGTATACACATGCATTTAGTCACTCAAACCTTAGGATTCTGTTACATCCATTGATTTTAGAGTTTACGGAATACTACAAAGTTCACATCTCTAGGTTTAATCCCTTTGGGTTTTCCAAATTGACTACATTCATAGTAATGTGCAAAGCCTACGGATATGAACCAACCTTGACAGCTTTAAGAGGATTCTTGAACTTGTACCGGGGCAATTGGTTGACACTAGCAAAAGACGAGAGAGATGTACCCAACTGCTTGAAAAAGTTTACACAAACATATCGAGTTGGAAGGGTAGCTTTTTCACGTGAAAGACACTATTGTTCCCCTACATATTCGATTTGTTGAACAAAGAGAATAGGTATAATGCTAAACGGTATAATGACCGCCTATGAGGTTCGGAGTGATCCTTGTTACCCGTTTGGCAAAGTATCCGTGGATGTGCAAGTATTCCTGAAGCCATCTTATACATGGCCGGGATTGCTCGAGTTATGAGGGTCTCCCAAGAAGCCTATGATCATATACCAAGGACAAAGTATGTTTATCCACTTTTATTTAAATAGGACCAATGTAGCAATCGATATTTATTTCTTTTTGCTTCGATTTTGCAGAGATGTCGTTCGAAACTTCATGTTCCAAGAATTTGATGAAGATTTAAGTTTCATGCTCATGGAGAAAGGCGAGGAGTCTTATGCGCTGGCTCCCTTCAACATCTGTGAATAATAATGAGGTAAGCATTCAAGCCGAGCCTATTTCATCAAGACCCCACAATCTGCTGTGGCGGTCACATCCCAATCGGTGGAGAACATTGTCGACTCGGACGATCCTGCGGATGAGGATGTCCTGCGTTGGCTCAACATGAATAGGCGATAGGCTAAAGAGTAGGAAAGGGACAACGGTCAAAGCATGAAGTCCAACAAAGGAAGAATCTCCCCGCCTCACGGGAGTAGAGTTGTGAAGCATAAAAGTACCGAGGGCGTAAAGCTTATCAAGTCTACCTTGAATCGCCCGATGAATCCGCTGAGGTTCATGGTAAGTATTTCGCCTTATGAGACATTGTGAAGGTAAAAATATAACCATTATGCTAACTGTGTATATTTTGTTGCTCGTGAGGTCTTCCGAGACGAAGGAGCTTCCAAATGCCTTAGCCTCGTCATCGGATTGTTGACCATGCGACCCTCCACAGTGGAAGAGTATGATAGAGAACATGTCCATTGAGAAGTTACGTGACATGCATGATAATGGTGTTGCGAGGCGGTGATGGATAATCACTTGAATGCCCGCACGGGGTTGCTCGAACCGTGGCCAAGCCGGAAGGAAAGTGACGAGATTGAGGGAATGTTGAGAAGAACCCGCCGTCCAAGACCTTCAAGAAAAGATAGCTCGACCGACCGTGGAACGTGGCAATCTCAAACCGGAAGAAGCCAGGTTATTACTCTCATTTGGTCGTAATGTCGTCGAGGTCTTCCAGAGACGAAGGAGCTTCCAAATGCCTTAGCCTCGTCATCGGATTGTTGACCATGTGACCCCTCCACGTTGGAAGAGTATGATGAGAACATGTCCATTGAGAAGTTCTGCGACATGCATGATAATGGTGTTGCGAGGTGCGGTGATGGATAATCACTGAATGCCTGCACCTGGGTTGCTCGAACCGTGGCCAAGCCGGAAGGAAAGTGTGACGAGATTGAGGGAATGTTGAGAAGAACCCGCCGTCCAAGACCTTCAAGAAAAGATAGCTCGATTGACCGTGGAACGTGGCAATCTCAAACTGGAAGAAGCCAAGGTTATTACTCACCGGTCGAATCTCGCTCTCGAGGCTAAGGCGTTGGGTTGGAAAGTGAGAAGGTTAGGCTTGGAGAGGTAGAGGTAAAGTTGAGGAGGAGATCGATGGCCCGCAAATGAGGTATAAGATCTTCGCAGAAAGATCGTGCGAAGTTGTTTGAATGTGGTGCCTTACATAGCCATGGAACTCTATCATAGTGATTTGGGAGCTCGGATGTGGAAGGTCATCAAGTCAGCCCTATTTCATGGACGGTGTTTGGCTCTAGAGGAGGTCGCCCAAACAGTAAGCTGTGGACCTCTCCAAGATTGAATGCTACCGTCCCACTTCAAGGTGAATATGATGAGGCGAGGAAATGCATTTGCAATCGCAGAGTACTCCTTCCTTGCCTTGAGGCAACCAAAGATCCAATGGCACCCCTTGAAGATCTCCTGCCTAAGAAACCTCGAAACTGAAGCCTACCACTCCAACCAAGAAGACAATGTCTACTAAGCCGGCCTCGGTGCAACCCTCCTCCACTCCCTCTCCGAAGAAACAAGAATGAAGGCTGCTCATCCCCACACTAAACTATTGCTAGTCCCTAGCAATCTTTTGAGAAAACTTAATGGATTTGAATCTCTTTACCAAAAGCCATTACTCGAGTAGCCAAATGTTTCAGTTCAAGTAAGAACCATGGTACACCGATAACCATGTGATTTTGAGCAAACCACCACTTCCAACGGATTTGATTTGTCTTTACCGTGTCGTTTGCTCGGACTAGCCAACTCTTAGATAAATTATCAATATTATCTTTGGTGAGTGATTACCAATTATGGTTTTTCCATCGCCTTTACCACAAGCCATAAACTTGCGGGCTAGCCAACTCTTCACTTTTAGGATATGGTGAGTGAATACCATACAATTTTGGGCAAATTGCAAGTCGTCAACGATTTGATATATCTTTACCAAGAGCCGCTTGCTCTGGATTAGCCAATCCTTTAGTTTATTAGACAAGGCGGATCGATAACCAAATGAGTAAGTGCAAAACACTTACTCCAAAAAAAATTTTGGCCAAAACGGGGAATTAGGTGGTATAATTACATGATAAAATTCGTGAGAATTCCCCCCACACTTAGAAATGAATATTGCCCTCAATATTCAAAGTACAGCGGTTATGCTTAAACCGAGAACGTAAAAGGGAAATACTACGCCATTATTTAGAAAGAAGTTTTTTTTTTTTTTTTTGAAACAACTTATATACACAACATGTGGGCAATCCCCACACTAGGGTGGTAGAAAGATAGAAAGAAATCGAAATATGGGTGAGAACCCATATGGCATGCTCTTGTTTTTTGATTACCGAGTCGCTAGCTTGACTCGACCCGTATTCATTTGTTCATGGGGAAAGTAACGTGGAAAACCAATCTCGATCGGACTTTCGCTCACAATGTTAATAAACATATGAACATCGAAAGTTCCACACCGACGAGATATAACCGCGGGTATTGTTTAATAGTAGACACTATAAGGGATGATACCGGGTCAAAGATGGTGTCCTCATTCCGAAAGAGAAAAGGAAAGAGCAACCACACCATCCGTGAAGAATGGAATAAAGACGTACATGAGAATGCAAGTCCATTCCTCATCGAAAGAAGCAAATCACCATTTTTACATCTTTAAGCTTAAACTTGAAGCTTAGATGGTGATTGTCAAGAAGATGTCCGGAGGAGGGTGGGAAATGTTTCTTCAATCAATGCATTTTCCGTAAAAGGATGTCTCCTCCGGATCAAGGTAAGTATTATCAATTCCGTTGGAATTGACTCATCACTAAGAAATGCATCGACTTCATTCCAAAAGTTGTCATCTTCCTCATCGGGAGTGATAGAAGGGATGGAAGAGTCGGGAATAAGACTAGAGGACGATGGATCATTTTGAGCATTCATCAATGGGTAAGATGTCTCCATTGGATTACAAACATCATCATCCAACTCGGATGAAATCAAGAGAGTTTGGTTTCATCCACGAGTTAACAAACTCGATGCGACAAACCGACCGGAGGTGGGACAAGTGGTGTGCTCTTAGAGCTAGCAATTTCCACCACTTCCGATGAAGTCTCCGAATCTAGATCATCATCATCATCAAGAACACTCTTGACTTCCCAGTACGACTTTCAAACCATTTGTTTGAACCGTGGTTGATTTTCAAAGATTTTAGCTCAAGACGTTTTTGAAAACTCCTCTTAACCGTGAAATTTGAGAGTGTTGCATTGAATCTTCGTATTTTGATCAATTGTGGCAACACTGCTTGGGACAGAGGTTTGGAGTTCTGTTGATATTCAATGTGAGCTCTTCGTTGTCAACCCGAATGGTCAACTCTTCAACGAACACATCAATCGGAGCACGACTGCTCTCAAGAAAGCTCTCCCAAGATGAGGGAACCCTAGGATCTGATCAAGTCTACTACAACAAAGTCGGTGGGAAAGTGAAACTTTCCCACATTCATCACGACATCCTCGGCTATCCCAGTGGACGAGTTACAGTGCGACGGTCCGCTAGCTCGAGTGTCATACAAGTGGATGAAAGTTTAGGAAGAGACGCTTCTTCCATACCGAGAGTGGCATGAGGTTAATGCTAGCGCCAAGATCGCCAAGGCGGAGCATTGAACCATCCTCAAGAAATCACATGGGATTAGAAATCGCCATGGTCTTCAAGCTTTTGGGAAGCTTTTGAGAAGGACCACGAGCATTGCTCATTGAGAGGAGTTTTAGCCATCTCGATAGCTTATCTTTGTTGGTGAGTAAGCCTTTAAGCGCGGATGCAAATTTAGGCATTAGAACGAGAGCATCAACGAAGCTTATATCAAAGTGAAGCTCATTAAAGATTTGGAAAATTTTTTCCATTTGATCTTTGTTTTTGTCTTTGAGCTTCTCATCATTCATTCTTGATGGGTAAGGAAGTCGACTAGACTTTGAGCCGGGATGGAAGTCATTTCGGCTCAGATTTTCTTCAAACTCGGGTTCCGGACTTAAAACTTGGACTACCGAAGGTGGGACGTGTGTGGTACCTGTGGGCTTGAGAATTGCACCTTGTCCATTGTATCCTTGGTAACTTGACTCATTGCCACGAGGAGGGGGCATAGGAGTCGAAGGTCCATTGTGCGCCTTACCACCCAGTGGTGACGGCTTTCAACCTCGCATTGGGATTGGGAATAGTATTGCTTGGGAGTCCTCCGGAAGATGATGAAGCGTTGTTCATATTCATGTTCATGAAAGCGCTCATCATATTCTTTAACTCATTTGTCTCGCCGAGACATTGTGGTATCAATTTCCTTTTTAGCTCAACTCTCATGTTATTGATCCGAGTTTGCATTGCACTTATGTTTGACTCAAGAATTTTCATGAAGTCATTTGGCATGGGAGCTTGAGGAGGTTGTTGATAATTTTGATGATTAGGAGCTTGATATGGTTGGTTGAAATTGTTCCGGCTTTTGATTGAAATTTTGAGAGTTATTGAAATTTTGTCCTTGATTCGAACAAAGCGATTTTGATTGCCATGGTTTTGCAGGAGGAAAACCAGGTGGTGTCATACCGCTAGGTGCACGGTAATGAGGATCACCGTGGTCGGTATTGATTGTGGTTTACAAGCTACGGAGCTTGGTAAAAGGAAGCATCGGTTGCTTGACAATCATAATACGCGTGGACCACTACAAGTTTCACACACCTTGTTTACGGCTTTGATTGGTTCAGGCTTATGAATTTCGCTTTTGATTTCCTTAACATCCTTAATCATACAACGGATGGCATCCGTTAGAGCAATATCGGAGTCGCTAACTCGGAAGAGTTTTGGATGAAGAAGAGGAGGTTAGGAGTATTGACTTTGTTGAGAAATAGGAACTTTTGATTTTGCTCGCAAATATCAATCACATCTTTAGGTCTACGATTCAAGATATTGCTACTGCGGTCGCATTCAAGGAATCTTGATCGCTACCGTTCAACCCATTGTAAAAGATATTGACTTGTCAAGCTCGTGAATTCATGATGGGGCATTTCCGAGGAGATCTTTGAATCTCTCCCATGCCCTCCAAAGTTTTCATCGAAATTTTGACGAAATCCGTAAATTTCATTTTAAGATTAGTCGCCTTTGATGGAGGAAGAAGTAATTGACAAACTTTTGAACAAGATCCTCCCAAGTTTCGATGGATCGAGGGGTTCTTTTCCACCAAACCGGTCGTCCCTCAAGAGAATGGGAAAAGCATCAACTTGATGACTTTTTGAGGTACATCCTTGAAATTGATAGTTGATGTCAACTTGTTAAACCAACGGATGTGTGCATACGGGTCTTCACGATCAAACCGTGGAATTGATTTGTAGAACACAGTGTGATCAAATGTGTCTTCAATTCAAGTGATCGGAATTGATTCTTGGTAAAACGATGGCATCTCCATAACCCTCGGTGGGTGCTTGGAGCATTTCCGCCATAGTACGCTCGTTCGCCATATTGTTGATTGAAATAGTACGAATCTGGGTTCGACTATTTGGGCAAAGACGCCTCACGAGAACGTCTTCTTGAATTTCGCTAGATCACGCAGCGGCTCAATGATCTGAAGAACGAGTGCGCAAGATGCTAGAGTTAACTCTAAGGGATCTCGAGTTAAGGAGAGGAATTATGAAAAATGGGAAAGAAGATTATTTTGAGCTTTATGGTTATACATATATAGAGAAACAAAAAGAAAAAATATTTTGTATTTTATATGTTTTGAGATGTTTTGGGTTTTTTTTTTTTTTTGGATTTTTATAAGAAAATATGTAGATATATATAGATGGATGGTATGAACAAAGAGTGAGGATTCAAATCACTAATCTGCTAGGCGTTAGATAATCAAAGACTACCGCAAGGCGCCTGTAAATTTGACCCGTCAGAAACCGTCAAGTTTTTTCACGCAAGTGACCACTCTGAATGGCCAACCGTAAGAAACTTAAAATAGCTTAAGCACGAATGCAATGAAGATCGCGAGGAGTATAGGGCTTCCACGGTCGTTATGTCCCAATGAATATGCAATGGATCACCCAACGAATAGTGATCGAGAAATTTGAAGCAAGCAGGATTTGATATTGATTATAACTACGGAAAAAGCCAACAAATTACGAGGCTTAAATGCAAATTAAAGAAAGTTAAAAGATAAAAATATTAAATAAACACTATCACTATTTGCAAAATGATGTTTTTGTTTTATGTTTTTATAAAACTTAATTAAAAACTACGTGGCGTACATAATAGAAAAAAGTGAAACTTACACAATATTAACCCTAAAAATATGAAAATGATATTTTTACAAACCTAATGATAAAATAAAATTTATAGAAAAAGAAAAGTATTTTTATAACTAATTATCTAATTATTATTAATTAAAAACTATTTTAACTATTTAATAATAACCTAAAATACAAGAAAATATGAAACAAAGCTAGAAAAATAAAATTATGACTTAGAAAAATCTAAAATAACAAAATAGAATTTTCAAAACTATTTTTGTATTTTTTCAATATTTTTCTATTTTCTAGGAATTAAAAACTATTTAAAACTACTTAAATTACTTAAAAATACAAATTTAACTAAGAAAATCTAGAAAAATATTTTTTGGCTTTTCATATTTATCTTAACTTAAGAAAAATGAAAATTATTTTTTGAACTTTTTCTTAATTTTTGTATTAAATGCTATTTAAAAGGGCTAAAAATTGATTTAAATTCAGAAAAATAGCAAACAAGCTTGGAAAAATCTGAAAATTTCAGAAAAACTCTAAAATATTATAAGGAATCTAGGAAAAATGGAAAAACAGGCTCTTGTGTGCAAGAAATTTAAACTGCCATACAAGTGCTTATTGAAATAAGCACTTGAATAAGCCAAGAAGCACCAAAGAGCACCAAACTGATATAGAAGCTACAATAAGCTACAAGTACTCTAAATGAACTAAAAACAACAACACTTAACCTCGAATAGCCAATTGCAAAGATTTGGTGATGTGAGATTATAAGCTAAAAACAGGTTCTAGAAAACATTTGCGACTAAAAATAAGCTACCAAATAAGATGAGGGTGAAAACTAAAAGTTGGGACTTAATCAAGACCTGGCTAAGAACATGTAAACCAAAAGCAAGGCCTAGATAAGCTTTTTAAAGCTTTGACAAGCCTACAAGTCTCGAGACTCGACTTAAAGCGAGTCATTCAGACTGAGGCATATTACTTCTGTTGGCAAGCCTTTTGGACCTTGTAAAAATTCACAAAATTTTATAAAATTGATGACAAGAAAGTAGACCAAGTGAAGTTTTTAAAACAACAAGCTTTACTAAATTTGGCTCAGTAATGAATCCAAGAAAAATCTCCCTAGTTGAGCCCAAAACTGAGTTTTCAAGTTTTTGACTTTTTGGCAGTTTAAGATGTTTGACTAATCTGAGGTTTAAAGCCAATTTGATGATTGATCTTGATGTTATAAGGCAAAATAAAGCTAATGATAGCTAAACTTATGATTTATAAACACAAATCTAGCTTTTGGTTATCCAAAATCCAAACAAAGAAAGACTTAAGGCAGTTAATGGATCATGTTGACTTATTTGAGTATCAGCACCAAACTATGATAAATATGAGTCAAAATGAGTTAAACAAACTTAAACAAACAAACTTCAACCACTGAGCTAGCCTCTAAAACAGATATGACAGCAATTCCAAACACCTCTTTAACTACTGATTATGACTCAAAACTGATCCAAACACCGATCCAACTAACATTAATGATCAAACTAAGTTAATTTAACCTAAATACAACTACTTGAACAGATTTTAACTAATTGTGACTGCAGAAACAGATTATGCTATTAAACTAGAGAACAACTTACAAAATGTCCTTTAGCCACTATGGCTTGAAACCTGTGAAACCAGCACCACTACCTATTCTAATCCAACCCAATTACTCAAAAAAAACCCAATTACATGGTTGCTTCAACCCATTTCCAACTCCATTTCCATTTCTGCCCAAATCAACCTTGTTTGACTTTCTTTGACCAAAGTTCAAATTTGCTAGAACCTTAAATGTGAGCTTATCAAAGGTTGTAATAAACTCACATAAACTGTTTGAGCTTAAAATAAGCTAATAAAAGCTTGTATATAAGACTTTGACTTAGAAGTTTGAAACAGTGGACATAAAATGAGAATTTTAACAACAAACTGAAATTGATGCTTGAATTGAGTTTCAATACACTTAAATACTTTAAGTTGATACAAATTAACAAAAGATTACAAGTTTTATACTAAACTAAAAGCTTTAAGATAAAAACGACATTAAAGATAAAATAAAAACTAGTAGACTCTCTTCTACTATTCCTTCTTCTCTCTTTTATAATCCAAGAGCTTTCTCTCTCATCTCTGATTGTTTCCACTGAGTTGATAGCCATTGGATGGCTTAGTTTCATCTTGGCCATTGAATCTATTTTGGCGCCAAAACTAGTTTTTGTGATGAGGTTGAGTGAGGGTATGAGAGGAGCATTAAATGATCCTTGAAGTTAGTTGAGGTGGAGAGGACATGGATGAGTGGGGGTGAGGAGTGGGACGGGTGTTTGTGTGTTGCGAGCGTTGGTTGAGGAAGATGTTTGGCGCCTAGGGTGAGTTTGACTTGGCATTTGACCGGGTGTAATAATAAAGGGCAGGGTCAAATACAAAGGAAAGGGTCCAATTGGTTAATATGGCAGGGGGTCCAAATTGGATTGTGACAAGGGTCCAATGGTATAGGCTTATTAATGACAAGGACTCTTTTGTAATTTCTAAAAAATGCAAGGACCAATTCTGCCAATTCATCAAAGTTGCTCCAAGGACTAAAAGTGACAAGTTTCCATAGTACAAGGACCAAACTTGACATTTTCCAATTTTCCAAGGGCCAGTTTTGCCAAATTTCAAACTTGAAGGACTAATTTTGTAATTTCTAAAAACTTTTGATATTTTTCACCAAAGGACTAATTTTGACAAGTTATGATTTAAAAGGACCTTTGGTGATTTTTCTTTGAAATTAGGACTCGTGGACTATTTTTGACAATTTTAGAAACTTGGGGACTGAAGCGCCAATTATGCAAACTTTGCTCATTTTCATCCGATTTTGAACATTTGCATCGAAACATATAAAATGTAATTTTGGAATATTTTCGATTTTGATGCATTTCGGCATTTTAAACGCTTTTAGGTTCAGATTTAACCAAAAATGATGAGTATTTACACACTCATCACTCTGTTAGATAATTTGGTTCCAAAGGGTGGCATGTACCTTAAGAAAATTTATTTTATGTGACAATGTGTGTCTTGTTTCCCAAACAATTTAAATGTTTGTGATGTATGGCCATGGGCCACAAACAATTTGACGGGAGTCTATGCTCCTTATGCAGTATAAGGTATGAGCTCGTATTTTGAATGCAATAGTGTAGAGGACATACCTCTACATACTTAGCTTAAGTTTGTTATGTAAACTTCTCTTACGCCATTTTGCGACGCTTAAATTTTACAACCTAAGGTTCATCAACCTCATTGTGTGTAAATTACAACACCAAGAATATAATGGCCAACTTGACCATCGACGGAGGGTCGCGACCACTCTATCTCGGATCCTTTACATAGCATGGCTTTGTTAAAAAAAATTTTTTACAAGCGCCAAAATCTACTAGGAGAGTTAATGTGAATGTTTAAGTTGGCTTTGAATAATAAGGCATATGTTACACCTCAAGCCATTCGACATTGAAACTCATTAACGACTTGGTTGAACAAATCTTTGTGTTTAAGAAACGAAGCAAGAGATTTGTGGAAATGTCTTATTTATCATTGAATTGGTAGGAGGATTACATCATTCTTGAAATGAAAACTAAGACAACTACCAATAATGTGTGCTTTCCTTGAGAAGCTTTTTGATTACAAGAAAAAGTTAAAGTACTTTTTAAACATAGAACTTTGAAGGTTCGCACCATTCCATGTCCCGTCGATGGGTTCTCCGAGAAGAGTGGCCAATTTGTATGCTCCATTGCCGTAGGCCTCGGCCACCATGTAGGGTCCTTCCCAAGTTGGTCCAAGTTTTCCTTGATACTGCTTTGCTTGCACTTTGAGGCGCAGACATATTCTCCGGGCTTGAAAGTGGAAGGTCGACCCTTTGTTATAGTAGCCTTCGATCTTATGTTTGTGTATTGCTTCTCGGATGGAGGCTATTTTCTCCTTTCTTCTAGGAGATCAAGGTTTTCCCGATCCTATCGTCATTTTGGGAGGCATCATACGCTGCCACACGCTCCGTGTTTACAATTAGTTCGAAGGGATGACCGCTTCTATTCCGTATGTTAGGCTAAAGGGGTTTCTCCGCTGCTTGACTTAGGATGTGTCCGGTGAGCCCATAAGACTTGAGGGAGCTCGCCCACCCATCCATGATGAGTTCGACCTAACCTTTTCTCGATCCCTTTGACGATTTCTCTGCTTGTAACCTCCACTTGTCCATTACCTTGTGGGTGATAGACGGATGTCCGGGATTGCTTTATGTTGAGCCCTCGACGTAAGTCATAGAAGACCTTCGACAAACCTGCTTCCCGCTGTCGATATGATGATGTGGGGTACTCCGAATCGCACACAATGTGTTCCCATACAAACTTCTCGATCCGCCTTCCCGTCACCGAGGCTAGGGTTTTGCTTCCACCCACTTGGTGAAGTAGTCGATCGCTACTAGCAAGAACTTGACTCCTCCGGGAGCTATAGGCATAGGCCCTACAATATCGATGCCCCATCGGGAGAAGGGCCCACGGATGTCACACTTGTCATATCTTGCTTTGGCATTTTGGAACGCTTGAGTGTATCGACAAGCTTCACACTTGAGGATGATTTCGGTTGCGTCCCTCTGCATCGAGGGCCAATAGTAGCCCAACTTCATTATCTTTGAGACAACCGAGCGAGGTCCCGCATGGAGACCGCAAGATCCTTCATGGACTTCGCTATGATGCTCAAGCTTGCTTGGGCCTACGATCGTAACCAAGGTGATAAAATGACCTCCTATATAGGGTTTCCCCTATTAGCCGATCATGCGGGACTTAACCCGAATCTTTCTTGCAAGCTTGGGATCTTCGTGGAGAAGACCACTTATCAAATATTCCCTTATGGGAGTCATCCATGTCTCTTCTTCGTGAATCACATCGGCGACCTCTTTGAGAACGATGGATCTTTCGGGAAGGACTTCACGAGAACCTCCTTAGTGAGATGAGCGAAAGCTATGGAAGCTAGCTTGCTTAATGCGTCGCTTTTTGTTCGGGTTCGACGAACATGTTAGATGGTGTAAGAGTTGAAATTTTCGAGCATCTCTTTTGTCTTTTCCAAATCGTTTGATGACGGGTTGCCTTGCTTCAGAGGAACTGTCACTTGGTTTGCCACCAATTGGGAATCTACGAAGACCGCGAGAGCTTTGACCTCCATATCTTTGGCTAGTCGAGTCCTCGCTAGTAGCGTCAGATTCCGCTTCGTTGTTTGTGGCTTCAACTTAAACCAAGAGCGTATGTATGCTCCTTCCTTCGTGGACCGACTAACATTAGACTCCGCCTCCCGAGCCATCGGAATCGGATGCTCCATCTGTAAAGCTTCCATTCAACCGCACTTGAGAAAGATTAGCTTTGGGCTTTTCCTTTTCTTCATCGGGTCCAGGAAGGTGTTTCGCCAAGAAGTATGCAAGGATTTTCCTTTGATAGAATTACGCCCTTAAACTCGATTTCATGTTCTCCGAGTTCAATAGCCCATTTAGCCACCCTTCCGCACTTTTCGTGTTAGACAAGATCCGCCTCAAATGGCTTATCGGTTAAGACCGCAATTGGGTGTGCTCGAAATAGCGTCGAGCCTCCTTGCTACGTAAATTAAGGAGAGCACTAACTTCTCCAAGGTTGGGTAGTTGACCTCCGCTCCTTGTAGGACCTCGCTAACAAAGTAAATTGGGATCATCGCTTTTCTCTCTCGCCATAAGGATCACGCTAATACTTTCTGCCGAGGATGCTATACATAAACAACACTTCGCCTTTTATTGTGGTCGTAAGTGTTGGAAGTATTTCAATGAACTCCTTCATCTTCCGAAGGCTACTTGGCCCGGCTCCATTGGAAAGTTTTCTTGTCCGCGCATCCTTTGAGTGTCTTGAAGAAGGGTAGGGACTGTCGCCTCCTTTCGACAAAAATCGACTTAAGGTCGCCAACTTCCCATTCGTGCTCGCACATCTTTTAGACACTTAGGGGCTTGAGATCGGAGATGGCTTTGACCTTAGAGGTTAGCTCGTATCCCCGCTTAGTGATCAAATGTCCTAAGAATTGTCCTTCCTCGACACCGAAGGAGCATTTCTTAGGGTTCACTTCATGTTGATTGCCCGAGTCGATCGAATGTTTCGTACATCAAGGAGTAGGTCCTCCTCGCCTTGCTCTTGATAACCATGTCATCAACGAGGCTTCAGATTCCCGCCATCTGCTTGTTGAAGGCTTTATCTACGAGACGTTGGTAAGTAGCCCTGCGTTCTTCAAACCGAAGGGCATCTTTTCGTAACGAAGAGACACCTTTACTTGTGTAGAAGGTCGTCTTTTCCTCGCCCTCCTTGGCCATCTCGATCCGATGGTACCCCTTGTAGGCGCCTAAGAAGCATTTTAACCGAAGCCCGCCAAGGATTCTACCTTCCATCAATTTCGGGTGGGGTAGCAATCCTTAGGGCATGCTTTGTTGATGTCGATGAAATCCACGCACACGCGCCACCTCCGCCGCTTTTTTACCAAAGACCGGGTTGGCCACCCAAGTTTGGTATTTAACCTCCCTCGTGATGCCCGCTTGTGTAAGTTCATCAACTTCTTTGCAAGCCGCAGCTGCTTTCTCGAGGGCAAGGCTTCTTTTTCGCTTATGGGCTCAATGTGCTTGTACTCATTGAGTTTATGCTCCGTTCAAGGACCGCCCATCTATCGCCAATGTTCTTGGAACACCGTCATGTCGAATATTTCCAAGCAAAGACATCTAGTTTAGTACGTATGAGCCTGTGAGCTTCGCTTGAAATTCGCCGGAGTTGCTTCCCTACTACCACCGTCTGCTCGGGATAGCTAGGGTTTACGACAACTCGCCTCCTCTCAGATCTGTACAACTAAGAATTGCCATCTGAGGCTCCTCCGATTCCTCTCTCGATCTTTTGACACCATATACACCCTTATCCGCTCCATAACTAGAATGAACAGTTCCTACTCCAGGGGTTTGGAACTTAATAGCAAAGATGTATAGTAGAAACAAAATTCCCATTTTTGCATAGTTGTTCTCCTATTAATAAATTATATGGAGAATCGACCTTACTATGACGAAATGAGTGTCTCCGTGCGGGATAAGGGGCCTTTGCCTATGGTGACTTCCAACGGTACTTCTCCAGAGGCCATGAGTGTTCACCAGAGAACCTACTAGCGGTGCTTCGAGTCGACCCTCTGCGAGCGTATAGATGAATTGAGCTTTAGGAAACAATGCTCGTAGATGATTTCGCAGAGCTTCCGCAATCCATATACGCCGGTTCACCTCCCTGCTGGATATGTGTACCTTGATGATCACGGGTCTGGCCGAAGATGTCTCGCTAATATGTGGGGAAAGGTTATTTCCCTACACTTCCTAGCTCTTCTTCCTTCCTTCCTTTTCAAAGTGGTATCGCGTTTGTGTACCATCGAGATCGAAGCTTCTGCGGGCGTAGTTTCCTTCTTGTTACCCTTCCATTCTCCTAGTTGAGTATCGAGAATTTTCCTTTCCTCTTTATGCCTTTGACCGTGTGTGCTAACCGTCCGGACCATACCGCTTCTTCGACCGCTTTAATTCCTCGCATTGTTCGTGTCATGTCCATGATCTTCATGGAAATGGCGATGATTGGACATGTCTCGGCCTTGCCTCGTGTTATCATCCGAGGCGGGATCAAGGATTTTGCGGCCTTCTCTCTGCTGCCGGATTTCTCGGGAGATTTAACCAAATTTGCGTAAATCCATGGTTCGAGCCTTTGTTGTAGGGGTGAAGCGATCTCTGTTCTTCTTCTTGTTTTTGGATCCTTCCTGTGAGGACCCTCTAGAGAATTTGTCGATGCTTCCTTTGGCTCTATCGAGCCCCGCTTGCGCTACCTCCTTAGACTCAATCCGTGTAAGCCTTCTCAATCAAGGCCTTGTAGGTGTTGGGAAGATCGGTGGACGAGAATTCCACCAAGCTTCGAGTTCGGAGGCCATGTACAAAACCGAGATCCTCTCGATCTTCGTGTAGACCCATAACTGCAAAGTTTCATCACAGTATCCGTAACGAAGGCCCTCGTGCTTCGTTGTCCCTTTGTTTGATGGTGCACGGTTAAGTGAGTTTTAGTGTGCTTCCTGGCTGGCTAAAGTGTAAACGAACTTAGCCTTAAGATCATCTAAACTCACAATGCTTCCGACCGTCCATTCCACCATATTCTTGCGGAGTCTCGAGCACTGTAAGTGAACATATGGCATGCTACCGGCATGACCCACTTTTGCATTTTGATAGCGCCTTCAAATAAGTGAAGAAAGTTATCGGGATCACCTTTTCCATCGTAGGTGCCTATATGAGTAGGCATCTTCACGCCGTCGTAAAGGGTAGTCCTCGATCCATTTCACGAAGGGTGTGCAAGCTCCAGAGGCTTCGCACCGTAAGGGTTGTATGGAGTGGATAAACAGTGTAGGGTTATACGGGTTAGGAAATGGTCGTGAATAGGTAGGGTATGTAGTGGAAGTTTGGTACGAAGGGTATATTCCCATTGATTGTGTGAGAATCATCCGTAGGGCATCCGCGGTAATTATGGTTTGGGATAGAACCATTTGGAGGGTAAGTGTTGTAGGTTTGAGTAGGTAAATAGGATTCATTCCTGAGGGGGTAATTGGTTCATGTTGGAGTAGGAGATGGATCTCCGATACTCGAAACATAAGAGGGTGGTCATGGAGCCCCTCCCATTATCTTCCCAAATGGGCTATTAGAAGAGGAGGTAGGTTTACCCTCCATTTCCCATGGGTTGCTTCCTCCGTTGGAGTTCTCGCCCTTCTTTCACCATGCATTTTGTCCTTCTACTGGATTTCCTCCGAGTCCTTCTTCAAACCCACCGCCCTTCCATTTGACCTTCTAACGGAAGGGAACCATTTCAGAGGGCCGAGCGCCCCCGCCTATAGGTTGAGGCCTATCCTCCACTTCAATCTCCTCGCCATACTCCTCACTGGAGTATTCCAACTCCCTCCGCATTGTAGTTACGAACTTGTCTCTTGTGAGCCCTTAGCGAGAGAATCTAAGGCCTCAAAGTTTGCCTCACGGGGCGGACCGATGTCCGGAATAGGGTTAGCGGATGTTGAGGCGTGATGCACGGAGTAGTTTCCAAACGAGATCGTGTGGTGAAGGTTGAGGTTGTTATGGGGGCGAGGTTATCGGTGTTGGTTGTGGTGAGTGGGACCAGAGTAGAGAAACCGGTGGAGGTGAATCTTCTTTCCGGTTCCATGCCGGAAAAGTAGCGTAGTTGGTTAAGGTATTAGGACCGGGTGATTACGGACTAATAGTTGTGGTCCCACGGATGGCGCCACCGATTGTGCAAAAGGTTGCACTACTGTGCTCGATGAGGATCAAAGTAATGAGGGTGTGTGTCCGGTCAAGACTACTTTGTAACCCGAGAATAAGAAATACTAAGACACTAGGTTAGTGATTGCGCGGGGTAGGACCGCGAACCACCTCCGCGTGAGAGTAAGTATGAGTTATGGTTGTATAAGTGTATGAAAGTAAAGAGATGAGTGTGAAATGAGCATACCATAATCCATTGCCCGTCCAACCTATTTATAGTGAATGAAATAGGGTTGAGAGCACTTCGCTTAAATGTCGGAGATCATGGGGCGCCCCATGATTGTGGGTAACCGCTAGGGGTTAGTGACCCACATTCTCGACTTGACGGGAAGCCAAGAGAGAGAGGAGATCGTGGGTTTGACTAAGTCGAGGTTCCTTATCCATTATTCCTTCGTCACCATACCCCAAGGGCTTAAGGCTTCGAGTGGCGAATTCCCCTTAGGTAACCTTCGCATCAAAGAATGGTTTGACGCCTATGGATATTTTGAATCCTAACTTGGGCCTTCAGATGGAAGGGCTTCGACACGCCTCGTAGGAGTGTCCTTCGAGTTACTCGGAGGGTACATCATCAATGGGCATTGTTGTTTCCACCATACATGCCGCTATTAAGTTCCAAACCCCTTCGGAGTAGGAACTGCTCATTCTAGTTATGGGGCGGATAAGGGTGTATATGGTGTCAAAAGATCAAAGAAGAACCGAGGGCCTCCGATATAAATTCTAAGTCGCACAGATGCGGAGGAGCGAGTTGTAGTTAACCCTAGCTACCCCGAATGCAGGTGGTAATATGAAAACAACTCCCGCGAATTTCAAGGCGAAGCTCACGGAACTGCTGCGGACTAACCTTGATATTTTTGCTTGGAAATATTCGACATGGCAGGGTACCAAGAACATTGCCGATAGGCGGACGGTCCTTCGTAGCGGAGCATAAACTCAATGAGTATAAACACATTGAGCCAATAAAATGTAAAAGAAGGAGCCTAGCCCCAAAGAAACGCCGCACCTTCAAAGAAGTTGACGAACTCACACAAGGCAGCATCCTAAGGAAGTTAAATACCAAACTTGGGTAGCCAACCCACTAATGGTCAAAAAGAGCGACGGAGGTGGCGCGATGCGTTGACTTCATCGACATCAACAAAGCATACCGAAGGATTGCTACCCCTACCGTAAAATGATCGAAGGTAGAATCCTCGGCAAAGCTTCCGGCTAAAATGCTTCTTAGATGCCTACAAAGGTATCATCGATCGAGATAGCAAAGGAGGACGAAGAAAAGATGCCTTCTACACAAGCAAATGTGTCTCATCATTACGTAAAGATTCCTTCAGATTAAAGAACGCAGGGCAACTTACCAACGCCTCGTAGATAAAGCCTTCAACAAACAAATAGGCGTAAATCTCAAGCATACGCTGACGACATGGTTATCAAAGCAAGATGGAGGAGGACCTACTCCTCGACATACAGAAACCTTTGACCGCCTTGGCGATTAACATGAAGTTGAACCCTAAGAAATGCTCCTTCGGTGTCAAGAGGGCAATTCCTAGGGCATTTGATTACTAAACAGGGATAAAGGCTAATCCTCCAAGGTCAAGCGCGACATGATCTACAACCCCTAAGTGTCTAAAAGATGTGCAGAGCCCGAATAGGAAGTCGGCAACTTTAAGCCGATTTTTGTCGGGGGACGAGGTCCCTATCATTCTTCAAAACACTCGAGGATGCGTAGATAAGAAAACTTTTCGATGGAATCGGGATGCGAAGTCGCTTTCGTAAGATGAAGGAGTTCATAGAAATCCTTCCAACACTTACATGCCCCAATCAAAGGCGAAGTGTTGTTCATGTACTTGGCATCCTCAATGGAGAGTATTAGCGATCCTTATGGCGAAACGAGACAAATGACGATCCCTATTTACTTTGTCGCTAGGTCTTGTGGGGCGGAGATCAACTATCCAACATTGGAGAAGTTAATACTAGCCCTAATCTACGCAGCAAGGAGGCTCGACGCTATTTCCGTGCCCATCCAATCATAGTATTAACCGACAAGCCACTCAAACAGATCTTGTCAAAACCCGAAAAGTCCGGAGGGTGGCCAAATGGGCTATTGAACTTGAGAGCACGAAATAGAGTTCAAGGGACAAAACTCTATTAAAGGACAACTTCGCACTTCTTGGCGTAAACACCTTCCGAGCCCGACGAGAAAGGAAGAGCCCAAAACTAAACTCACTCAAGTACAAGATGATGGAAACTTTATACGACGAGCATCCAACCGATGGTTCTAGAGCAAGTATAATGTTGGTCACCGACGGAAGGAGCATACATATGCTCTTCGCTTTGAGTTCAAGCCACAAAAATGAAGCGGATTACGGCGTTGCTACTGTGCCTCCGATTGGCTATAGATATGGAAGTCAAAGCTCATCATTTCGTGAGACTCCCAATTGGTAAGAACCAAGTGATGTGCTCCTATGAAGCAAGGCGACCCGTCATCAAACAAGACTTTGAAAAGACAAAGGAGATCTTGAAAGCTTCGACTCTACACCATCCAACATGTTCAGAGGAATCGTAACAAGAAGGCAGATGCACTAAGCAAGCTAGCCTCTATGGCCTTCTCTCATCTCACCAAAGAAGTACTTGTCAAGTCTTACCCGAAAGATCCATCATTCGTAAGGAAGTTGTGATGTAGTTCACGAGGAAGGAGAGACATGGATGACTCCCATCGTGGAATATTTGATAAGTGGTCTTCTCCCAAGATCCCAAGCTAGCAAGGAAGATTCGGGTTAAGTCCCCACAAGACGCTAATAGGGAAACTCTATATCAAGGTCATTTTATCACCTTGGTTAAGATGTGTGGGACCCAAGCAAAGCTACGAGCATTATCGTCAAGTCCACGAAGGATCCCGCGGCCTCCATGTAGACCCCGCCATTGTCTCGAAAATAATGAAGTTGGGCTATTATTGGCCTTCATGCACAGGATGCGCGTAAATCATTCTCAAATGTGAAGCTTGTCGATACACTCAAACATTCCAAAGATGCCAAGCAGGACATGACAAGTGTGACATCCGCATGGCCCTTCTCTCGGTGGGGCATTGACATCGTAGACCTATGCCTATGGCTCCTGGAGGAGTCAAATTCTTGCTGGTGGCAATTGATTACTTTACTAAGTGGGTGGAGGCTAAACCTTAGCCTCCGCCACGGGAGACAGATCGAGAAGTTTGTGCGGAACACATCGTGTGCAGATTCGAGTGCCCACATCATCATATCCGACAATGGAAAGCGGCTTGTCAAGGAGTCTTCTATGACTTCTACCTAGGGCTAAACATAAACAGCCTTGGACATCCGCTCACCATCCACAAGGTAACGGAATGGTGGAGGTTACAAACAAAGATATCGCCAAAGGATCGAGGAAAGGCCGGGACAAACACACCATGGATGGGTAGATGAACCCTCAAGTACTATGGGCTCACAGGACGCACCTAAGTCAAGCAATGGTGAAACCCCTTTAACCTAACATACGAATGTAAGCGGTCATCCTTCGAGCTAAGTGTACACACGGAGCGTGTGGCAACGTATGATGCCTCCCAAATGACGAAAGGATCGGGAAAACCTTGATCCGCTAGAAGAAAGAAGAGAAATAGCTCCATCCGGAAGCAATACACAAACATAAGATCAAGGCTACTATAACAAAAGGGTCGACCTTCCACTTTCAAGCCTAGGAATATGTGCTACGCTCACCAAGGCAAGCAAAGCCGAGTACCAGGGAAAGCTGGGACCAACTTAGGAAGGACCTTACATGGTAGCTGAGGTCTACGGCAACGGAGCCTACAAACTGGCCACACTTCTCGGAGAACCCATCGACAGGACATGGAATGGTACGAACCTTCAAAATTTCTATGTTTAAGAAGTACTTTTACTTTTTCATTCTTGTAATTAGAAGCTTCTCAAGGGAAAGGAAACATTATTGGTAGTTGTCTTTTTTTTCATTTCAAGAATGATGTAATCCTCTCTACCAATTCAATGATAAATAAGACATTTCCCACAAATCTCTTGCTTCGTTTCTTAAACACAAAGATTTGTTCAACCAAGTCGTTTATGAGCTTCAATGTCGAATACAAAGGCATAAGGTGCAACAAACACCTCATCATTTAAGCCTACTAAAACATTCACATTAGCTCTCCTCGTAGTTTATGGCACTTGTAAAAATATATACAAAGTCATGCTACTTAAAGGATTTGAGATAGAGTGGGTCGCGACCCTCTGTCAATGATCAAATTTGGTCATTATATTCTTGATGTTGTAATTTATACACAATGAGGTTGTTTAACCTTAGGTTGTAAAACTTAAGCGTCGAAAAATGGTGTACGAGAAGTTAACAAGACAAAAACAAATAATAACTAAGTGTGTAGGGGTATTCTCCCTACACCATCTATTTTAATCTATTAAAAGAGGGTTTTGAGTGAGGTCATCTTTGACTAGGTGGAATTCTATTATTGGTCAATTTAATAAAAAAATATTATGTGCAGATGTCATAGTTAAAAAAATATTTCTTAATTTAAATAAATATTCCATTTTAAATAGTTTTTTATACAAAGCTTCTTGGGGAAGATAAAACACACGAGCATGCCTGTTTTTTCATTGAAGAAATCAAAAGTTAAGTTTCTTTGTTAGATTCCTTTATCTACAACCAAAATGATGCATTTAAATTTCAAAATTGAATTTCCATCTCTATCTTCTCCATTTGTAATTTTTATTTCTTGACCATCTTTGAATTTGAAATCTTCATTGACTTCTTCAACATCCGACTATCCAAAGGTATGTGTGATATTTTGATTATGTTTTCTTTATTTTGTATCCCGATTGTATGTTTTCTTTTATTTATAATCAGGTCGTATCATTTTCTCTTATGGGTGTTTTATCTGCTTCTTGAAGGTGGAAAGAATGCTTCCAAAAATCTGATTTGAAGGCACATTCTTGATTTTCACCTATTGAATTTTTCATTTTGATTCTTTTTCATGTTAAAAGTTAGTCATATATGTTTTGTGTTCTTCGCTCTTTATTTGACAAAATACTTTGGCTATTTAATATGATTTGAGACCGAGATGAATGCTATGTTTCTTTATGAACACATTGGAAGTTTGATCTTACTGTTTTACCAAAAGAAGGTCATAGATTCAAGTGTTGCTGCTATCTTGGATATTGAGTGACGGTTACTTATTCAGTTTTCATTATCTTGGATTATAACCATTCACAGGATCCTATGTATTAAAGAAGAAGCCTTGAGGCTATTGGATGAGTAAGGATACCCTTGGTCGTGCATGTGGTCGGATTTAGGGAGTGCAAGGTGCGATTACAGGCCACCACTGTGAGGCCACCAAATTTATGCACTTTATTATATATATGAACACAATATGAGACTCGAGCTTAATTAATTCATGCACTACTTATACATATGTATATTATGTGTGTGTTTGAGGGCCTATTTGTGGTAATGGCACGGGGCCACTGAAATCCGCGAGACGGCCCTGGTCAGGTAGATGTTAATTGTTGAATTTGGCTACTGATTTCAACTAATTCATGCATTATTTGTCTTATAACTTGGACCACTAGAATGTTAATCATTTCATTCAGCTGCTGATTACTTTAATTGATTTATTAGAACATACATTTGGCATAAGAATTTGCTTAAATAGTAAGATATTCACTCCCTTTTAAAACAAGTTCGATTACTTTTTGCAATTTTCTTTAGTTTTTATCAGACAACTATATGTGTGTTCTTATCATATGCAATACAAATAAAAAAAAAAGTCAATTAATAATTCTAAAAAATGTGTATTTCATGTATTCATCTAATTAATGCATCTCATTGTGATTTTTTTTTTCTTTTTCTTTTCTTTTATTATTATTATTTTTTATTTGCAGCATGTCACTATTATTGTGATTTGTGTAATAGACATGTTGTATGGAAAACCATGTTTACTTCAATTTTGATTAAAAGTATCATATGTAGTTTCTTTTATACAGGAACGAGAAATTTGTAACATGTCTCATGGATGGTGAAGAAAGAACAAGCATTAATATCTCATGTCTTTAGCTTCTTATAAAAACTATGAATATCCCAACATAGAGCAGATTTGTTATTTGGTAATTGTTGGGTCCTCCATGAACCATGGGATTCCGAGATTATCGTCATCATGTTTACGATAACATATGTCATGGTTACATCTTCGAATATGTTTTAGCAAGGGCAAAATGTCTTGTATGACGATCTTTAAGGAACAAAGATTACATTTTATAGGGCAAATAACCTATTAAAGCACTATATTTGTAAAATGGTAATAACTAAAAAATAACTCTTTTCGACATTAATGTTGACATTTTGTCTTTCTTTAAGTATTATGACCATTTTACCCTTCGAAAATTATTTTAAAAAAAAGAAATTCGAAAAAAAAATTCAGAAAATTTTTTATCTAAAAAATAAAAATAAAAAATCGCATGTCGCAAAAAAAAATTCTAAAAAAAAAATTTCAAAAAACTTAAAGAATTTCGAAAAAAAAATTCAGAAAAAAAAATTTTGGAACAAAAATTTCAAAAAAAAAATTCAAAAAAACTATTTTGGAAAAAAAATTATTTCGAAAAAAATTCAGAAAGGGTAGAATGGTCATAATATGGTCATAATACTTAAAGAAAGACAAAAATGTCAACATTAATCTCTAAAAAAGCTATTTTTTGTTCGTTAAGTGTAACCGCTATTCACGACAAATATAGTGCTTTAAAAGGTTATTAACCCTTTTATATATTGATAGATAACATAACAATTGATGTCTTATCTTGACAACTTAAATATCAATACAAAACCTTCGTTAACTTAAGATATTAAGAAAATGTGCAACAATTTTGAAAAACTTGGCATGGTAAAATGAAGTGCACTATTATTTTAACTATATTGCAGTAGGGTGAATGATCTTCCTAAAACTTTGTTGTGTAGGTAGAAAAGTGACAAACTAAATTCATAAGTGTTCAATTGGTGTTGCAAAGTGACAAACTAATACTTGAATTGTCATTTTATCACAAGGGTAAGTTTACGTAACACTTGATTAAATTGATACTGAAATTAAAGAAAATGAAACAGCCCGTGTATTACACGGGTTTTAAACTAGTACCATTCAAAATGAGGGCTAGTGCCCTTGTACCTGCACGAGGAGCCTAAGCCCCAGTTAAATTGTCTTTGGCCTAAGGCCATACGTCACAAGCATTCAAATTGTTTAGAGAACAAGACAAGCTTTGTCAAATAAGATAAATTGTTTTAAAGGGTACATGCCACCCTAGAAACCAAATTACTGCCGACATGGCAGCCTTCATTCCTGCTTTTTTGGAGATGGAGTGGGGGATGGTTGAACTGAGACAGGCTTGGTAGAATTTGTCTTCTTGGTAAGAGTGGTAGGCTTCAACTTGCGAGGCTTGTTGGAAAGGAGGTCTTCGAGGGGTGCCATAGGATCTTTGGTCGCTTCAGCAAGGAAGGAGTACTCTGCGGTTGCAAACGCATTTCCTGCCTCATCATATTCAGCCTTCGAAGTGGGACGGTAGCATTCAATCTTGGAAAGATCCACGGGCTTACCTGTTTTGGCAGCCTCCTCAAACGCCAAGCACCGTCCATGAAAAATAGCTGATTTGATGACCTTCCACATCTGTGTTCCTAACTCATCACTATGGTAGAGTTCCATAGCTATGTACGGCACTACCTTCGAAACGACCTCCGAACGATCTTTTTGCAGCATCTTGTACCTCATCTGCAAGCCATCCACTTCCTCCCTCAACTTAACTTCTACCTCTCCAAGCCTAGATCTTTCACACTCCAAACCAGCACACTTCGCTTCAAGCACAACATTTTGACCAATGAGAGTCACTACCCTGCCCTCCTCTACCTTGAGTTTGACAATTTCAGTTGTCAACTCAGCAACCTTTTGACGGAGGTCTAGAACGAGAGGATTCTTCTCAAGGTCCCTCTCAATCTCATCACACTTGGCCTCCAACTTTGCATACTCCTTATCCCTATGTTTCTCCCTTTCCAACATGACATTCATTTCCTGTCTAGCCTTGGTCACAACCCTAAGCAACTCCCTGGTCCTGGTGTTCAAGTGATTATCCAATACTGCCTGCCTCGCTACACCATTGTCATGCATATCACAAACCCTTCCAATGGACATATTATCTAGCAAACCTCTCCATTGAGGGGGGGCGACATGATCCACAATCTGGTGACAGGCCAAAGCATTGGGGAGCTCTTTCATTTCTGGAAGGCCTGCGACCAATACAATGTATAAGGGTTAAGTTAATTTTGACAATTATGTTTTTAAGGAAAACGCTACCATGAACCTCCACGGATTCATCCGTAACTCAAAGGTCGACTTCACAAACTTTCTCGCCTTCAAAGACTCTTTTGCTTCACAAACCTCGATCCGGAGGCGTGAAGGAGATTCTTCCTTTGTTGGTAGACTTAATGACCTTTGGTGTTGTTCCTTTCTACTTTTCAACCGTCACTATCCTCGTTGAACCTATAGCCGGACATCCTCATCCGTAGGATCGTCCAAGTCGAGAACATTCTCAACAAGTTGAGATGGACCCTCCAACGCAAGTCATGGGTCTTGATGCAATAGCTCCGCTTTGGAGTATCTACCTCATTGTTGTTCACGGATGTAGAAGGAGAGCCAACACCATAAGACTCTTCACCTTCTCAAGATGCATGAAGCTCAAGTATTCATCTAAACTCGGTACATAAAGTTCTTGAATGACATCTCGCAAAACGAAACAAGAAGAAATAAATATCGCTACATTGGTCCTACTTAAAAGAAGTAGATAAACATACTTTGTCCTTGGTACATGATAACAGCTTGGGAGACCCTCCCAACTCACTGGGCAATCCCAGCCATGTATAAGATGGCTTCGGGGAACACTTGCACATCAACAGGGTATCTAGCCAAACGCTGATAGCAGGGATCCCTTCGCACCTCATATGGCAAAGGGTCGTTGTACCATTTTACATCAAACATATTCTCCTTATTCAACAGCTCTGGATAGTTGGGGGGAACAATAGTGTTTTGCACATAGAAAAAGCTACCTTTCCAACCTGTTATATTGGTATACACCTCCCAAACAGTTTGGCACATCCGATTCGTGCCTTTTCGCTAAAGTGAACCAATCGCCTCGGGATACAAGTTCAAAACCCTCTTAAAACCTTTAATGTTGGTTCATAGCCGTATGCTTTACACATCACTATGAATGTGGTCAGTTTGGCTAAACCAAAGGGGTTGAACCTAGAGATATGAACCTTGTAGTATTGCATAAACTCTAATATCAGTGGGTGCAGTGGAATCCTAAGGTTGGAATGGCTAAATGCATGTGTGTATAGCCCTACGAAACCTTGAGGAGCATCAAAAATACCCTGATTAGACTTGGGTAACATCACTTTGTGCTCTGGTGGGATTGGATAATCAGCTAAGTGATCATGTAACTCTTTTGCAGACAATGTACATTTTTTCTATTTTATGATAAACTTGGAATCCATTTTTAACAAACAAAACAAGCTACAAGTGAGAAGGAAGGTTTACCTTTTGATTTCTGAGTAGTGGCAATCACACTTTTACTGCGTGTAGAAAGTGGCGGAGAGAGTAAAATGTTTTAGGGTTTCAACAACCTCTCCTTAAATACTGTTTTTACCGCTTTCCTAGCCGCACACGTGTACCTGCTATTTACTCTTATCCGATCTCAATAATTTTAAAATTTTAAAATTAGTCTTTTGGTCTCCGGGTAATATGGGAAATTGTAATTCATGTAGCGGGCAGCCGAAAGGTTTAATTAGCATTAAATGCGCTTAGTTAGTTGCATAGTTATCTTCCAACTAATATGATTAGCAGCAGGATGGTATTTTTTCGAAGCATGAAGTCGAAAGCAATGCCTCTTCGCTTATATACATCACTTTGATTGGGAGGCTTGATGATGTACCTCCGAGTAGCTCAAGGACACCTCCGAGACGTGTCGAAGCCCTTCCATTCAAGGCCCAAGTTAGGATTCCAAATTATCCATAGGCGCCAAACCATTCGTTATCACGAAGGTTACCTCGGGAATTCCCATTCGAATCCCTAAGCCCTTGGGTATGGCCGACGAAGGAACGGTGGATAAAGGAACCTCCCGACTTGGTCAAACCCACGATCTCTCTCTCTCTGGCTTCCCGTCAAGTCTGAGAACGTGGGTCACTAAACCCTAGCGGTTACCCACAATCATGGAACGCCCCCATGATCTCCGACATTCATGCAGGAGTGCTCTCAACCCTATTCCATCCACTATAAATAGGTTGGACGAGCAATGGATTATGGTATGCTCATTTCACACTCATCTCTTTACTTACACACACTTATATAACCATAACTCATACTTACTCTCACGCCGGAGGTGGTTCGCAGGTCCCACCTGCGTAATCACTTAACGAGTGTTTCGTATTTTTATTCTCGGTGAAAGGCAAGTCTTGGTCGAACATACACCCTCATGCCTTTGATCATCATCGAGCCGGTAGTGCAATCTTTGCACAATCAACCATTTTATAATATCAAAGTTTCTTAATATCACAAGAGGAGTCATAATATCGTTAATATCACGGTAGGACTCATAATCAAAACAAAAGTGCTCGTAAAAACTGAAAAAAAAAAATGAAAGAAGATAACAATAGTAACGATCCCTCAAAAGGAAAAAATTAAAAAATCGCTTACATGGTCAATTGCTACCGTGAAGTTAGCGCAGATCTATCGATACGAAAAAGTCAAGATCTATCCGCACAATCCGCATTTAATTAAAAAATCCGCACTGATCCTCACTATATATATATATATATATATATATATATATATATATATATATATATATATATATATATATATATATATATATATATATATATATATATATATATCTTAACTACATATAATGTATGCATATCCAATGCCTAAGTCCAAACCTTACTCCGACCCTAATTATTAAGATTCGACCATCCGGGCTACCTCATATATAAGCCAAACACACCAAACCACCACACTCCATTAAAAACACACACACTCACGCAACAAATCCTTCTCCTTTTCAGAAACCCTTAAATCGTTAACGATTTAAAGACTATTATACCCTCAAGTAATAATCCGTAAAATGAAACAAGATCAATAACTTCGCTAACTATTAAATGATAAATGATCTACATGGAACACTTGGAAATAAAACTTACAAATAAACATATAGCACATTAGATGTTACAAGTACATTTACAAGACAATAAATAAATGTTACCAAGTTAATTTTGGAAAATAAATAAACTTATGATTTGGTCTCATTGACTTCTTTCCCCTTCTATTGAAATCACACGCCTCACTCCCACATTTTCCTCCTAAAATAACTCACCAAATCACATTTAAAATCATCCTATATCCCATTCAATTATTCATCTTAAAACCCTACTTCTCTAAACATAAAGTGACTAGCAAACCCAAAACTTCTCATCCCATTCGAAATTCAAAGCAAGGAGGAGTGTTTCCAAGAAGGTTATGATCGTTGATACTAAGCGTAGTGGTGCTAGGTTGAAGGAGGAGCCTTGGTCGTGGTTTATTTGTGGCCGTCGTGGGTTTTAGTTCTTGTCGTGGGTTTCCTAAGCCAAGAAGGTCGTGGTCGTGAGTCTCGGTTCTGGATTCTTGGTCCTTATCTCGCCTCACATCAAAGGTAAGCGATCATGAACTTTACTCCTTTTCTTCGTCATTATGTTGTGTCAAATCGAGTTTATCTTGCCATCGAATGCATGTTCACGAAAGAAACATTGTCATGAAAGGTTAACTATATTGCATATGGAATGATAAGCTCTTAACACATTGAATAATAACACTTTATCACATGAAATCATGTCTTGTATATATCGAATGTAAATCTTTATAAATGCATTTGGGCCATCTTATACACGACCATACATATAGTTTATTTATCATAATATGGAGTTAAAACAAGGGTATGGTGTTTAATCTCTTTGCATGTCCTTGTCTTTTGATTGTCGTGGGGCTCTAACAATGTGATATGCATTATAATCAAATATAACTTCACATGAAATAACAAAACACATATGTCGATCTTGTATGCATTTTGGATCCTTCAACCGCTTGTTATATACGCCTAATGATCCGTTTATTTAAGGTTCGATATGATCTTGTACGCGATTAAAACTAGAAACTCTAAGGATCCGTGAACTCGTGATTGTATGGGTGTTGTATGTGTCATTGTGTGCTTGCGTGGGTGATTTTACATGGAGTATATGAGTGTCGGTTTATTGTGTTGTGTGTGTTAAAATGGTCATTTGCGTTTGTATATGTAATCACGTTTTAAAATGGAATCATGCATGATCATTAATATATAAACGTGTGAACTGTGTGTGAGTTGAACTAAATGAGCTTAACGTGAGAATTTAGTGCATTTTGAAATCGTTGTGCAAGGTTAAATGGGGTATGTTCGAGGTGATCGCGGGTTTAATGGGTAAAGTGTATGGGTTTTGAAAGTGTGTCGGGTAACTCGAGTCGGGGGTTAATAGTCACGGGTGTTTAATTTGTCGTGTCGGTTAGTCGTTTAAACCGCGAACGAGGGTTAAGTTATCATGTCGAAATGAAGTGTGAATCAAGTTGCATGGTAAAATGAGTTTTCTAAAAATGTACGAGTAAGCCTAGTATGGTCGCATGTAAATATTTAAATATTTTCACTTTCAACCCTCATATTTAAGAATTGTCACATGCAAACCTTGAACTATTATTATTGACACATTATACCTTAGACTATCTAAATAATAATATTGAGTTTTATGTTTAAAATACTTGTCTAATAAACCCTAAACTTTGATAAGTTACACTTTAAACCCTAAATTATGATAAGTTGTTATATTTAACTCTAAAATATTAATACGATTGATATAATCAATAAAACCGTTATGACTTAAATGAGCTAATAAGTATTATACGAACCGTAATTCGTGTAGATTCATTGAAGGAGATGAAGTTGTGTCTTCGTGTTCATTCATTCGTTTGCTTTCTTTTCATTTGGCGTTAAGGTACAGATATTCTATCCCTTTTCAGTAGGGGTTTCTCATGATTCGTTTACATCTTTCGATATTGGTTTTGAACTGTTATCCTTTGCTCTGAGCCTTTTATTTAAGGTTTCCCTATAACTTTGCTATGCTCCCTTTGATTGAATCTCCTATGTGAACTGTTTGATATGAACCTCTGATATGAACCTATGATATGGACTTTTATATGAACCTTCCGATTTTGAACCTTTGATATGCACTTTGATTATGAACTTTGCTATGGACTTTGATATGAACCTTTGATATGAATCATTTTGATATGACCTTGCCTTGACACGCGGTTTGAGACCCGAGCTATCACTAGGCATGGGGTTCCATGTCCGTGTCATTGATGCACCAATGGCATGACTCTAGTGTGTACGAGTGATGTTACACACCGTCCCTTTCGTTATCCGATTATGAGCTCGATATATATTGTATGGCCACCATCCGTCCGCAGGGCGTATGGATGCATCCTAGATTTGTTTCGTCATCCGATATGTTATGATTTGTACGGTGAATGATGTCGTGCAATACGCGTCTTCACAACTGGAGCCGATCACCCATGTCTCATTATATCCGCTATGGTTACTATTGGTTACTACAAGGCTACTATGGATATATGATTTGATTTGTTTTGTTGGCTCGTGGTGGATAAGCGACCCTTTTCCTATGTTTCATTTACCCTACTCTATTCCTTTGATATACAGATTTATTGACCGACTTCCTTACTTTGTTCTCGATTCCAAGATTATTATTATTGTATCGTTATATCTGCTCACTTGGGCTTTTTAAGCTCACCGCATTTCTTTTCCCGGCGGTACATAAGCTAGAGTTGGGATTGTTTGGGTTTGAGAGATGAGTGATATAGAGACCATGCCTAGTCATCTTAGACTTCATTCGATTTTGTTAATATATTTTCATTTCTGAGTTTTTCCTTTTGTATTTATGTATTGATAAGTCTTGTTGACTTGAATAATTTTGATTTATTTAATTAAGACTTCCGCTGTTTGATTTATATTCATTATGTATGTTCTGATATGACACCATACTGTGATACTTCTACCCTTATCGGGTTGGGGTGTTACAATTATGGTATCGAGCCTGTGCTTACTTACTTGTAGTCGGGACTGTGACATATGGACCCCGAGATTTGACCCGTAGAGCTTAGGTTTGACCCGTGAGGACTTGGGTAGACATTAGCTTCGCTTTTTTCGATCTTTTCCGATTCTTTTGATATTCGCCTGTGTTTGACTTGATGTTCTTTTGTCTTGTTGATTCAACCTTCTTCTTTTCGCATTTTGTTATTCTATCTTCGCGCATTCCTTTATCGATCGTTTAGATGGAGACTACTCATGGAGTCGAAGGTGATGGTACCGACCGTGTTGCCGCATGCAGTCGAATGGAGAGGGTCGTGAAGCGGCTTTAACCGATCGCAATCTTCGCCAGAGACATCGTGGATGTCTTTGGAGGAGCTGGACGAATCAACCGAGGCGCAAAGACGGAGACAATATTCAACTGGTGGACACTTGGAAGAAGTACAGCGAAGAAGTATGACCGGCGTATTTAGTTATGCGGTGAAACTACTACCAAGATTCGGGCATATTGTGGTCAATAGTCCAACCGTTGAGATGCTGAGGAGATTCATTTGCTTCATATGATTAGGCGCGCTTGAATGATGGAGTCCTAGGGCATGGTTTTTCGGTGTTACTACGACCTCGCGTTGTGTTCTAAATCCCTTGAATAAATTTTGTTCTCTTTGAATGATTTTCCGTTCTGCATAAATTCTGTATATGTTGGATGATTGTTTTGTTCTGGGAGATTTGACGAACTGTGGAAGACCTGATGCTATTTTTGACGTGTTTCAGTTCGATGGTACTTTCTATGTTCCGTTACATATTCTGGTCCTCTAATTTCGAATCCGTTAGTGATGATTGTTTCGGACCAACCCTAAGATGTAGAATGGACCGTTAGGTGGTTGATAGGATTGATTTTCACGACTTGAGATAAAGTATGGTCATCATGAGGTATACTCATATGATCTTTGGTATTATGACGCCATTAACGGATAATACTTACATCATATGACGTACCCTCATTGTGATCATAGGATGTCTCGAGGAGTGCCTTAGAGCTTAGAATTTCTGGCACCTGATTAAGATTGTTTGAGTTAGCAAGACCTTGGGATCATTATGCCTATACGTTTGATCTATCTTCATCGATATACGATTGATACGTTTGAATTCTTGGCACGCGTTCATCTCTGTAAAGTCCTACCGTTTGATCTCTGTTACCCTTATTTCGTTGTAATATGGTATGTCTATGCTGTTTTCATTCGTGTTCGTTTGAATTTTCGAGGACGAAAATTTTTTTTTAGAGGGGAAGAATTGTAAAACCCTTAAATCGTTAACGCATTTAAAAGACTATTATACCCCTCAAGTAATAATCTGTAAAATGAAACAAGATCAATAACCGCTAACTATTAAATGATAAATGATCTACATGGAACACTTGGAAATAAAACTTACAAATAAACATATAGCACATTAGATGTTACAAGTACATTTACAAGACAATAAATAAAATGTTACCAAGTTAATTTTGGAAAATAAATAAACTTATGATTTGGTCTCATTGACTTCTTTCCCCCCTTCGGCTGAAATCACACGTCTCACTCCCACATTTTCCTCCTAAAATAACTCACCAAATCACATTTAAAATCATCCTATATCCCATTCAATTATTCATCTTAAAACCCTACTTAAACATAAAGTGACAAACCCAAAACTTCTCATCCCATTCGAAATTCAAAGCAAGGAGGAGTGTTTCCAAGAAGGTTATGATCGTTGATACTAAGCGTAGGTGGTGCTAGGTTGAAGGAGGAGCCTTGGTCGTGGTTTATTTGTGGCGTCGTGGGTTTTAGTTCTTGTCGTGGGTTTCCTAAGCCAAGAAGGCTGTGTCGTGAGTCTCGGTTCCTGGATTCTTGGTCCTTATCTCGTCTCACATCAAAGGTAAGCGTATCATGAACTTTACTCCTTTTCTTCGTCATTATGTTGTGTCAAATCGAGTTTATCTTGCCATCTGAATGCATGTTCACGAAAGAAACATTGTCATGAAAGGTTAACTATATTGCATATGGAATGATAAGCTCTTAACACATTGAATAATAACACTTTATCACATGAAATCATGTCTTGTATATATCGAATGTAAATCTTTATAAATCTGTTTCTGGCCCATCTTATACACGACCATACATATAGTTTATTTATCATAATATGGAGTTAAAACAAGGGTATAGTGTTTAATCTCTTTGCATGTCCTTGTCTTTTGATTCTTGCCGGGGCTCTAACAATGTACATGCATTATAATCAAATATAACTTCACATGAAATAACAAAACACATATGTCGATCTTGTGTCTGTTTTGGATCCTTCGAACCAGTTGTTATATACGCCTAATGATCCGGTTTATTTAAGGTTCTGATATGATCTTGTACGCGATTAAAAACTAGAAACTCTAAGGATCTGTGAACTCGTGATTGTATGGGTGTTGTATGTGTCATTTGTGTGCTTGCGTGGGTGATTTTACATGGAGTATATGAGTGTCGGTTTATTGTGTTGTGTGTGTTAAAATGGTCATTTCGTCTTGTATATGTAATCACGTTTTTAAAAATGGAATCATGCATGATCATTAATATATAAACGTGTGAACCTGTGTGTGTGAGTTGAACTAAATGAGCTTAACGTGAGAATTTAGCTGTTTTGAAATCGTTGTGCAAGGTTAAATGGGGGTATGTTCGAGGGTGATCGCGGGTTTAATGGGTAAAGTGTATGGGTTTTTGAAAGTGTGTCTGTAACTCGAGTGGGGTTAATAGTCACGGTGTTTAATTTGTCGTGTCGGTTAGTCGCTTAAACCGCGAACGAGGTTAAGTTATCATGTCGAAATGAAGTGTGAATCAAGTTGCATGGTAAAATGAGTTTTCTAAAATGTACGAGTAAGCCTAGTATGGTCGCATGTAAATATTTAAATATTTTCACTTTCAACCCTCATATTTAAGAATTGTCACATGCAAACCTTGAACTATTATTATTGACACATTATACCTTAGACTATCTAAATAATAATATTGAGTTTTATGTTTAAAATACTTGTCATAATAAACCCTAAACTTTGATAAGTTACACTTTAAACCCTAAATTATGATAAGTTGTTATATTTAACTCTAAAAATATTAATACGATTGATATAATCAATAAAACCGTTATGACTTAAATGAGCTAATAAGTATTATACGAACCGTAATTCGTGTAGATTCATTGAAGGAGATGTGAAGTTGTGTCTTCGTGTTCATTCATTCGTTTGCTTTCTTTTCATTTGGCGTTAAGGTACAGATATTCTATCCCTTTTCAGTAGGGGTTTCTCATGATTCGTTTACATCTTTCGATATTGGTTTTGAACTGTTATCCTTTGCTCTGAGCCTTTTATTTAAGGTTTCCCTATAACTTTGCTATGCTCCCTTTGATTGAATCTCCTATGTGAACTGTTTGATATGAACCTCGATATGAACCTATGATATGGACTTTTATATGAACCTTCCGATTTTGAACCTTTGATATGCACTTTGATTATGAACTTTGCTATGGACTTTGATATGAACCTTTGATATGAATCATTTTGATATGACCTTGCCTTGACTGTCGGTTTGAGACCCGAGCTATCACTAGGCATGGGGTTCCATGTCCGTGTCATTGATGCACCAATGGCATGACTCTAGTGTGTCGAGTGATGTTACACCGTCCCCTTTCATATCTCGATTATGAGCTCGATATATATTGTATGGCCACTATCTCGTCTGCAGGGCGTATGGATGCATCCTAGATTTGTTCTCATTATCCGATATGTTATGATTTGTCCGTGAATGATGTCGGTGTAATACGCGTCTTCACAACTGGGAGCCGATCACTCCATGTCTGTTATATCCGCTATGGTTACTATTGGTTACTACAGTTACTATGGATATATGATTTGATTTGTTTTGTTGGCTCGTGGTGGATAACTCGACCCTTTTCCTATGTTTCATTTACCTACTCTATTCCTTTGATATACTGTGATTTATTGGTGACTTCCCTTACTTTGTTCTCGATTCAAGATATTATTATTGTATCGTTATATCCGCTCTTGGGCTTTTAAGCTCACCGCATTTCTTTCCTGCGGCGGTACATAAGCTAGGAGTCGGGATTGTTTGGGTTTGAGAGATGAGTGATATAGAGACCATGCCTAGTCATCTTAGACTTCATTCGATTTTGTTAATATATTTTCATTTCGAGTTTTCCTTTTGTATTTATGTATTGATAAGTCTTGTTGACTTGAATAATTTTGATTTATTTAATTAAGACTTCATTGCTTGATTTATATTCATTATGTATGTTCGATATGACACCATCTTGTGATACTTCTACCCTTATCGGGTTGGGGTGTTACAATTATGGTATCGAGCCTGTGTTTACGACTTGTAGTCGGGACCGTGACATATGGACCCCGTGATTTGACCCGTAGAGCTTAGGTTTGACTGTGAGGACTTGGGTAGACATTAGGCTCGCTTTTTTCGATCTTTCCGATTCTTTTGATATTCGCCCGTGTTTGACTTGATGTTCTTTGTGTCACGATTCAACCTTCTTCTTTCGCATTTTGTTATTCTATCTTCGCGCATTCCTTTATCGATCGCTTAGATGGAGACTACTCATGGAGTCGGTGATGGTCTTGACCGTGTTGCCGCAAGCGCTTTTCGAAATGGAGAGGGTCGTGAAGCGGTCGCACCGATCGCAATCTTCTTCCGGAGACATCGGGATGTCTTTGGAGGGAGCCGGACGAATCAACCAGAGGCGCAAAGCGGAGACAATATTCAACGGTGGACACTTGGAAGAAGTACGAGCGTAAGAAGTATGACCGCGACTTTAGTTATGCGGTGAAACTACTACCAAGATTCGGGCATATTGTGGTCAATAGTCCAACCGTTGAGATGTCGAGGAGATTCATTTGCTTTATATGATTAGGCGCTTGAATGATGGAGTCCTAGGGCATGGTTTTTCGTGTTACTACGACCTCGCGTTGTGTTCTAAATCCTTGAATAAATTTTGTTCTCTTTGAATGATTTTCCGTTCTGCATAAATTCTGTATATGTTGGATGATTGTTTTGTTCTGGGAGATTTGACGAACTGTGGAAGACCTGATGCTATTTTTGACGTGTTTCAGTTCGATGGTACTTTCTATGTTCCGTTACATATTCTGGTCCTCTAATTTCGAATCCGTTAGTGATGATTGTTTCGGACCAACCCTAAGATGTAGAATGGACCGTTAGGTGGTTGATAGGATTGATTTTCACGACTTGAGATAAAGTATGGTCATCATGAAGGTATACTCATATGATCTTTGGTATTATGACGCCGCCAACGTGATAATACTTACATCATATGACGACCTCATTGTGATCATAGGATGTCTCGAGGAGCCTTAGAGCTTAGAATTTCTCGCACCCGATTAAGATTGTTTGAGTTAGCAAGACCTTGGGATCATTATGCCTATACGTTTGATCTATCTTCATCGATATACGATTGATACGTTTGAATTCTTGGCACGCGTTCATCTCTGTAAAGTCCTACCGTTTGATCTCTGTTACCCTTATTTCGTTGTAATATGGTATGTCTATGCTGTTTTCATTCGTGTTCGTTTGAATTTTCGAGGACGAAAATTTTTTTTAGAGGGGAAGAATTGTAAAACCCTTAAATCGTTAACGCATTTAAAAGACTATTATACCCCTCAAGTAATAATCCGTAAAATGAAACAAGATCAATAACTTCGCTAACTATTAAATGATAAATGATCTACATGGAACACTTGGAAATAAAACTTACAAATAAACATATAGCACATTAGATGTTACAAGTACATTTACAAGACAATAAATAAAATGTTACCAAGTTAATTTTGGAAAATAAATAAACTTATGATTTGGTCTCATTGACTTCTTTCCCCCCTTCGGCTGAAATCACACGTCTCACTCCCACATTTTCCTCCTAAAATAACTCACCAAATCACATTTAAAATCATCCTATATCCCATTCAATTATTCATCTTAAAAACCCTACTTCTCTAAACATAAAGTGACGGCAAAACCCAAAACTTCTCATCCCATTCGAAATTCAAAGCAAGGAGGAGTGTTTCCAAGAAGGTTATGATCGTTGATACTAAGCGTAGGTGGTGCTAGGTTGAAGGAGGGAGCCTTGGTCGTGGTTTATTTGTGGCCGTCGTGGGTTTTAGTTCTTGTCGTGGGTTTCCTAAGCCAAGAAGGCTGTGTCGTGAGTCTCGGTTCCTGGATTCTTGGTCCTTATCTCGTCTCACATCAAAGGTAAGCGTATCATGAACTTTACTCCTTTTCTTCGTCATTATGTTGTGTCAAATCGAGTTTATCTTGCCATCTGAATGCATGTTCACGAAAGAAACATTGTCATGAAAGGTTAACTATATTGCATATGGAATGATAAGCTCTTAACACATTGAATAATAACACTTTATCACATGAAATCATGTCTTGTATATATCGAATGTAAATCTTTATAAATCGTTTCGCCCATCTTATACGACCATACATATAGTTTATTTATCATAATATGGAGTTAAAACAAGGGTATAGTGTTTAATCTCTTTGCATGTCCTTGTCTTTTGATTCTTTGTCGTGGGGCTCTAACAATGACATGCATTATAATCAAATATAACTTCACATGAAATAACAAAACACATATGTCGATCTTGTATACTTTTGGATCCTTGAACCAGCTTGTTATATCGCCTAATGATCCGGTTTATTTAAGGTTACGATATGATCTTGTACGCGATTAAAACTAGAAACTCTAAGGATCCGTGAACTCGTGATTGTATGGGTGTTGTATGTGTCATTTGTGTGCTTGTGGGTGATTTTACATGGAGTATATGAGTGTCGGTTTATTGTGTTGTGTGTGTTAAAATGGTCATTTCGTCTTGTATATGTAATCACGTTTTTAAAAATGGAATCATGCATGATCATTAATATATAAACGTGTGAACCTGTGTGTGTGAGTTGAACTAAATGAGCTTAACGTGAGAATTTAGCTGTTTTGAAATCGTTGTGCAAGGTTAAATGGGGGTATGTTCGAGGGTGATCGCGGGTTTAATGGGTAAAGTGTATGGGTTTTTGAAAGTGTGTCGGGTAACTCGAGTCGGGGGTTAATAGTCACGGGTGTTTAATTTGTCGTGTCGGTTAGTCGTTTAAACCGCGAACGAGGGTTAAGTTATCATGTCGAAATGAAGTGTGAATCAAGTTGCATGGTAAAATGAGTTTTCTAAAAATGTACGAGTAAGCCTAGTATGGTCGCATGTAAATATTTAAATATTTTCACTTTCAACCCTCATATTTAAGAATTGTCACATGCAAACCTTGAACTATTATTATTGACACATTATACCTTAGACTATCTAAATAATAATATTGAGTTTTTATGTTTAAAATACTTGTCGCAATAAACCCTAAACTTTGATAAGTTACACTTTAAACCCTAAATTATGATAAGTTGTTATATTTAACTCTAAAAATATTAATACGATTGATATAATCAATAAAACCGTTATGACTTAAATGAGCTAATAAGTATTATACGAACCGTAATTCGTGTAGATTCATTGAAGGAGATGTGAAGTTGTGTCTTCGTGTTCATTCATTCGTTTGCTTTCTTTTCATTTGGCGTTAAGGTACAGATATTCTATCCCTTTTGGTAGGGTTTCTCATGATTCGCTTACATCTTCGATATTGGTTTTGAACTGTTATCCTTTGCTCTGAGCCTTTTATTTAAGGTTTCCCTATAACTTTGCTATGCTCCCTTTGATTGAATCTCCTATGTGAACTGTTTGATATGAACCTCTGATATGAACCTATGATATGGACTTTTATATGAACCTTCTGATTTTGAACCTTTGATATGCACTTTGATTATGAACTTTTGCTATGGACTTTGATATGAACCTTTGATATGAATCATTTTGATATGACCTTGCCTTGACACGCCGATTTGAGACCCGAGCTATCACTAGGCATGGGGTTCCATGTCCGTGTCATTGATGCACCAATGGCATGACTCTAGTGTGTATGAGTGATGTTACACACGTCCCTTCATTGTCGATTATGAGCTCGATATATATTGTATGGCCACTATCCGTCATAGGGCGTATGGATGCATCCTAGATTTGTTCGTCATCCGATATGTTATGATTTGTACGGTGAATGATGTCGTGTGCAATCTGCGTCTTCACAACTGGAGCCGATTACTCCATGTCTCATTATATCGCTATGGTTACTATTGGTTACTAGGTGCTACTATGGATATATGATTTGATTTGTTTTGTTGGCTCGTGGTGGATAATCGACCCTTTTCCTATGTTTCATTTACCTACTCTATTCCTTTGATATACCGTATTTATTGGTGACTTCCCTTACTTTGTTCTCGTTCAAGATTATTATTATTGTATCGTTATATCATTCTTTGGGCTTTTTAAGCTCAGCCGCATTTCTTTTCCTGCGGCAGGTACATAAGCTAGGAGCTGGGGATTGTTTGGGTTTGAGAGATGAGCTGATATAGAGACCATGCCTAGTCATCTTAGACTTCATTCGATTTTGTTAATATATTTTCATTTCTGAGTTTTTCCTTTTGTATTTATGTATTGATAAGTCTTGTTGACTTGAATAATTTTGATTTATTTAATTAAGACTTCCGCTGTTTGATTTATATTCATTATGTATGTTCTGATATGACACCATACTGTGATACTTCTACCCTTATCGGGTTGGGGTGTTACAATTATGGTATCGAGCCAGTTTACGACTTGTAGTCGGGACTCGTGACATATGGACCCCGTGATTTGACCCGTAGAGCTTAGGTTTGACTGTGAGGACTTGGGTAGACATTAGGCTTGCTTTTTTTCGATCTTTTCCGATTCTTTTGATATTCGTCCGTGTTTGACTTGATGTTCTTTTGTCTTCGATTCAACCTTCTTCTTTTCGCATTTTGTTATTCTATCTTGGCGCATTCCTTTATCGATCGTTTAGATGGAGACTACTCATGGAGTCGAAGGTGATGGTCTTGACCACGTGTTCTTTGCATTTAGCTTCGGTGGAGAGGGTCGTGAAGCGTCGCACCGATCTAATCTTCTTCCGAGACATCGGGATCTTCTTGGAGGAGCGGACGAATCAACCAGGCGAAAGACGGAGACAATATTCAACTGGTGGACACTTGGAAGAAGTACGAGCAGAAGAAGTATGACCGGCGTACTTTAGTTATGCGGTGAAACTACTACCAAGATTCGGGCATATTGTGGTCAATAGTCCAACCGTTGAGATGCTGAGGAGATTCATTTGCTTCATATGATTAGGCGCGCTTGAATGATGGAGTCCTAGGGCATGGTTTTTCGGTGTTACTACGACCTCGCGTTGTGTTCTAAATCCCTTGAATAAATTTTGTTCTCTTTGAATGATTTTCCGTTCTGCATAAATTCTGTATATGTTGGATGATTGTTTTGTTTCGGGAGATTTGACGAACTGTGGAAGACCTGATGCTATTTTTGACGTGTTTCATTCGATGGTACTTTCTATGTTCGTTACATATTACGGTCCTCTAATTTGAATCCGTTAGTGATGATTGTTTCGGACCAACCCTAAGATGTAGAATGGACCGTTAGGTGGTTGATAGGATTGATTTTCACGACTTGAGATAAAGTATGGTCATCATGAAGGTATACTCATATGATCTTTGGTATTATGACGCTTAACAACGTGATAATACTTACATCATATGACGTACCTCATTGTGATCATAGGATGTCTCGAGAGAGCCTTAAACTTAAATTTCCGCACCGATTAAGATTGTTTGAGTTAGCAAGACCTTGGGATCATTATGCCTATCGTTTGATCTATCTTCATCGATATACGATTGATCGTTTGAATTCTTGCGCGTTCATCTCAGAAGTCCTACCGTTTGATCTCTCGCTACCCTTATTTCGTTGTAATATGGTATGTCTATCTTGTTTTCATTCAGTATTCGTTTGAATTTTCGAGACGAAAATTTTTTTAGAGGGAAGAATTGTAAAACCCTTAAATCGTTAACGCATTTAAAAGACTATTATACCCCTCAGTAATAATCCGTAAAATGAAACAAGATCAATAACCCGCTAACTATTAAATGATAAATGATCTACATGGAACACTTGGAAATAAAACTTACAAATAAACATATAGCACATTAGATGTTACAAGTACATTTACAAGACAATAAATAAAATGTTACCAAGTTAATTTTGGAAAATAAATAAACTTATGATTTGGTCTCATTGACTTCTTTCCCCCCTTCGGCTGAAATCACACGTCTCACTCCCACATTTTCCTCCTAAAATAACTCACCAAATCACATTTAAAATCATCCTATATCCCATTCAATTATTCATCTTAAAAACCCTACTTCTCTAAACATAAAGTGACGGCAACCCAAAATTTCCTCATTCCATTCGAAATTCAAAGCAAGGAGGAGTGTTCCCAAGAAGGTCGTGATCGTTGATACTAGGCGTAGGTGGTGCTAGGTTGAAGGAGGGAGCCTTGGTCGTGGGTTATTTGTGGCTGTCGTGGGTCTTAATCCTCATCGCGGGTTTCCTAAGCCAAGAAGTCTGTCGTCAGTCTTGGTTCCTTGATTCTTGGTCCTTATCTCGTCACACATCAAGGGTAAGCGTATCATGAACTTTACTCCTTTTCTTCGTCATTATGTTGTGTCAAATCGAGTTTATCTTGCCATCTGAATGCATGTTCACGAAAGAAACATTGTCATGAAAGGTTAACTATATTGCATATGGAATGATAAGCTCTTAACACATTGAATAATAACACTTTATCACATGAAATCATGTCTTGTATATATCGAATGTAAATCTTTATAAATCTGTTTCTGGGCCATCTTATACACGACCATACATATAGTTTATTTATCATAATATGGAGTTAAAACAAGGGTATGGTGTTTAATCTCTTTGCATGTCCTTGTCTTTTGATTGCTGTCGTGGGGCTCTAACAACAGACATGCATTATAATCAAATATAACTTCACATGAAATAACAAAACACATATGTCGATCTTGTGTCTGTTTTGGATCCTTGAACCGATTGTTATATCGCCTAATGATCCGGTTTATTTAAGGTTCGATATGATCTTGTACGCGATTAAAACTAGAAACTCTAAGGATCCGTGAACTCGTGATTGTATGGGTGTTGTATGTGTCATTTGTGTGCTTGCGTGGGTGATTTTACATGGAGTATATGAGTGTCGGTTTATTGTGTTGTGTGTGTTAAAATGGTCATTTCGTGCCTTGTATATGTAATCACGTTTTAAAAATGGAATCATGCATGATCATTAATATATAAGCGTGTGAACTGTGTGTGAGTTGAACTAAATGAGCTTAACGTGAGAATTTAGTGTTTGAAATCGTTGTGCAAGGTTAAATGGGGTATGTTCGAGGGTGATCGCGGGTTTAATGGGTAAAGTGTATGGGTTTTGAAAGTGTGTCGGTAACTCGAGTCGGGGTTAATAGTCACGGGTGTTTAATTTGTCGTGTCGGTTAGTCGTTTAAACCATGACGAGGTTAAGTTATCATGTCGAAATGAAGTGTGAATCAAGTTGCATGGTAAAATGAGTTTTCTAAAATGTACGAGTAAGCCTAGTATGGTCGCATGTAAATATTTAAATATTTTCACTTTCAACCCTCATATTTAAGAATTGTCACATGCAAACCTTGAACTATTATTATTGACACATTATACCTTAGACTATCTAAATAATAATATTGAGTTTTATGTTTAAAATACTTGTCGAATAAACCCTAAACTTTGATAAGTTACACTTTAAACCCTAAATTATGATAAGTTGTTATATTTAACTCTAAAATATTAATACGATTGATATAATCAATAAAACCGTTATGACTTAAATGAGCTAATAAGTATTATACGAACCGTAATTCGTGTAGATTCATTGAAGGAGATGTGAAGTTGTGTCTTCGTGTTCAATCATTCGTTTGCTTTCTTTGCATTTGGCGTTAAGGTACAGATATTCTATCCCTTTTCAGTAGGGGTTTCTCATGATTCGTTTACATCTTTCGATATTGGTTTTGAACTGTTATCCTTTGCTCTGAGCCTTTTATTTAAGGTTTCCCTATAACTTTGCTATGCTCCCTTTGATTGAATCTCCTATGTGAACTGTTTGATATGAACCTCTGATATGAACCTATGATATGGACTTTTATATGAACCTTCTGATTTTGAACCTTTGATATGCACTTTGATTATGAACTTTTGCTATGGACTTTGATATGAACCTTTGATATGAATCATTTTGATATGACCTTGCCTTGACCTGTCAGTTTGAGACCCGAGCTATCACTAGGCATGGGGGTTCCATGTCCGTGTCATTGATGCACCAATGGCATGACTCTAGTGTGTACGAGTGATGTTACACACCGTCCCTTTCATTATCGATTATGAGCTCGATATATATTGTATGGCCACTATCTCATCATAGGGCGTATGGATGCATCCTAGATTTGTTACATTATCGATATGTTATGATTTGTCGGTGAATGATGTCGGTGTGCAATACGCGTCTTCACAATCTGGAGCCGATCACTCCATATACATTATATACGCTATGGTTACTATTGGTTACTACTGGGCTACTATGGATATATGATTTGATTTGTTTTGTTGGCTCATGGTGGATATGCTGACCCTTTCCTATGTTTCATTTACCTACTCTATTCCTTTGATATACCAGATTTATTGGTGACTTCCTTACTTTGTTCTCGATTCGAGATTATTATTATTGTATCGTTATATCATTCCTTTGGGCTTTTAAGCTCACCGCATTTCTTTTCTGCGGCGGTACATAAGCTAGGAGCCGGGATTGTTTGGGTTTGAGAGATGAGTGATATAGAGACCATGCCTAGTCATCTTAGACTTCATTCGATTTTGTTAATATATTTTCATTTCGAAGTTTTTCCTTTTGTATTTATGTATTGATAAGTCTTGTTGACTTGAATAATTTTGATTTATTTAATTAAGACTTCCGCTGTTTGATTTATATTCATTATGTATGTTCTGATATGACACCATACTGTGATACTTCTACCCTTATCGGGTTGGGGTGTTACATTTTCTCTCTCTAGCTAGCCTAAAAAAATACACATCAAACACCATTATTGCCCACAACAACCCCTATCGCTTCCACCACCACAGCCCCCGTTACTACCGCCACCATGTGCCTCGCCCCATCTGTCGACAGTGAGGGTGGTTTCGTGTTTTTGGTGGTTTCCGATATGTTTTGTGGTTCTGGTATGTTTTTGGTTTAAAGATTTGTGAAGATCTGTAAAGATCTATCTCTTTTGGTAGTTTTGGTGTTCGGTGATTTTGTGTGTTTTGCTTTCGTTTGCATTATAGCTGAGTAGTAATGGGTTGTTTAGATCTTTAGATTTCGAGATGTGTTATGGTCTCACAAACTTTTGATCTTTTGAAAACTGTTGGCATATGAACATGATTTGAAGCTCATGATGAAACTATTATTTCGCAGGTTAATTTTCATCTTTTTTTAACTGGAGATATACACTCGCATTGTGCAAATGATAATTCACCAACCTACCTTGGTCTTGGATTTGTGTTTGCTTCTTTAAGTCTCATACGACATGTATCTTTTTTATTTATTCATTTATAAGAATTCTTGTGTGTCACGCTTATATGCATACGAATACCCAAAGTATAGCAGGAACTATTGTTGTTTCAAAAACTTCTATTTTCAGTTTTAGATCTATCAAAAACTTTTTTTTGTACTCAACATTGTTAATCTGTTTTATAATTAGATAGTATTTGGTTATCTACTGATGATTATATCGAACGTATATATGGAGATGGTCCAGTAACTCACATTCATGTGACTTACAAATTTGAAATCCTAATGTTTTGTTTTTATCTTCGGTTCGAAAATTCTGTCATATTCATTATACATGGTAAAGTATTATTCATTTTGTTTTGGTTAACCATGGTTTCCGACATTTTGCCTACTAATCCACGGTGTTTGAGCCCACCGCCACATAGTCCCTTTTCAGGAGATTGGCGCTTTTATTTGTGTGATGCTTATGAAAGATCTTGGATTTAATAAAAAGGGTTATATATGTGTTTGTCTATTGCTTAAAGCTTGGCTATGATGATTGCATAATCAGCGGGCGTATATTATGTAAGAATAAACGGATTGTATATTAGAAAGCAATCGTTTTAAATTTGTATCCCTGAAGAATCCTGAACAAATTTTGTTTTTACAAAAGTAAATGTTTTTAGAATTTTGAAGATAATGCGAATTTTGAGTTGTGTGTAGATTTGAAATTTGAATAATGTTAAAAGTAGATGTACTGTGAAAAAGTAAAAGCAAATTTACATGAAAATGAAAGATCTTGAAAACAACTTCAAAAAGTAAGGTGTACAGTCGAAAAATATGGTACTACCGAAAAATAGGGTACTATTATCAATAGTCAGAAAAAAGTAAAAGATATAAAGTGGTGTATTCTAGGTGCCTACAAAAAATTCAAACATATGGCATTTGAAGATCATTAGCACGTGAAGATTCTTATACGAATACATATCATAGTTTAAATATGAAGTCATTTAACTTTCATTTGAAAAATAGTTTATGAGAAGCCAACATTTACTAATAGTTTTCAGAAGTTTACAAAGTTAATGTTAGAGCATGTAACCAATGTTTGTTAAATTAATGTTTTAGTAAGGATTTAGTAGGTATACGTTCACTATAAAGAGATTTGTTTTGGTAAGCTTCGTTGTGTAGTTATGAGCTTAATTATTACATTTTGTTAAAGCTTTTGACGTACTACTTTTGGATGAATGGGTAAAACCAGTCCACTTACATTGATAAGCTCATTTTTCTATTTTATATGATGTTAAAATTTGTTGTTTAATTGCCGTACTTTTATTTGAATAAAGTTGTTGGGCTCGAGGTAAGTAATGGGCAAACCAAGAATATTTGAAGGGTTGAGTTATTAGGACCCCCTAGTTTTTTATTATGACTCTCTTAGTTTTTTTTTTTTTTTTTATTTTTTATTATTTTTTATTTTATAATTTTGTTTATATCAAAAGCTATAAACCCGAAAATGCGGAACTATAAATATAAAGTTTAATAAGCCAAACGCTTAAAAGCATCGAAATCTGAATGTAAACCGACAAAAAGCATGTTGTCTTGGAAAAGAGGGACAAAGGAATATTCCCATGATTTGACATCATAGGGAGGTTCCAATAATAGTAGGACCTATTTGAATAAGTCACGTGAATTTGAAATTGCAAAAGGACAACAAAGTAAAAGAAGCAGACAAACCGACAAAAAAATGGACAACTCATTTATTTGTAGCCACTAAATTACAAGTCAAGTTTTTGTTCAAAACATAAAATATAGTGTCATGATGATTACTTTATTAATAATGTGATGACACCAAATTTCGTTTAAGTATTTTATATCGACCTCCACGCTGAACCAATGATGGATTAACCAAAAGCTTAGAAAATATCACATTATTTTGACACACAAAAATTTGAAAACTATAGACCGCTGCTAATATCAAACATTTCAAATAAAAAAAATATTACCGGAAAATGATTCCTTTACGCTACAAAACAATTTGCTAAAAATTTTATTCGCCGTCAAAATTTGGTCGAAACAAGAAACCAAAGAATTAAACTAGAAAACATAACGTCTCAAGGAAGCTATTTATCGGTAAATATGTGTTGCCGCCACTATGTACCAATACCGGACCGGACCAACGTGTTCAACCGGGACCCAAGTCGCCCAGTTTCGGCTAACCAATTAAAGCCATCCGAAAGCGAACCGAGAGGACTCAGTAAAACCGATACAAAGCGGTGAATCGGGTCTCATCGAGATCTTTTCACGTTCTATTTTGAGCGTTATATGAAACATTTACCACAATATCGCATATCGTTAATTGTACGCCGCTAGGAACCGATGCCGCTAGGCACGGTACTCGTCTAGTATATATATATATATATATATATATATATATATATATATATATATATATATATATATATATATATACTAGTGTCAAAACCCTTCCGATGGACGGGTATGACTTGTGGTTTTTATTTTTAGGTTTTAGTAAAACCAATATATACTAAAAGTAATTAAAAGTTAAATTAAACAATTTACATCTATAATTGATGTTACCATAATCAATTGCTAAAGAAGATAATTCTATAATTGTATTTTTCTTATTAATTTTTTAGCTTCATGACCCGCCCGATGGGCGGGTTCGCTTCATAATATTGTTTGACAAAATTATATGCACGTAAAATAAATAATGAATAACGGCAAATATTTCAAATAAAAAATTAGAAACAAAAATATAGTGCTCATGTATTATATGTAAGAAAACAATAATAAGTATGACAACTAATCAATTACATGATGGTTATTCATATGCGAAATATAATTTCTTTGTACAAAACGTGTGTGTAGTTTGTGTATTCGACATCATGGTCACAATAAAGAACCTCCGAACCTTTTTACGTCTTGATTCTTGAAAACAGCCACACAAAGTTGCCCGTGTGAGAATACCGACCTTTGTAGAGATAGCCCAACTTACGATTCCACTTGAATGGCATCTTATTCGGATTTAGTAAAGTACCAAGAAACATTACCATGCCTACAACATGACCGTATGTATAGCTTACCAATGTAGGGAATAAAGCTAATTAGTATGGGGAAGAAACGCTTGGAACTTTGATCCTTATAATGCTCTTATAAAACTATTCACAAGTCCCTAGAGAAATGATTAAGATTGTCATTTTCAATTATGAGCATCACTGACATGCTCCTCGAGTAGTGATACAAAAATGTTCCATGCTAGCTTCCATTCATTAATACATTCTAAAATGTCAAATAATGTATATAGTAAAAACCTATAAAATACTACTGCTTACATTGGTATATATAGCTCATTTACGGCTGTATTTTACCTTGAAGCAAAGTGAAAATTAGAACCAAGAGAACCAATGGTGGTTACATAAATCAGTGCAGCTACCATCAAACAAAATAATACGATCATCAACGTCCTTACTGTAACTCCCAATAAATGTTGTTGTTGCTCCCACGATCGCTTAGAAGTTGAACTAAATTAGTGCGAAATCCAAATGTTGATATAAAAGTTCACACTAATTCCTGTGGAGTTGTTGAACAAAAAATTTCATCTTTGCTAGTTGAATAATCTATTTTAACGAATCAAAATGTTCTAACAAAAAAATAACAGCTTTACTTTTTTTGCCGAATACAAAACGAACAATAGAGACTTCGTGTGTGTATGTGATTGTGTACATGATTATCACCACATACATATGGTATCTGAAAATGAAGCATCACTTACTTTGAACATCGCATAGTTAAATAGATTTCTAACCTGATGTAGTGGCAATCAAATCAAAATGTTAGGATCCAACCACAACTGCTAAACCTATCGGTATGTCCTTTTAACTCTAGTTATTTAACGTTACTTTGCAGCAAATCAAAACAACACCTGTCAATTTTTCATGCAAACCAAATAGACACCTAAAATTTTAATGAATAATCTGTTTTTAAAGAGGTGTTTAGTATTTGGTTCGTAATCATGTGATATGAGATTATTATAGTATATCGGACACGCATATAGGAACCCATCCAAATAGAATTAAGGATTGTTGACTAAAGTTTAATCGTCTAGACGCAAGGACTCAAACATCTTTCAAAACCAAATTTTACAGTAACTTTAAATTTCAGCAAACCAAGATTTTTGGACTGAGCACAAGTTTAGTTCTGTTTGGGCAAAAAAATCTATTAGAGGTTGTTTCGACATAAAAAATGTTGTATGGTTGTTTGACAGAAAACTACATTTAAAGACTCTTTGGATATAAAAACGGCTTTATTGGCTGTTTAGTCAAAAAATGCGTTAAGGGGTGTTAGGATAAAAATAAGTGTAAGGTTTGTTCGGATGGAAACAACTTCAATGGTTGTTGGACATAAACAAATTTATATGTTTGTCATAGTTTTGGATCACTTTAACTCAAATTCTTTCATAGTCTTATAAAGCCGGGACAACTAATTTGGGACAATTTCTCATTAAAGGATGAGGACTAAAGTTTAATAATCTACACGCATAGGTTCGGGGTCCTACAAAAAATTTCAATTAGCAATCCCAAATAGTCCCTATAAGGAGTTATTGTGATAAGTAATACCAAACAGCCTTATAAAAGTTTAAATAAGAACTCCCAAAGAGCCCGAAAAAATTGTTATTCTAATAGCATACAAATTGAAACTCAAGCAATGGTTTAGTACTTGATCAAAATCTGCATGATCTTTTTAATCTACACTATACAGTACATGGTTAACCTCATCTTATTCATCCATGAGATTCTATCATCAGCAAAGAGCCTGGTGTACAACCAATGTTGATTCAATGGGGTTTCATATACGGTAAAAATTTTCTTATATATATAGTTGTTCTCGAGCAAGAACCGTAAAGGTCAGGGTGTAAAAATTCTATAAGGTAGTGAAAATAAGAGTGCCACTTAATAATGCACAAAAAAAAAAAAAAAAAAAAAAGCTGAATTGGTATTGCCAAATGTTATACTTATATTTTGCGACCACCTAAACAAAAAACTAAGCCTGTGATGAAGTGCGGCTACAAACTACCCTTGTTCTATCACAAATATATATGGATTAAAAGGAAAGGCACTTGGAACTAACCAGATACTCCGATGTCGAAATGGAAAAAGGCTTGGTATATACGTTAATCTCTTTTAAATTTGTGCCTGTACAACATCGCAGTTACATATATCTACATCAGCTTGAAACATTGTATAACACTAAACTATATTAAAAGGAAAGTGATATAAGGCATATGCAACTTATAAACACATAAACGAAGAACTTACGGTTTCCATGAGTTGCTTCACATCTATTACAATAAGCTTGAAACTGAGCCTAGTGTGTTCTGTATTTAGTTCCTCCTAAATGATTGAACCACTTTTATCTAGGTTAATATTAATTGACATTGCTTTTGGACCTTTAATGTGTGTCAATTTGCAAGGTCTACTGAGAAAGTTGTTTACAACCAACTAACTTACAATAATCAAGATTCATTATGTTAGCCTACTTTAGTTATTGGCAACTGTATATATTTCGACAACAATTTGACTTGCCTCACAATTTCGGCTGCAGCCGCCATTGTATAGCGTTTTGTTAAGGAATAAGCACAATTCCATAGTTTTGGATATGAAGGTATCTCCAAAGAAAAAGACTGTATATCTATATGTGCCAGTGCAAAACATTCTGCATTAAATCAAATAAAAATAACTGATAAACACATGTTCTTTTCCTGAGTCACACTATCCCCAACGCTACAAAATATCGATTTGTAAAGTTTCACTATTCGATAATTTAGATGTTTGACTAACATTCAAACCTTTAGAGGTTAAAAGATTGATAGAATAAGGGTTAATTCGATACACTTAATGATAAACATCAGTGACAGATAAGCTATTGCAAATAAAGCTCGCATTGCCCCAAGTTAACACTTACCAACTTTGCATAAGCCAAAGAGTCGATAAAATAAAAATTATCATTGGCAATGGCTGATAATGCATGGATGTATATGCAACATTGTCACCAAAAACGCCAGTACTAACATATCAATTAACAATAATGATTTTAAAAATATTCAGTAAATAGCAGCATTTGATATACAAAAAAGTTACTGGACATCTTACGAATCAACAACTTAAAAAACTTGAATTATTGTGTACTCTATGAAGGGAAAGAAGAAAGAGGCATCTCACCAACAACCTAAAACTATAATGTATCTCAATATATATCCCCTTGGTTATACCAGTTATATATTGAACTCATTTTATGCATAAACTATAATGTATCTCAATCATTTATGCATATTATTCATTATGAAGCAAAAGTTACTAAATTAATACCGTACAATTTATATCTTTGAAATAATGCAAAAGAGTAAAAGCATCTATAGAAGCATACCCATGAAAGTTGGCCTGGTGGCGCGGGTGCTGAAGTTAACCCTAACTCCACATGCTCCCCTGATATTGCTTCTTTCCATCCTGCAGGTATGAAAGCAATCACCAAGGCTAGTCAGACATCACTTTATGTGAGAACATTGGCCAACAAATCATCTCAGTTGAATCATAACGGTTACACAACAAATGTTAGACACTCAAACATTTGATTATTATAACTTAGTACGGCATAAGCACATCCAAAATTTCAATGACTATTTTATACAACATGTTCAATCGAAATGCTTTTACCCACTATGATAATCATATATGCAGTATGATCTGGTTTCCGAGCTGAATTGATAACTTCAATCACATAAAATATCATCAAGACGCACCAAAAATTAAAAATTTACATAAAAACACAATAAAACTAAAATCTTAAGAATAGCAGAGCAAGAAACTGATGTTGATTACATCTGGGTCATTTCATCTCTTAAACTCCCTAAATACTCAATCGGCTAAACTGCTTAAACACTAAAACAACAACGAATAATCTAGTTAAACATATCAGATCTAATTTTATTGCATGTACAAAAAGCAAACCCCAAAGACCCTCTAATTTTAAAGAGCATGAAAGTAGGTACTTTTATACTCCAACATGAAGGGTTGACCGATCACCTTTATCATCGTAAATTTACCTACATGTACTAAAACATAGGAAAAACAAACATGAGTCGTTTCTTAATATTTTGTTTAAGTATTTTCAGGTGATACAAAGCAAGGTCTTTACCAAACACTATAGGGTATTCAAGCAACTGTTCAAAATGGGTAGCTAGGAGCAGCTCATATGGTTGCCACAAAAACCTATAATCAAAATGTGCATTTGTCGACCACATGGTTTTTGAATATTATCTTGCTGGAACAATGTTACAAAACATGCTCAAGTGACTAATCAAGTATGGGTCTTAAATATCATATCTACCATTGAGCATTTTAGTCGTATTTCTCCATCTACTTGAGAAGTAAATCTTAAACACTGATGATATGACTAAATAAAGTTTAAACCTACATGCAGTACAATAATATTTAGTCAAATTATAATAACTTTCACTGTTTTGGCTGCTCGACCCATTTGTAAATCGATTGATAAGGACCTTATTAGTTTTAGGTGTTTACGAATAGGGATGAAAAGAGACTGACTTTTGATCATGTATGCCCTTCATGAGTGTCTTCTTGAGCTTCACAAACAATAAAGGTAACTAATGCCATGTAACTAATGGCATAACTAATAATGTCACGTTATCAGCATGGGTAACTATGTTATCAAAAATTTTTGCCATAATCATGGCATAATGATGGTATATTTAATTTCGTTCTGCAAAACACATTTACTTTCTAACCTCTTTCATTCTTCATATAAGAAAACTTGCTTTATATAAGAAAACTTGCTTTATATAAGAAAACTTGATAGATGTTTACACAACACCTAACATCTTCATGGACAAAAATAGAAGCCAAAGTAGCTATATTCACCGGTGGGGAAAGCGGCATAACAATTTGATGTTCCACGATTTCATGTTCTTCTAATGCACGTTGGGCCGTAATTTCTTCCTAACACACAAATAAATTTCAATCAGTGATAATGCAAATAAAGATGTGGTTTCATATTCTAAGTGAAAACCTGTGTTTTCGCGTACGGAAAAGACTATGAGGATGCAATTTAACTGTTGATAACCGAAATATATTCCAAAGGTTAATATAAATATCTACCTGGGAACTCAAAGCCTCGAGCTTTCATCATAAGTGCCATGCACATACCTTCAAGTCGAAAAAGATCCGGTATTAATACGGATAACCACATTTGCATCCGTTTTTCAACAGAAAGCCCACATCATACTTTTCTTTAACCTGCTTAGTTTGTGAATTTTGGCAAAAAGGCCATATGAAGAAGCACATGCATAATAGGTTATTTCAACCACAAAATATCGAGAAGCTTTCAAATAAGGTTTCTGAAAAACCTTGAAAGTGCTAAATAACAGGTACTAAACTCGCCAAGGAAACCTGCCAAAACACCCCTATAACAGGTAAAAAGGTCACCTGGAAGACTGAAGACATTTCTCGTATAATTCCTTCCATACCAGATTTACCCAACCTGTTCAAAAGTCCTGAAAAAGAAATAAAGAATTAACACAGCTAACCAATCAAAAGCTAACCTTTAGAACATCCTTTACACCCAATACATTTTGCCCACTTACTCTCTTATTTGAATCTGTAGAAACTAAGCTTACCTTTTTCAGTTACGAACATGATAGTTCATACGAACCAATAAGTATTGTAGTATATATGTCTTATATTCTATTATTTTGTGAATTGCCAATCACGTCTGGAGTCTCTACCCTAGTAGGGGTGCTGAATAAGGAAAACAAGTAAATGTATAACCATTCAATGAGACTAAGAAGATGAACACATGATTACATGTGTAGGTGGAAATATCAACTCACTTATGTACCGATTTTGTTTCATCTTTAATTGGTATATTGGTAAAATATTAACAATGGCTTAAATGGGAAAAAGAACAAACGGATCAATAGTAGCACAACGTACATATAATAGTTGTAAGAACGGAGGCTATATGTAACTATATGAGTTTCAGACATTAAGATACATGATAAGTTAAAAAAAACGAACAGTATGACATCCGAGACACAATGAACCAATCTGACGTGCCTGTGAAAATATATATTGTTCCTAACTTCAAAGTTCATATTACCAGGAGGGTACTATGTTGTACCTGAATACGATCCATGGATGCCTCATCAAAATGCCATCATTGTAAAAGCTAATACTGGGACACTTTTTAAATAAAATGCTTCCTGCTTCAGCATGTTTGAAGGAAGTCTTCTGCCATTGTAGAGGTTAACCTTGAACTTGTGAAAGATACATCAGATTATTTTCATGGAAATTCGAAGAAAGATGAAGGATTGATATATTGTTACTGAATATTGTTTATGAACATACCTTCTAATTCATGAAAAGCAAGTTGTTGATACGATTGATCACGTTTTTTTTTTTTAGATCGAATAGGGATGAGACCTAGGTATTTTCAGGGAGTGATTTACTTATGAGCGAAGACGGATGAATGTATATGAGTGTGTTTGCTTATGTGACTTCATCGAAAAATAACTCTAACCTTACCCAAAGCCAAAATTTAATAGAATAGTACCATGAGGAAGTTGCTAGTATTTTGATATAGTTGTTGAGCTTGCTACTCTAGATGCCGGTGGAAGTTGTTTTGCAATATCGGTGGTGTTCACAGTCTTCTTGGGTTTAAGAGTCGGCTCGATGGTCTTGGCGACACTGACATTTGGATCCTATGCATTGCCTTTGCTGAGTTTTGGTTCATCTTAGCTACCAAAAAGGTAGTAGAGTAAACTCTGTCCCCCGTCACTGCGATACCATAACCCATGATTTCTTCTTTTAACTTCTGTATACCCTGCTTGCCATGATAATGAAATAAATCACAATAAGCTCAAAAATAAATAAGTGCATCAAAGGAAGTTTAACTGATAGTTAAAACTACAGACCATGTGCCTTCATATCAATTCTAGTTTGATTCACTCAACCATCTGACCCTTCTCACGCACTCAATGCTCTCGGTCTCTTGAAGCGCTCTCAAGTCCACCAATATGCTCAGCCCAAAGGGACATCCTATACCCCTTTATCCGCAAAGATCAATTCATAAGTCCTCTTAAACCTTCTAATGACCGTTGGTTGATATTTGCATATCCCAGGATCACAAACATCATCCACTATCATTCCTTTGGAGTGTACATATATCATAAAACGTCGACTTTTGCTCCTCATAAAAGTCTAAGAATATATAAATACCTTATCTATGGAAACAGATTCTTCCTTCACTTAATGAAGCCTTTTCTCATTTACATTCTGGTTAATACGAAATTTAATCAAATCGAATGAAGATTCGATAAAAAGCTACAGTGATGGAGAAGACTTGACACCTAAAGACATACATATTTAACACTTTGTACTCAAAAAGTTAAAAGCAACTTTCAGAATTTAATATCGACTCTGTACCACCCATCGAACTTAAAAAGATACATACAATAAAGCTCAAACATTACTGAAACCCCATGTCATCGAAGAATCTTGCTCTAGCTTAATTTGTTTGATCGAGGCATGTTTGTAGCCAAGAAATACATTGAGAGGTTATTAGATATTTGCAATATTAAAACAATGGTTCTTAATGGGTTATCATGAGACTAATGGCAGTTGGTGCTCACAGATGTTTAGGTGCCCATGATCACCACACACGAATGTTTTTCAAAAATCACATGGGAATAAAAAATACAAAACCTTAAAGGATTGTTGTAGATCTTATTATGTGGTGCGAATGTTTTGGCAAAAAAGATGGCGACATGATGACACATTGATGAGATGGAATAGCGTATATCATGTACTTCTTGCGATCATTCTTCTTTCAAGCCTGAATGTGATGAAGCCGAAAAAAGTTGCATAGAAGGCGAATGATATTAGGGTTTCGTGTAGAGACAGATTGAATAATTAATATTGTGGAACTAAATTTAAGGAAACTATATGTGTATTGCTCTTTTGTCTAGTATATTTTTTTTGTTTTTGGTACTTGAACACAATCAATGGTTTGGCTCCATTGGTTGAGATGTTTGCATGTTAACTTAATGATCTAGGTTCGAATCTTACTAAGTTCCTTTTTACACAAATTTATTTCGAATTTTAGTAAAATGCCACATGTATTAAAAAAATGCTATTGATGACATGGAAATATGACGTGGCATTATGGGATGCCAAGTGGCATTATGACGTGGCATGCCTCCTCTTATATATAATGTATAGATATGTGTTGTTGGATGAAACTTAGACAAGTTTAACCAAATTGTTTCAATTTTGACTTTTTATGAGTCAATGGGATGACTTCATTTATCCTATGTGAAAAAATTGAACATTCTTATTGGTCCAATTTCAATTGTTACAATATTTTTTTCAACTTTTGGAAATCTCTTATTATATAAGAGATATAGTTGTATGGATTTATAGAGAGAAATTACATTCTATCAGTTCTCAACTTTCTTATTTTTTTCCCATCTTGAGTACCATAGTATTTTATGCACAATTTGAGTATTACACGTCTCATCCCCAATCTAAAACCACAGGTCAATAACGTCTCCTCATGCACATAATCTCGGCATTTGACGGCCGATCACACAACGTATCCTCCCCAAATTAGGTCCACTAGTACTTGACGTCATCAATGTACTCCCCTTTCGTGTCTCGAAACCCCGACCTCCTGACCTGCTTTTTATTATATAGAGTTTTATTTTTTAAAAGGCACGTGATTTAGTTAAAAAAAATCAGGTATTAGATGTACATTTGAGGTACATGTTTCGGTTTTTAGATGTGTTTTGTTTCGATCTTAACGTGTGTATTTTGGTTAAGATTTCAGGTTTCAAAAGTTTGATATTTAGTATTCGATCACTCATCAGTGTGTATTTAAGAAAAGTTCAAAATGTATTTATGTGTTAGCTAATAATAGAAATATAAACCATATGCAACGTCATGGAAAGTGTAAGCATGGCTACCGACGTGGAAGCCATTTTCGTTGTAATCTGTGACACTATCACTCATTTACAACATGAGTACCAACTTCAGGAAAGTTATAATCATAGAATACTTGAAATTTTAAAGAGATACAAGTATAGCGACTAATATATAGTGAAATATATTTGAGTAATAAAGTAGGAAACGGAGGAAAGTAGAGATCTAATAGGATCAATTTTCGCGATTTATAAATAGCAAATGATGCAAAATAATAAGTGATAAGTCTATGATATAAATTAGTATACTATTGATATACTTTTTTCTCAATCATCTTCACATGATTTTTTAAACATGAGAGCTTTTCTTGCATTTATAAACACTCTTTTACTTACAGTTCACACTTATTTTAGACAAATATAATATAAAAGATTGTTGATAATAGTAACAAGATACAAAAAGTAATGTAATAAGATTTATATTTGTAAATTTTTTATTAAGATTATACAATTACCTTTTTTTATTTTGATATGCTGAAAACATATCTAGGATAAAATATTATATTTTGTCTATAAGGTGTAACTTTTTGGCATATAAAAATGTAATTAAATTTTTTACAACATTTAATAACTACTTGTGAATATAAATCCTACCTACCAAGGTGACCTTCTATTACCATAATATCAATCAATACCGACTCTATAATATTGCAAAACCGCACGGTAAATTATATTAATTATTTTTGCCATTGGTCGCTAAAAGGTTTAAAGTACAGGGTACCCGCGGCGGGTACCCTATCTGTTAATAAAAGAGCGCAATCAATATAGAATTAATACAAGCAAAACAAGCAGATATTTGAACAAAGGCCTTGATAATCTGAAGTTATATAACAAGATTTTACTTCAACATCTAAAAGTACACAAGGAATTTACAAAAATGCCGGTAACACGAAAATCATAGTCAAGTACTCATGAAAGTTTGCAGAAGATGGAACGGACATGTTGTTTTCTCCTGAGTAGTCATGGCTTCAGGATGCATGTGGGAATCTGAAAATATTGTAATAGTCAGGAAGCAAACGTATAGCAAGCTGACAACATTGGGAGTATTGGTTCTCATAATTTATTATTTAAGCAAGTTGACATTACCACAATGTGGCTGTTTACTTAAATCAGACAAGAAACCTCTAAGTCACATAAAATATACCTTAACTTGGATGGCTCTTGTTGTCGTTTTTCTGCCTTTAACTTCCGAGCCTTATTAGCGATTGTCACTGTATCCACCCGGTCCCTTGATCTCTTGAGTTGCTCCTTAATTAGAAGAAAAATAATTATTCAAGATAATTGTATTATTGTCCATGGTCAAAAGGCATACTATTGCAATCAGGAAATTTGGATGTATTACCACGATATAATGTAACTATTCCAGAAAGTACAAACGAGTGATGAGCAAGAATATTGAGGTAAATACATAGATTACGTCATGTAAAATACCTGATCAGGTAAATCGTTGATGAATGTAACATCAGGAGAATTCTCAAGCAGATAGTTACTGACTTGAGTAAGCATCGAAGCTATACACTCTTTTTTATTCAGTGGGGCCATATTTATCTTCAAAGAATTCAACTCATTGAATGGAGAGCGTTCAAATGACAGTCTTTCGGGGGACAGTGAAAGTGTCTTGATACATGATGCAAAAAAAGGCACATTTATAAGAAATTAGAAGTTTTGATTCTGTGTACACACACACACAAGTGATAAGATTCGAAACATAAAATAGTTTCCTTTAGTAATATGTTTAAAGCTCAAATGGTAGTTTTCTTAACAGCCAAAATGGAAGATATATAATTGAAGAATTATCGATTTTATTTAAACTTGCAAGAAGCCAGATCGATGAGAAGATTACAAGTAGTTACAAGCAAAAATGCTATTTTTGTATTACTGTATTAAAATATGCTATGTACAGCATAATACACATCTAACTATTACTAATACATACTAAGCTAGCATGCATTAATGAACCGCACAGATATGTCTTCAAAAACGTTTCTGTTCCTATGACTTATGGGTCAGTCAGTCCACGATTATCTGCATTGTCATTGGTTAATTGGTTTTATAACAATCTCCCTGAATAAGCTCATATGACCATATGGTGGGGTTGGTTATTTGTCATGGTTCTCAAATGACCACGGTACGTAAATCAGCCAACTACAAAGTATTGATACATACTGAGAGAAACGTATCTGAAGATATAGCAATATATACCATGTTCTGCACGTGTCTCTGTTTACTTATGTGTGTGTATGTGTGCGCGTGCGTGCCTGGATTCTATTAAACGGTAAAAATATTTAGGTGTGATAGTAATAATATCAGCTTGTAAAAATACATTTACAGCTAATTTAAAGTGTTTACTTAACTAAAAAGTAAGATAATCTAAACCGAAAGAACACAAAGTCCATCACATTATCTGAACAGAAATCCACAACACTATATAGCTAGTTCAAGACTAAGTAGACATATTAAAAAGTAAAATTAGTGACAATAAAAATCAGAAAACAAGAAATTGCTATTTGTTTACCTCAATTATGGCTGCATCAATAATCAGATTTTTGGCACTGCGGAGTGTCTGGAACAAATCGAGTAGCACTGGAACAAATCTCTCTCTTTTGTAATGGGGCTTTAACAAGGAAAGATTTACTTCCTCTAGCTGATCGAAACCCTCAGTGGACAATCTCAGAGAATCAAATGATACAGGAAAACGATCAATAGTACCCTTAACTGATGCGGTCACATACTTAAGTTGAGGCGCAATCACATCGAATACATTTGGAAGCGAGAGTGATTGTGTAATCGCCAGATGAGAAAGTTGTGAAGCATAAATATTGAGAATATTCAAGCCTATCATGCAACACTGATGTAGAGTGAGATCTTTTAGATTAACACACTTTGAAAAGAGGTCGAGGCTTTCGTCTCCTTCATCACCTAAACGAATATTTTTCAATATCAAGGTTTCCAGTACTGGAAAATCCCAAGCTAACTTTGGTACGCAACTGGTCTTGCACAGAAGGTAAGACCGAACATTTGTTGCAAGGGTTAAAATGTTTCAGAGTGTGAGAACTGAAAAGTTCTTGCGGGAACTGAATGAATTTCTTAGTTACCCATTTCACACTTAGTTTCGTAACATTATGCAAGTAAGCATAGTTTACACTCTTCTTAACCACAGAGGAAGCGGTTGCAGCTCCTGTGAACGTGAGCTCAATTCCGGAAAGTTTTATATCATTGTTGCGGTGGGTCAAAGTGTCGTTCACAAATTCAGAAAAGATAGACTTTGAACGAAATGCACTACAATTGAAGTTCAGATGGGGCAATGCAGTCCAGACATGCTCCCATTTATGAGACAATGAGCTAGTCCGAACAGCACATTTCATGTCGAGAAAAGACAGAACATGAACCATAATATCCTCTGGAAGGTAGCTTATTCTATCTTCTTCTTCCTGTTCAGTGATACTTGGTTTATCATGTACCTTATCCATTTGATCTTGTGACATGCAAAAACAACCTCTTGATGTGACTTGAATACAAAGTTTATTCTTTTGGTCCTGGTTTTGGCTGTGAAGCACCTGGATTTGTTTCATTTTATATCAGTAAAATACAATTAATAAAATAATAGTAACTAACCCTTACAATGAAAACGAAATTGGCAAAGCCGCGGTACATAAAGTATCTGGATAAAGAAAGAATTGAAAAAAATGTTGAGTTTATAATATATATAACATAAAACATGTAAACATCAAGAGTACATAGCGAAAGACTAAAGATCATAACAAATAAATAATTAACTGAAAGTATGCGTAACGTACCTCTTGCGAATGTCAGATCCCTTGAGCAAAACAAAGAAGTGGTTTGAAGAGTTGTCCCTTAGTGTTCTACAACTCAAACCAATATGGTGTATGAATAGTGTCTTACTACCACGTTCTTGTACACACGAATTAACCAACGAATCAAGCGATTGGTAGATCTAACACAAGTCCTCGTTTAAGAAAAACGAAACCAAACTCCCTTGCAAGGGGTGTTCGGCCGAATAGGGACTAGAGAGAGGAGAGGAGAGATCTATGGTTAATTCAATGCACAAAGTTATGAAAAACCCTAGAACCTAGCCTTATTTATATAGTAGATAGAAAACTTTGGGAACAAGTTATGGATTAGCAAGCCCCCTTGGCCGGCCATGAGGAAAGCCCAAGGGAAAACCCATAACTTTTCACTTTCAAGTTTTTCCATTACTAGTCCTTCTCTTTTCATTTAACGGTCGTTAGTCATTTTTCCGTTAAATACTTAACGATCGTTAACCGGACTTAATGTGCAATAATTAATCGTAAACATAAACATTAATTATTAAATTTAATTCTCATTCGCTAATGTGTGCAATCCGTGGTCACGAGTTCGAATCCGGACATTCACATGTTTGTAAATAGATACATTTCAACGACTCCCACTTGGATATGTTTACAAAATGTGAAATGACATTGGTTAGCGTCTAGCAACACGCCAATGCCCCTGTACAACTCGTGTATGATTTTCTGGAGAAAACCAAGTTTTGATGATTCATCATCATATTCATCCTTTGTTTCTAATACCATGTTAATAAGAATATGGATCTCACTCATTTCTTAATTAATTATTACATTTCTCGCTTTATGTGATTGATCAAGATTACCAATTCTTACGAACATATTCCGAAGACCTTGGGCATGGGCATGCAAACATCTTAACAACCCTACGATGGGCCCAGTAGTATTATACTTCAAAATAAATTTGAATGAAACAAATCCCATTTCGACTACAAGCGAGATTCATAAATTTCGCAACACTTACGAAAACAACCCTTATAACTACCGCCACGTATAGCGTTAGATTGCTTCACGAAATGCACTACATCCATGACATATCTCTGGTATCTCAAGTCAGAGGATAAATATCCATGATATACTTAATGACAAAGATCCATAAAGTATTATCATGCGGGTGGGATAAGTCCTATACTCAATACATTGAATATCATCTGAAATTAGTCATGCTACGCATCAATATACTTTCAAGTATATTCTAACTAATACTCAGATTTGTCTTAATTCAATATCATTCCATGTTATTGATTGACAATGGACTATTTAGAATAACTTAAGTTATTCAAGGATTTAAACATGCAAATATAGGATAACATCACAATAAATGAATAATAAACATAACAAAATACTTTATTTCATTTCAATAATAATGTTTACAATATCCTTTATCAAAATACTTAGTCACGAGATGGGCATGAAACTACTAGCTAAATGAAGTCCAAACTTATCGGACAAATGATTAAGTTTTTCACCGTAAGGCCTTAGTTAACGGATCCGCTAGGTTATCATCGTGTGAACTTTGAGCAACTCAATTTCACCTATCTCGACTTGCTCTCGAACATAGTGATATTGTCTAGGATAGTGTCCGGTGCCCTTCATGACTCGGGTTCATGGGCAAAAGTTATTGCGTGAATTGTCACAATATACTTTAATAGGATTTTCAATCGACGGCATAACACCAAGCCCGAAACAAACTTCCTTATCCAAGCGACTTCCATGGCGACCTCGGATGCCGCTATGTACTCACTTTCGTGAGCGTACATCGCAAGTGTTATGCATTTCTTGCTCTTCAATCCACAACACCTCCATTGATGACAAATATGTAACCCGTCGAGACTTCGTATCATCTTTGTCACACTTCGAGATGCATCGCGAAGACACATAATGAGCGAGTTACGCTCGGATTTCCCCATACACTATGAACATATCTCTTGTAGCCCTAAGGTACTTGAGAATATGTTTAATGACAATCCATTGAATTTTACCGGATTACGTTGATACCGATCGGTCAAGTTTTGAGCAAATGCCACATCGGGCCTTGTGCATCGCACCGCATACATGATAGATCCTACACCAAGCATAAGGAACTTTCTTCATACGTGCCACCTCTGCGGTGTTGAAGCACGACCTTGGTCGCTCAAACCATGATTTACTTGCATTGGCAAAATCCCTTCTTGGAATTTTGCATATTGAATCTCTTCAATATTTTGTCAATGTAAGCACTTTGGCTTAAACCAATTAGCCGCCTTGATCTATCCCAGAGATCTTGATTCCAAGTATATATCTTTGCTTCCCCTAAGTCTTTCATCGAAAACATTTACCAAGATAGGCTTTCACCTCATTCGGACTTGGTATATGATTTCCCATGATTAATAAGTCATCGACATACGAATAAGGAAAGTAACACGACTCCCACTAGCTTTGTGATATACACACGGCTCATCAAGATTCGAGTAAATCCAAAACTTTTGATTTCTCCATCGAATCTTTTATTCCATTGCCTTGATGCTTGCTTCATCCATAAATGGACCTCTTAAGCTTGCATACGGTTAGGAAATAATGGATTCACAAACCCCTTCGGTTGTGCCATATAGATGTCTTCATCTAGACGGCCATTCAAAAAGTGGTTTTGACATCCATTTGCCAAATCTCATAGTCATAGTGTGCAGCTATAGCTATGAGAATCCTAATAGCTCTTATGTCCGCTACAGGAGAGAATGTCTCCTCGTAGTCAATGCCATAGGTTTGAGTAAAACCTTTAGCCACTAGACGAGCCTTGTAGGTGTGTACATTGCCATCCATGTCAGTTTTCTTTTGAAGATCCACTTACTTCCAACGATTTTCGCATTGGGAGGAAGGTCAACTTCAATCAAACTTCATTATCTTTCATGGATTGCATTTTCCCATTCATAGCAATCGCCATTTATCCTTTTCAAGATCACCATGGCGACCTTATAGTTAAGCGGGTTCATTAAGATCCCCAACTATATTTTCCTCCACCTCTACGTTAAGACATAGAAAGTCGGTGTACGTATAGTCCTTTCGGACTCACGAATGAAACAACTTCGGGAGGAGCACCTAAGCTTTCAAGTTCTTCTTGAAGTTGGCTAGTATTTTCGAAGGTGTTGTATCTTCTTGATCATATTCCGGATCATATACTCTCCCATCGAGTTCTTGAGATATGAGATTCCTTTCAAGGAAATCTCCATACCTAGCCACGATGACTTTGTTCTCGGTGGGTAGTAAAAGTAGTAACCCATAGTTTCCTTAGGGTATCCTACAAAGACACTTAATGATCGGCTTGGAGCTTATCGGTGTGTCACGCTTAACAAACGCTTCACATCCCGGACCTTTAAGTAAGAAAGTTGGGAGCTTTTTCTGTCCATATTTCATATGGAGTTTTAACAACCTTCTTCGTTGGAACCATATTCAAAATGCGAATAGCGGTTTCAAGGCATAATCCCAAAAGTAAAAGGAAGAGTCGTAAGTTCAAACATTGATCGTACCATGTCAAGTAAGGTACGATTTCTCCTTTCAGATACACCATTTTGTTGTGGAGTATAAGGAGATGTGAGTTCTTGGATAATTCCACACTCACTAAGTAATCTTTGAATTCTTGACTTATATACTCACCACCTGCCGTCGGATCGAAGAGCTTTAATCTTCTTTCCAAGTTGTAATTCTACTTCACTTTTGAAAACCTTAAATGTTTCAAAGACTTCATGTTTATGTTTAAGTAAATAAACATAACCATAACGACTTAAATCATTCGTAAAGGTTAAGTAGGAAGCACCACGTTTTGACACATGTCTAAGTGGACCACACACATCGGTGTGTATCAATCAAGTAGATCGAAGCCCTTTCCACTTGTGGTGAAAAAGGTTTCCTTGTCATCTTCCCAGCTATGCAAGACTCGCATTTGTCAAATGATTCATCATTGGCCGTTTGTAAAAGCCCATCGTGTTGCAGCTTTTCCATGCGTTTCTTGCCAATATGGGCAAGGCGACAATGCCAAACATAAGAAGAGTCACAGTCCGACTTGCTCTTCTTATTGCTAATGCTATACAACGAATTATTTTCATTGGATACACAACCATCCATATCAATTTCAAACACACCAAGCATAGGAATTGCATTAAAGTAAAAAACATTATTTAAAGAAATTGAAATTCTATAACTAGTAAAAGTGTGCACAAAACCAATATCTTTTAACAAAGAAAGCGAAATAACACCCCTAACAATGGAGGTGCATAATGACAATTATTTAGTTCCAAAATTAAGCCGAAGGCAACACTAAATCAAAAGTCCCTATGGCTCGACAATGCACGCTTTCCATTTCCAACGACAAGTATCTCTCCACAGTCGACTTCCTTGCTCCTCTAAGTCCCTGCGATGTATTACGGATGTGAGTACCACATCCCGTATCATATATCCGAGAATTTTGCTATGAGGAAAAGAAAATAAGTCAAACATAAAATACCGATGAGCTAGGCACCATCTTATTTTTATTCAAGGCACTCATTCGGATAAACTGGACAATTCCGCTTCCGGTGACACGGTGAGTTGCAGTGGTGGCAAGATAAATCCTTCTTAGGATTCTCCTTTTCTTTCGAGGTTCTTCTTAGGAGTGGTGGGATGACAACTTGTTTCCTTTCCTTTTCCTTTCCCTTTCTTATCCGCTTGCGACTTAGGCTTATTCACCCTACCACTGTATTGCGAGCACAGCAGTGTAGGAGCCTTCTTTGGCAATCTCTTCTCGAAGTCTACAAGCATTGCATGTAACTCATTCACCGCCTTCCCGTGCAATGCATGTTAAAATTTCAGACAAAATCACCAAACCGATCCCGATTAAGGGAGTGATTGATGAGGCCGACACATACATCATTCGAGTAACCACGTGAGCTTCTCCAATTGGTCCAAGTGATGTTTCATCTCGAGGGCGTGGTCGGAGATGATTTGCCAACCTCCCGCTTGCATTGTGAACCTTTTCAATTAGTTCATACAGTTCATTCTTGGTGGCTTCTCAAACATACGTTTGAGTTCATCTAGCATGCTCATAGGCGGATAGTGCTCAAATTGTTTTGCAATTGAGCAAACATCTCCGAAAGCATTAGACACGCCACATCATTGTGCTTCTCATATTCAACACGATATGCCTCTTGTTCAAGAAGCGATTTGCCGTGTTGGGAGGAGCATCGAGCGGAGGTGTAGTCAAAATTTCAACCCTTTTGGCAACACGAAGGATGATCCTAAGTGAATGATGCCAATCATTGAAATTAGGGCCAGTCAGCTTGTCTCTTCCAATCATATCTTTGAAAGCAGCACTCATTAAGTTCATAGTGTTTTCAGATTGAGCCATCCACAGAAAAAGTTCAAAAAACCATAATTAGTATTTTGATAATTTTCCTTTTCAATAAACAATTAAATACCCAAGGTTCATATTCATATAACCAATTAATATTATTGAAACTAGGATCCAAATTGTCATAATTTCATCACGTCAGTTGATCTGCTAGTAATGAACCTTATACAAAATGGTAGAGCTTTTTCTCAATTGCCAATATCAATTGCAATTCCTAGATTTATGGGATTTACATATAGCCAATTTCAATTGCCATGTAAACATGTTTTATCCCATCTTATGCCTTGAGTTGCCGTTCTCACCGCCTAACTCAATTAAGTTGTCCAACTTAAGCGCAAAATCGTCCATGCCCGTTCTCACGACACGTGGACATTTTACCCTTTGATTATAATCTAAGTCACGTTCTCACGCAAATAAAAAATAATCTTAGGTGTTTCCGTTTCGTTGGATGGCATATAACTTAAATTAAGGGTAATAATTTTTGATGTCAAATCAAATATGTACAAAGATGTCATGCATTCATCTTTGTAGCATAGTTTTTATTAAAACATTTATATACTTGTTTTAATGATTTAAGCTTTTCATCATCAAACTTTAATTGAGGTATTGGATTCATCAATCAAGGAATTTAGTGTTAATTATCATCCATTATACCGTACTTTTGCATAAGTGTAAACACTTAGTGTTTCGGATAATTACCACCGAAGTGGCGCATATAATTAAAACTAATTCGCCCTTAAGATGAGCTTGCACATATAATGGCTTACTAAGTAGCTCCATTCGAACTTACAGAGGGCAGAGGACCAGGTAAGCGCAAAAGCATAACCTTAGACATCCTTTCAGTGTGACTGTGCGCACTTCTTTAATAACCCCTTTATAGTTCATTCTAATGGGTGAGCCGTTCAGACCATTTTTACCAAAGTCACCAATCAATTAAACGATTATGATTACTATGCTTAAAAATACATGTTTCACCATTGTTTAGGTCAGTTTATTTTTCTTGTAAATATACCCTTGTTACACATAACAAACAAGCAAGTATTTGTAAAAATAAACAATTAAACAATGAATGCATAACAAAAAATAAGTCATGCATATCAAATAGCCACATGCAAACGTTTTGATAAATCCTATTAATAATCAATGCTAGATCTGTCAATATGCATATGTTTAATTAAGACTTTCACCCGTTTGACATAATGTACAAGGTGAGCCACATGCATCGATTCATTGATAGCGTAAGTCAAAATTAAACACATACCATATAGCACATAATTGATTAAATAATAATTATTGAGGTCTTCCCCAATTTTAGATCTATCATAATTTAGTGTATATCACTTAAACAAGTAGAACACACAATAAAAGCATATCCATGATAAATCATGCAGATAATTATCATGGACATAAAATTACACTTAACAATTAATGCAATAAACAGAGTTACGCAATACACATAAAATTGCATGCATCTTAGGGTTTCTAATCCAATTAAAACTTTAGTTTACAAAACCCTAATTAGGGCACCAAAATAAATGCCCCCCCTAAAAAATTAGGGTTTAGGTTTTGCAAACCCTAGATCTACGCATACAAATAATAACACAATCATGTTTATTTTATTTATGTGTTTCAGTAATTAATTACTTGTTATACAAGGCTCGTGATGCCACTGTTGAGTTTATAATATATATAACATAAAACATGTTGATCCGTGCTAAACCGTCAAGTCTAATCACACAAGCTAGCCACTTGTGAATGGCTAACCGTAATAGACTTAAAACTGCTTAAAACACAAATACAATGAAGTCCTGGAGAATACAATGAATTCCCGGGTCGTTAAGTCCCACGGAGACTCAATGGTGTGTCAAAACAAACTCAGATGATGGAGTGATCACTAAGGATAGTGATCTGTAAAGGTTTTGATGGATAACTATACCTAAAGAAAAAGTTTATAAATAACAGCGGCTTAAATGCAAATTAAAAAGATAAAATATATTAAATAAACGCTATCACTATTTTTAAAATAATGAACGTTTAAAACTTAAAACTTACGCTTAAATAAAAATTACGTAACGCGTACAAAATAAAAAGTGAAATCTAAGAAATAAAAGTCCTAAAATATGAAATGACATTTTACAATCCTAATGATAAAAGAAAATTTATAGAAAAGAAAATTATTTTTATAACTATTTATTTAATTATTATTAGTTAAAACTATTTATTAAGTATTTAAAATGCACTAAAATATAAGAAAATACAAATTTAACCTAGAAAATGAAATTATAACTTATAAAAATCTAAAATATGATAAAACTTATTTTAAAACTGAAAATATATTTTTAGACTTTTTATATATTTATTATTAATTTAATACTATTTAAAACTAATTAAAATGCTAGAAAATACTATTTAAGCTAAGAAAATTATGGAAAAATATTTTTTTGGCTTTTTATATTTATCTTAACTTAAGAAAAATGAAAAATTATTTTTTTGAAACTTTTCTTAATTTTTTTATATTAAATGCTAATTAAAAATGCTTAAAACTAATTAAAATCAAGAAAAATAGCAAACAAGCTAGGAAAAATCTGAAAATTTCAGGAAAACTCTAAAATAATATTAGGAATCTAAGAAAATGGAAAAACAGGTGCTTATGTGGAGGAATAAGGGCGATGCAAAGTGCTTATAAATAAGCACTTTGAATAAGCAAATGGAGACCAATAAGCACCAAACCAAAACAGAAGCTTAAATATACTAAAAGTGACCAAATGCAACACAAATCAACAAGCCCTAACCACTGGATGGCAAGCTAGCACAGATTTGATGTTTGAGCTATAAGCTAAAAACAGTTTAGGTAGGCAACTTTAAGCATAAGCACAAGCTACTCCATAAGCTAAAAATGAAAACCAATACTTGGGATCTAAACTAGACCTGGGTGGCTATGCATAAGCCAAAAATCAGACCTAGGTGAGCTCAAATGAGTTTAATACAAGCTCTGCAAGATCTGATTAAAAACTGTGCAGCTGACTGCCCTGCACAGGGCATATAAGCCCATGATCACAAGCTAAAATGAAGCTTCTATAAAATTCACAAAAATATGCTAAAATGGAGATAAGAAAATAGACCAGTAGGACTTTTAAAAGCCACAAGTTTCACTTGAAATGACCTAGAAATGAGCTCTTGAAAAATCCCTCTAGATGGGCTCAAAACTGGTTTTCAACTTATTGACTTTTTGAGACAGTAATGGAAAGTTGACCAAAATGAGATTTGAAGCCAATTTTTGGACTGAACTTGATGAATATTGATGAAATAGATCTAATGTAAGCTATACCTAAGTATTTTGAACACAAAATAAGACTTGGATTTGGCAAAATCACAACAGTTGAGTACTTAGGGCAGATCAAATGTGAAAGTTGACTTGAGAGTATGCAGGCACAAAGGAATGACTCAAATGAGTTCAAATAAGTTATACAAACCTAAAACACCAAGTCCTAACTACTGCACTATCCTCTAATATAGTTTACATGCACAATCCAAACACCCTTTTAAAACTGAAATGCAAACTTAAACTGATAAGAACACTGAACTAGATAGTACCATTGATCAAACTGAGTTCTCATGACCATATTACAACTATATAAACACATTTTAACTAGTGGTGACTACAGATAAACATTCAAGCATAAAATGCAAATTAGACTTGAAAATGAAAAGTGAAATACTCACTTACAGATGACTAGCTGATTTGCAGACTAAAACCAAACCCAATACTACACTAAATGAGACTATTCCAACCCAATTCAAGGATCTGCAACACCCCAAACTCCAAAACCAAACCAATTTCACCCAAGTTGACTTTTGTTGACCTTGATCCAATATTGTTTGAAATGGATGCATAAGCTTACAAAAAGCTTTGATAAGCTTAAATAAGCTGATTTGAGTGAGAAAATAAGGTATTAAGAGTTTGAATATGAGAATTCGAATTGGAATTTTCAACAGTCAACACAAAACATAAATTTTAGATAAACTTGTAAATTGATTCTTAAAAACTGATTACAAAGATGAAATGACTTGAGTTTATATCAAAGAAACAAAAGATTACAGATTTTTGGCTAAACTAATACATTAATAGAAAAAACGACATTTAAGAAAAACTTTTAAAACTAACTACTTGGCTCCTCTCTTTCTTCTTGCTTCTTTTATACCCAAGAGGGCTTCTCCACTTGCTCTGAGCTTTTCCCACCTTTATTTTAGACCCTTGGATGATTTAAGTGAATCTTGGCCTTTGATTTCATTTTGGCGGGAATTTTGGTTTTGACAGATGAGGGTTGAGTGAGATGAGGGTGAAAGCAATTAATAATATTTGGATTGAGGTGGAGGAGGGGGGAACATGGATGGTGATATGTTGAGGTGGGAGAATGGGTGTTGAAGGTGGGCATACATGGTGGGTGAGGGAGAAGGCGGGAAAGGTGGGGGTGTGTTTGTTTGTTTGACTGGATATTTGACCAAGGTGTTAAATATTGGAAGGGGTCCAAAATACATATGACAGGGGGGTCACAAGGAAAAGGCAGGGTCCAAAAGGATTGTGACAAGGGTCCAATAGGTTTAAAGGCTTTTAATAACAAGGACTTGTTATGCAATTTTCTGAAAATCAAGGACCAATCCTGTCAATTACGCAAAGTTATTTCAAGGGACCAAAAATGACAAGCTTCCATAGTACAAGGACCAAACTTGACAATTTCAAAATTCCAAGGGCCATTTATGACATTTTTCGAACTTGAGGGACCAAAGTTGCAGTTTTGCAAATTTTACATTTCAAGGGTTTGTTTTGACAACTTTTGAATCCCATGGACCTTAAATGACATTTTTCTTTATTTAGATATACCGTGGACCTGTTTTTGACAACTTTTGAAACTTGGGGACTAAAAGCGCCATTTTGCAAATTTGATACGTTTTTCATCCGATTTTGATATTTTGCATTTAAAACACATAAAACATCGATTTGTGATATTTTCATCATTTTGATGCATTTTGAGTGTTTTCGGATGATTTTGCGATCTAGATTGTACAAAAATGATGAGTATTTAGACACTCATCAATCCCCACATCGAGATATTGCTAGTCCCTAGCAATGATTTGAACTTTAATGGATTTTAAAACTCTTTACCAAAAGCCATCACTTACGGAGTAGCCAAATGTTTCAGTTCAAGTAAGAACCTTGGTACATCGATAACCAAATGATTTTGAGCAAATCATAAGTCAGAACGGATTTGATTTGTCTTTACCGAAGCCGTTTGCTCTGGACTAGCCAACTCTTAGATAAATTATCGAATTATCTTTGGTGGTGATTACCAATTATGGTTTTTCCATCGCCTTTACCACAAGCCATAACCTTGCGGGCTAGCCAACTCTTCACTAATTAAAGATATGGTGAGTTGAATACCATACAATTTTGGGCAAATTGTGTCGTAAACGGATTTGATATATCTTTACCAAGAGCCGTTTGCTCTGGATTAGCTAATCCTTTTGTCTTACGTATAACATGGATCGATAACTGTGAGTAAGTGTAGAACACTTACCCAAAAAAATTTTGGCCAAAACGGGAATTGGGTAGATAATATATGAAATTCGTGAGAATTCCCCACACTTAGAAATGAATATTGCCCTCAATATTCAAAGTACCGTGATTATGCCGAAACATAGAACGAAAAGGGAAATATTACGCCATTATTTTAAAAGATTTTTTTTTTTTTTTAGAGATATATATATATATATATATAACATGTGGGCATCACCCCACACTTAGGTGGTAGAAAGGGGTAAGAAGTCGAAATATGGGTGAAAACCCATATGGTGTGTGCTCTCGTTTTTGGTTACCGAGTCGCTAGCTTGACTCGACCCAATTCATTGGTTCATGGGAAGCAAAGTGGAAGAAACAATCTCAATCGGACTTTCGTTCAAGATGTTTGGACAAACATTTGAAGCACGTGAAAGTTCCACACCGATGAGATATACATAGAACCGGCTCAAAAGATGATAAATGAAAATGCCGGGATCAAAAATAGTGTCCTCATTCCCGAAGGAGCAAAGGGAATGAGAAGTCACACCATATGTGAAGAAAAGAAAGAAAATCATGATAAAATCATGACTAACTCCTCATTATCGTAGGGAAATTCATGATTTTGGATCATGAATCTCATCGATGAGGATAGAATCGTCATCACATGATGGAAGAGATAAGTTAGAATACAGAGGTGGGACGGTGGTGTGTTACGAGAGCTAGCAATTTCACCACTTCGTGATGGTCTCAGATCGGCCTCGGACATTTCATTGAAAGAGGATTTACTTTCCCAAAAGTGTAGTCATTATTAAATTCAAAAGAGGATTTGAGAAAATCCAAGTAACCCTCTAAATGTCAAGAGAATCACAAAAGGCAAATCACAATCACTATCGGATATATCCTCGAGACACTGGGATTAGGACAAGATCCTCAACACTTGATGATTCCGTTTCGAAATAGTCCGAGATGATCATCCTCCATTATGAGAGTCTTTGGAAGCAATAATAGGTAAGATAGGTGTGATAGCAATAGACCGAGGAGTTGAGAAATGATATCTTTCAAAAGAATAACACTCTCCTCGTCGTCCTCATAATATTCCTCATTTGAATACTATCCTCATCATCATCGTCATCATATCAGATTCTTATGTTCATCTCTTTCAAGCTTACATACCATTCTTTTCATTTGTAGTTTCTTTCGAATGCGTATTTCTTGAACTTTGTGGAAGATTACACTCCTCGTAATCATTGAGATCTTTGTGAAGGCTCGGAAGTCCGATGACCGATGGAATCTTGTGGGGTTGGAAATTGTCAAAACCGGAGAGGTGGAATTGTGAAAATTTTGATTCATCGGTTTACATTCAAAAGTCGCATGAGGACCCCCGCATTCACAACAGAGATAATTGGGAAAATAACTTTCACCAAAGTTCGATTGTAACATGGTTACGGCTCATAGACAAGCGGGACCCGTGGTGGACAATCAAAACCGTAATGAGAATCATTCCCACAAAACTCGCATGAGTAGGATTCGTCTTGGGGTTGTGGAGGTAGGTAGGAAAAATCGGGTGTTTCATTATTTGAAATGGGATCGATTACCGACAAACTTGTCTCTCGAAACTCACATTGGTACATCGGCGACAATTTCCACGTTAAATGGACCTCCACACCAGAACATGTCAAATACCATGACATAAAGAATTAAACGGATAAGAGGATAAGGAATGGAGAATTAAACGGTTAAGAAGGATAAGAGATGGAGAATTAAATAGATTAGAGGGTAAAGATGAATATTTTGGATTTTTGAAAAATATGCTATACAAACAAAAAATGAAAATATTTTTGGTGTTGCTAACACTTCAGGAAAAGTGTTAATGAACTTTTGGATTTTGAAAACTTTACAAAAAACTTTTACAAAAGATGGCTTATGTGCAAGAATGGATCGAAAAGGGTTAACACACGCTAAAGCCTCCCCAACAAGCGCAAAATTTGATCCGTGCTAAACCGTCAAGTCTAATCACAAGCTAGCCACTTGTGAATGGCTAACCGTAATAGACTTAAAACGCTTAAAACACAAATACAATGAAGTCCTGGAGAATACAATGAATTCGGGTCGTTAAGTCCCATGGAGACTCAATGGTGTGTCAAAACAAACTCAGATGATGGAGTGATCACTAAGGATAGTGATCTGTAAAGGTTTTGATGGATAACTATACCTAAAGAAAAAGTTTATAAATAACAGCGGCTTAAATGCAAATTAAAAAGATAAAATATATTAAATAAACGCTATCACTATTTTTAAAATGATGAATGTTTAAAACTTAAAACTTACGTTTAAATAAAAATTACGTAAACGTACAAAATAAAAAGTGAAATCTAAGAAATAAAAGTCCTAAAAATATGAAAATGACATTTTTACAATCCTAATGATAAAATAAAATTTATAGAAAAAGAAAATTATTTTTATAACTATTTATTTAATTATTATTAGTTAAAAACTATTTATTAAGTATTTAAAATGCACTAAAATATAAGAAAATACAAATTTAACCTAGAAAAATGAAATTATAACTTATGAAAATCTAAAATATGATAAAACTTATTTTAAAACTGAAAATATATTTTTAGACTTTTATATATTTATTATTAATTTAATACTATTTAAAACTAATTAAAATGCTAGAAAATACTATTTAAGCTAAGAAAATTATGGAAAAATATTTTTGGCTTTTATATTTATCTTAACTTAAGAAAATGAAAATTATTTTTTTGAAACTTTTCTTAATTTTTTTATATTAAATGCTAATTAAAAATGCTTAAAACTAATTAAAATCAAGAAAAATAGCAAACAAGCTAGGAAAAATCTGAAAATTTCAGGAAAACTCTAAAATAATATTAGGAATCTAAGAAAAATGGAAAAACAGGTGCTTATGTGGAGGAATAAGGAACTGATGTGCAAAGTGCTTATAAATAAGCACTTTGAATAAGCAAATGGAGACCAATAAGCACCAAACCAAAACAGAAGCTTAAATATACTAAAAGTGACCAAATGCAACACAAATCAACAAGCCCTAACCACTGGATGGCAAGCTAGCACAGATTTGATGTTTGAGCTATAAGCTAAAAACAGTTTAGGTAGGCAACTTTAAGCATAAGCACAAGCTACTCCATAAGCTAAAAATGAAAACCAATACTTGGGATCTAAACTAGACCTGGGTGGCTATGCATAAGCCAAAATCAGACCTAGGTGAGCTCAAATGAGTTTAATACAAGCTCAAGATCCGATTAAAAGCGCACTGATCGCGCACACAGGGCATATAAGCCCATGATCACAAGCTAAAATGAAGCTTCTATAAAATTCACAAAATATGCTAAAATGGAGATAAGAAAATAGACCAGAGGACTTTTAAAAGCCACAAGTTTCACTTGCAATGACCTAGAAATGAGCTCTTGAAAATCCTCTAGATGGGCTCAAACCGGTTTTCAACTTATTGACTTTTGAGACAAGAATGGAAAGTTGACCAAAATGAGATTTGAAGCCAATTTTGGGTGAACTTGATGAATATTGATGAAATAGATCTAATGTAAGCTATACCTAAGTATTTTGAACAAAAAATAAGACTTGGATTTGGCAAAATCACAACAGTTGAGTACTTAGGGCAGATCAAATGTGAAAGTTGACTTGAGAGTATGCAGGCACAAAGGAATGACTCAAATGAGTTCAAATAAGTTATACAAACCTAAAACACCAAGTCCTAACTACTGCACTATCCTCTAATACAGTTTACATGCACAATCCAAACACCCTTTTAAAACTGAAATGCAAACTTAAACTGATAAGAACACTGAACTAGATAGTACCATTGATCAAACTGAGTTCTCATGACCATATTACAACTATATAAACACATTTTAACTAGTGGTGACTACAGATAAACATTCAAGCATAAAATGCAAATTAGACTTGAAAATGAAAAGTGAAATACTCACTACGGATGACTAGGCGATTTGAGACTAAAACCAAACCCAATACTACACTAAATGAGACTATTCCAACCCAATTCAAGGATCGCAACACCCCAAACTCCAAAACCAAACCAATTTCACCCAAGTTGACTTTTGTTGACCTTGATCCAATATTGTTTGAAATGGATGCATAAGCTTACAAAAGCTTTGATAAGCTTAAATAAAAGTTGATTTGAGTGAGAAAATAAGGTATTAAGAGTTTGAATATGAGAATTCGAATTGGAATTTTCAACAGTCAACACAAAACATAAATTTTAGATAAACTTGTAAATTGATTCTTAAAAACTGATTACAAAGATGAAATGACTTGAGTTTATATCAAAGAAACAAAAGATTACAGATTTTTGGCTAAACTAATACATTAATAGAAAAAACGACATTTAAGAAAAACTTTTAAAACTAACTACTTGGCTCCTCTCTTTCTTCTTGCTTCGTTTATACCCAAGAGGGCTTCTCCACTTGCTCTGAGCTTTTCCCACCTTTATTTTAGACCCTTGGATGATTTAAGTGAATCTTGGCCTTTGATTTCATTTTGGCGGGAATTTTGGTTTTGACAGATGAGGGTTGAGTGAGATGAGGGTGAAAGCAATTAATGATATTTGGATTGAGGTGGAGGAGGGGGGAACATGGATGGTGATATGTTGAGGTGGGAGAATGGGTGTTGAAGGTGGGCAGACATGGTGGGTGAGGGAGAAGGCGGGAAAGGCGGGGGTGTGTTTGTTTGTTTGACTGGATATTTGACCAAGGTGTTAAATATTGGAAGGGGTCCAAAATACATATGACAGGGGGGTCACAAGGAAAAGGCAAGGTCCAAAAGGATTGTGACAAGGGTCCAATAGGTTTAAAGGCTTTTAATAACAAGGACTTGTTATGCAATTTTCTGAAAATCAAGGACCAATCCTGTCAATTACGCAATGTTATTTCAAGGGACCAAAACTGACAAGCTTCCATAGTACAAGGACCAAACTTGACAATTTCAAAATTCCAAGGGCCATTTATGACATTTTTCAAACTTGAGGGACCAAAGTTGTAGTTTTGCAAATTTTACATTTCAAGGGTTTGTTTTGACAACTTTTGAATCCCATGGACCTTAAATGACATTTTCTTTATTTAGATATACCAGGATGCTTTTGACAACTTTTGAAACTTGGGGACTAAAACGCCATTTTGCAAATTTGATACGTTTTCATCCGATTTTGATATTTTGCATTTAAAACACATAAAACAACGATTTGTGATATTTTCATCATTTTGATGCATTTTGAGTGTTTTCGGATGATTTTGCGATCTAGATTGTACAAAATGATGAGTATTTAGACACTCATCACATGTAAACATCAAGAGTACACAGCGGAAGACTAAAGATCATAACAAATAAATAATTAACCGAAAGTATGCGTAACGTACCTCTTGCGAATGTCGGATCCTTGAGCAAAACAAAGAAGTGGTTTGAAGAGTTGTCCTCATCGTTTCTACAACTCAAACCAATATGGTATAAGAATAGTGTCTTACTACCACGTTCTTGTACAAACGAATTAACCAACGAATCAAGCGATTGCTAGATCTAACACAAGTCATCGTTTAAGAAAAACGAAACCAAACTCCCTTACAAGGGGTGTTCGGCCGAATACGGACTAGAGAGAGGAGAGGGGAGATCTAGGGTTAATTCAATGCACAAAGTTATGAAAAACCCTAGAACCTAGCCTTGTTTATATAGTAGATAGAAAACTTTGGGAACAAGTTATGGATTAGGGCTTGGGAAAGCCCCCTTGGCCGGCCATGAGGAAAGCCCAAGGGAAAACCCATAACTTTTCACTTTCAAGTTTTTCCATTACTAGTCCTTCTCTTTTCATTTAACGGTCGTTAGTCATTTTTCCGTTAAATACTTAACGATCGTTAACCGGACTTAATGTGCAATAATTAATCGTAAACATAAACATTAATTATTAACTTTAATTCTCATTCGATAATGTGTGCAATCCGTGGTCACGAGTTCGAATCCGGACATTCACATGTTTGTAAATATATACATTTCCAACAAAAAATGAATGGATCTAAAAACCACACGGATTTATTATGCAGCATTCAAGTCAGAAAGCTATTGCCGCATTCGGCATTCAAAAGGCATCTGAGTAGATAAGTTCCAAACCAACCAAAAAAACATATTATGCAGTGCTACTTAAACCCTCTACTATACGTTACACGCCTATAATTATTTTGTTACTGTGCTTTGGTTTTCCATTTTGTTCTTAGCTCCGTATACTTCTTGAAGAAAACTTTTAACTGCGCGCGTATCCCCAATTTTCAAATGTTGAAAGCAAATCATTTTATACAGTAACCCCAAGCTAAGACGACGACACAAAAGTACTATACTATTCATGAACGGACTATAGATGAGCTAGAAGTATATAAAACTCAATATCAGATCGAATTGATTGCTACCTAGATATTATACCAACCTAGAGATCGAGCCTTCTTACATAAATTTGGGGTTTCATGAAAAAACATTCTATGATCAGCATAGTAACTTTTTTCTTGATGATAAAAATTTAATTAATTTTCTTCAATAACTAGCGCGCGACGTTAGAGATTCCAAGGCTCCCAACAAACCTGAAAGAAAACCCCGAAAATTATGGACAAGAAAAGTTTTAACAATAAAATCACAAACTCTAAACAACACAAGACAACTCCTCCCACAACAGATTTTTTAAAATAATAAGAAACAACTTAAACGTCACCCTAAGAAATCAAAATGAAATGATTCTAAAATCTTATACAATGTATGCCCCAAGCCAAGACGGTGACACACAAGTTTTCTTGTGCCTTTTGATCGATGATACTGGTTTCTAAGGAAGTTAGGGTTGTTTGATCATGATATCGTTACTTAGACATGGTATTGTTCTGGTTATCTATTGGTCTTGAACGATGCTGCTATTGTTATCAGTTTGTGATCGTGTCAATGACCTGGTATGTCTTGTGATGATTGTTGATGGATGTTAGGGTCGTTTACCCTATAGTTTTCTTATGCGTGTGGCAAACATGGATTGCAAGGGCGATATCATAGGATTCTTGAATGTTTTCTTTGTTGGTGCGATGGTGTGGACTTGGTGGTTGTTTGATTTGATCATCATTGGTATACAACAGGTTTGGCGAGGGTTATTTGTCCCTTTGCTGCTTATTCATGGTCTATCATTGTTGTTGCTAATGATGTCATGTCTTGTTCCATCATTGTTGTTGCATATGACTTGATCCTTGGTTGTTGTCTTCATGTGTTTCATTCGTATTTGTTGGAAGATTGGTTCAAGTTCGGATATGCTGGAAGGTTGGGTCGCTTAGACCATGTTTATGCTTCAAATTCGATTTGCTACGGAAGTCACTCTTATTAGGTTATTAGATTATGCTTTTTGCAAAATACTAATAGAAGACGCAATTGGTTGAAGCTGGAAGTTTGAACTACTATGACGATTTGATGATTCAAGGATTTGTCTAATTGAATTGCATTTAATTTGTGTTATTTTTATAGTCGTTGTAGTTTATGTTCAATGTAAGTTTATGTTCATTGTAAGTTATAAGAATGGCGTGTCATTCTTATATGAGAGTCTGTAAGTGTCCTAAGGGACTGAGATGAGGGAAGTCACCCTCATCCTATGTACTTCAACGCTTTTTGGTGTAATGAATTTTACCGGGGTGTATTAACCCTTTTACCCAAAAAAACAAAAACTAAAAATCAAAAGCAAGAAACCCTTTTAACAATAAATTACAGTTTCTAAACGACACAAGACAAGTCTCATAACCTTAAAAAATAATAATAATTGATCAAATGACACCAAAACATGATTTTACAATCTTTAAATTTTATATACGAATGATATGAAAAAGTAGATCAAAGATTCAAGTGATCGATGATACATAAAATGCATATATTATTTGTTTGAATACCTTATGAATTGATTTTAGCGGTGAAGAAAATGTAGATGGTCGAACTAGTTAGGGAGAATTGGGGATCGGATGTGTGATACGAATGGTATTTGTAAAACTATTTCAGTGATGTCCTTTTGTTGATTGTCATTCAAGTTTGAGTGCCACTTGTATGATAGTGACTTGCAATACGTGGCTTAATGTTTTTCTGACTAAAATTTTGTTGATGTTCCATTTGTAAGAAAATGAGTTGTAACACGTGGCATAAATGTTTGAAACAAGGCTGTCAAGATCGCGTGTAAACTCGTAGGATCGTACGAGTTTACGTGTTTACTAGCTAAAACCGTGTAGGATCGTAGTAGGATCGCACATGTGGTAGGATCGTGAGTAAGATCGTAAGATCGTCAGGCGATCCGAGTTCACTTTTTATTTTATTATTATTATTTTTTTTTTAACTTTTTCTATCTTTTAAGTCCATCTCACTTGCTTAGGCCAAAAAACAATCATGTGTTTTACTAATGTCTAATAAGTAAACCACTGTTGTTTCATTTTCTAAATAAATTATAGTTTATACATAGTTTTCTATTTTCTAAATATATTATAGTCTAAAAGTGTTCAATAATTCAATTACTTTACTTCATTGCGATTAAACTAATCAAAGTGTATGTTTTGGAATACCACTAAGGCTAGCCCCAATGAGGGATTCAATCCTCTTTTTCCCCGCCACGCCGCCTTTTCTCTCTCCGACGACCTTCAGCGATTAGGTGCCCCAAGTGAGGCGACCAAGTTCAATTTTTTTTTTTTTTTTTTTTTTTTAAAAAAAACATTTTTAACACAAAATAAAATTTCATTAATAATTAAAACGTTACATAATTCAAATAAAATTAAACCATTACGAAACTTATTAAAACATTACAACACTTTATTCAAGGTTGTGGCGTGCCTTGATCGCCTCTTTGAGTTTCTGCATTGTTTGGCGTTCTATTGCGGGCAAAGATGGGTCGATTGGCGTGCAATAGAACATGAGATCTGCATCATATTTCTTTTGAGCCTCTAATTCAACTTTTCGTTCTTCTAGTGCCAACCTTTGTCTTCCCTTGCTTCTCTTTGTTGCTGTAGCTCCAACTCGATTTGCCGTTGTTCTAGCTCTTTCTTCTTCAAACCATAGTGCAGGTCTGCCAGCTCCTTCTTCTGCCCGAATGCCACGGACTTGATCTTGCCCCACTTCTCGGCAACACCTTCCATAATCCTATCTTTCGAAGACTCCGAAGATTTCTTTTTATTCTTCTTTATGCATCACGACCAGTTGGTCTATTAGGCACAAACGAAGGCACATCCGAGTGCACATCCGAGTCGGTTGAAGTCCTTGCTTTTTTGTGTCCCTCATCTTGGCTTAAAAAAGCCGGCATCTCATTATCCTTCCAAGCAGAATGGTCCCTCAAAATCTTCCAACAATGCTCCAAAACAAACGGATGACCACACACTACTTGGTATTCATCACACGCTCGTGTATAAACGGTGAGGTCATTCTCACCACTTCCGTAATTCCTGACAGCATTGTTGTAAATGGCACAAAATTGACCAACTCTAGGACGAACCCTATTTTTCCACTTTGTAACGATAGAGTTGTACGTTCTTTCTGCACCAACCTCCTTCTCAAAGTAATCAATGACTTTCAGCCAAAATCCTCTAGCATTTTGGTTGTTTCCGGTTACACTATTCTCGGATACATCACACCAAGCGTTGCACAAGGCGATCTCATCTTCTTTGGTCCAAGGCACCGAATCATTCTTGCCTTCTTTCTCGACAGCCTTCTTCTTCGCCTTAGTAGCTCGTTTCTTTGGTTTAACCGGTGACGTCTCTTCTCGACATTCTTCTTCTTCACGTCATCAAGGTTGATCGAATCGTGATACGATCCATGAGCGTAACCGGCACCGAACCGTGATACTCTTGAGCGGATAACCCGATCCGGTTCCAAGATAAAATTAGGATTGTTGTACAATTGGTCATCAAAATCAAAACCCTCAAGATTAATACGGTTAACCGGAGAATATTCTTGATAGTTTGAATATGAAGACGTTGATGAATCCATTGTTGGACGGTACATGATTCGTGTGACCCATACATAGATTGGTTGCTTGACGGGAGTAGCTTTGTTGTTGTTGTTGGTGGTGGATGTTTTGTTGCGGTGGAACAAATGGACGATTCATACTAAATGGATTGTTAGGGTGTTGTTGTGGAGCTTGTTGGGATGGATATTCAAACCGGGGTTGGAAATTGATTATTGGTGAGACACGGTTAACCGGAAATTCGGATCCGGTGTTAAAATATGCGGACGTTTGGTGACAAACGGATTTTCGCCTTTGGTTGGTGGTGTTTTCTTAGACATTTTAATAAAGAGGATTGTGAGATTTTGATAGAGATGATTGTGAGATTTTTGAGTTTTAGTGTGTAAGATGTTGTGAGATTTGTGATGAGATTGTAGTTGTATTTATAGGGTAAAAAGTGTTTTTTTTTTTTTGTTTTGGATTGCAACGGAAACAAGAGGATAGCTTTGGAATTGTCGATCGGTGGGACGATCGAATTGGTGAAAATGGGAGGCGATCGACATGGTCTTGCAGTGGGGCGATCGACATACTAATCGATCGAATACAAGGACGATCGACAACGATTTACCTCATTGGGGGTAGCCTAATGACATGTGTGTTTCCTTGAAATCATGTAGATAGCTCGTATATTTTGAGACATTTAGGACTTATGTTATGTTATATTATTTCGCTAAATCGTTAATTTAACGATTGAAACTTGATTTTTTTGTGTTTTATTATTACTTTGGTGTTTTCTTTGTCATTTTCAAGAGAATATTATATGAATTTATCTTTGACGTTGAGTAGAAATGTAAAATATTTTGACTCGTTTATGATTTGTTTACAAGCTATGACAAATTGGTAGGATTGTAGGATCGCGATCCGATCCTACGATCTCGATCTTGTAAAGACAAAAACGATCCCACGTAGGATCGCGATCTTGACAACCTTGGTTTGAAGGTTAGAATTAGAGGACAATTTTACATAACTCTTTTCACATACGAAGGAGTGATCTCCACTCTTCATCTAAAAAAGTCAATCGTTGAGATTAAAAGCAATTTAATATTTCATCAATTTTTTATAATATTTCTTGAACCATTAATCGCTAATCGAAAATAATTAAACCATCGTGACGAGTATTTAATTATTTTTCTATAAACTGACATTTAAATATACTTTCGACCAAAAAAAATCGTTTTTCTCATGTTTTTTCATATTTTTTTCGTACTTCTCATATTTTTTCATTACTGAAGTTTGCATAAAAAATCACAATGTGATTTAAACAATAATTTGAATATTTTAATAACATCACATGTGATATTAGTGTTAAATCACATATGATATGTAATATCATATGTGATATTAGTATTAAATTATACATGATATTGCATATCATATATGATTTAATACAAATATCACATGTGATATTATTATAATATTCAAATCAGTGTTTAATCACATGTGATTTTTTCATGCAAATTTCATTAAAGAAAGATAGAACGAAAAAAAATTTAAAAAGTGAAAAACAAAAAATATATATATATATATATATATATATATATATATATATAAAAAAAAAAAAAAAAAAAAATCAAAAATATATCAAAGTGTCTATCTATAGAAAGATAATTAAATGCTCGTCATAATGGTATATTTTTTTCGCTTAACGATTAACGGTTTGAAAGATATTAATATTTGAGAAAAAAGGATGAAAGTGGGTTTTTTAAATTGTTGGGATTAATCTCATCCATTAAATCAAATAAAGATAGAGCGTGGAGATCGATCCCTTGGTATGTAAATGCTCTTAAATCCTAGAATCGTGTTTAGCTTTACGTTTGTGTGAAAACGAGGTTGTGTGTATTCGGCTTAATTACAAATCTATACAACATAGAGTTGAGATCAATGTTGAAACAAAATTATTTAAATATCCAATGAACCAATCTTAGCCACTTATTTTTTCATCAAAAAAAAAAAAAAAAAAACTTTCTTTCCACATCTTTTTAAAAATAAAATATTTTGCAAACGATAAATCGTCAAGTGAAAAAAAAATACGCCATTGCTACGAGTATTTTTTATCTTTCAGTAGAGATTCGATATATAAGCGATGAACTTTTTTTCGATTTTTTTTCAAGTTACGTCTAAAAAAATCACATGTGATTTGTATCAAAAATCACATTTCATAAATCACATGTGGTTTTTTTATATAAATCACATGTGATTTTTTTAGACGTAACTGAAAAAAAAAATCGTCGTAAGTATATAGAAGTGTCAATATATAGAAAGATAATTTAATTCTCGTTGCGATGGTATGATTCGTTTTGCATAATGATTAACGGTTTGCGAGATATTTAATTTAAAAAAAAAGTGTGAAAGATTATTTATTTATACTTTTGATGGAAAAATAGATGGTCATGATTGTTTCATTAGATATTTTGAGAAGGTTGAATCTACATTGAACTTTTCTCGTACAACATATACATTTAAAACATTAAGTTATTTTACTTCTACTTATTTTCTTATATTCTAAAGGATTAATCATAACCATACAAATTATTTAATCTAATAGACCGGATCATATGTTAAAAACATTAACTTTCACCTCTTCCACCCTCATTTTTTTAATTACAAACCACTTTCACCTCTTTTTCAAAAACAAACTACAACTGCAAACCGTTAACCTATATAAATTAAATCATCGTAACGAGCATTTAATCATTTTTCAATAGAGGGCACTTTCATATAATTTCGACAAGTTTTTTTTGTTATTTTTCGGTGCAGTATTTTGCTTGATATATCACATGTGATATAACACTAAGTTCAAGCACTCAACATGCTTTCGTAAAACATGTATAAACATTTTTGGATTTAATGACTTAATTGGACAAAAAGAACCAGGAATTTCACATCCTTTCCACTAAACTTTCTATAAACACATGACTCGAAATCACTTTAGATGAATCCAAATTGTTTTATCCTCTCATCAAATCAGTGATTCCAACTTTTGATGCTTGCTTTAAACTATAAATAAATTTAAGCAACTTGCAAATCTTATTAGGATTCTTGGAATCTAGAAAAGCACCCGGTTATGCCATATTCACGTCCTTTATCAATTTCCCGTCATGGTAGGCGGGTTTCACATCAATTTACCATATATCATAATTATAGTATGCTGATATAGCCATCAGAATCCTTATGGAATTCAACATGGCCACTAGTAAGAAAGTTTCATTATAGTCAATGCCATGAGTTTAGTTGAAACCTATCGCAACCAGCCGCACTTTACAAGTTTGCATATTTCCATCCATGTGAATCTTCTTCTTGAAGAACCATTTACATTCTACGGCTTTTCCTATTGGAGGTAGATCAACCAGCTCCCAAACTTGGTTATCATACGTAGATTGCATTTCAGTCTCTACGGCATCCCATCATTACGCAAATTACTTCCTAGATACTTCTTAATGATAGTTAACAGGTTCTGAGAGATCCACATTATCTACCACTAAGCCATAGTATATATCAGGCTCATAACGAGTCCTTGGAGATTTGCGCAGACATTGTGTTTCACTAAAAACTGCAACAACTATCTGTTAGGCTTTCACATTTTTTTGTTGACTCACTTCTTCTATATACTCTTGTGTTTGTTCCTCATCTACAGGCTTTAGTAGATCCATATCTCTATTTACTTCCTTGTAGAGGAAATCCTCCTCAAGAAAAATACTACCTCGACCAGTAAAAACTTTGTTGTCAATTGATAAATAGTAATAATATCCTTACGATACCTCACAAACACGCACTTATACGTCTTAGATTCAAGTTTGTCACATGCATGCCTTTTGACATGCACATCACATCCCCAAATGTTTAATTGTGATAAACACAAAACTTTGCTCTCCCATAATTCATATGGGGTCTTCTGTGTAGCTACAGTAGGGAATTCTATCTATTATGTATGTTGTTGTGGGTATTATGTGTGCATGATGAAAGATACAAACTTATATTGGTCATTTTCTTATGAGACCTAAGGGTTACACATTGATAACATCAAATAATCATGCCTTTTAAGTGTCAATTTCCCCCGTTTATGCTCATATTTTATGTCATTTATATGGATATATGCTCTTATTCCTCTATATTTCATTTCCAGGTAAAATATGACCATTGAAGCTTAGAGACGCGGATTTGGAGATTTTCTTAACGGTTTTACCTTAGTATGCTATCATTGAAGAAGCTACGGCGTAACTCATATTCTGAATTACGCCGTAGATGGGATTTCGTTATAGGCCAACCCAACTTCAGTTATGGCGTAACTCTCAACTTAAGTTACGCCGTAACCATCTAGGTCATGGAGAATTTCGCGCCTCCGTAAACTACGCTGTAACCTCCTCACATGCATTACGACGTAACCAACTTCTGTTTGGAGGATATTTAAGTTACGGCGTAATTCTCGTCAAAATTACGGAGCTATAACTACGGCATAACTATTCCTTAGGTTATGCCGTAGTCACCACTACGAGAGTTCTGTTTAGAGGATAATTAAGTTACGGCGTAACTCTCAACTCAAGTTACGCCATAACTATGATTGGGCCTATAAATACAAACCCTAAAATCTGAATTTGACATCATTCACCCACAACACAAAGTCAGAGAACGTGAAGAGGGTTTCAAGGGCAGATCATATGGAGCATACGGAGCCATCTCCAAGGGAGGAATCACACCATATCGATAAGCTTTAGCGATCACTACTTTTTTACACTTTAATTCATGTCTTCAATTATGTTAAACATTGAATTTATTGTATCTTTTAATATGATCGGCTAAGCACCTTTGGTGCTAGCCTAGTTATTATTCCTTGATTGTATTGTTATTGTTTCATGCTTCTATAATTTTTTCTAGTGTATGCATGCATAGTTCGATGGTAGTTAGCTTCGGTAGTTTTGAATTGCAGTCGTATCTAATTTCTTAGGAGAATTGACCAACTGACCCTAAGTAAGTAGGTAGAGAGGCTTGGTAAGAATTGCCAAAAGACTATTAAATCCCTCTTGTGTGAATTGACAAAAGGATCACCGTTCGAAAGGATGAACTTAAGAAGTTAAGGATGTGTGTCTAAGATGCTAGCACCCGGGCACACATTGTTTCGAATCTTGCATGCAGGATACTTAATGACTTGGCTTATGTTGCTTGAGACCCTCGACTCCCCAAAGGGTAGGCCTTTAACATCGGGTAGGAACCTTTGTCGAAAGGTTATGACGAATTGACCAGATGATGTCATAGTGACTTGAATCCCCACTTGAATTAATAGGAAGTAATTAGAAAACATAGACATTACATGATAGGATGAATAATTAGGTTAGTACACTTTCTCACCATTGTTCACAACCTCAATTTACTTTTCGCCATTTATTTCGTATTTTTAGTTTAATTAATCATTTCAATCTTAAAACCTTTGAATATCGTGACAATTAGACTTAATAGGATCATCATCTACATAGCTCTTGGGAACGACCTCGGATTTACCACTTTCTATACTACGCACGATCGGGTTCACTGCTCGTTTGTCCAACAAGTAGACCTTAGGTAGATGAGACTTAGAAATATTAATTCCTGGTCGGAAAACCTGCATCAGAATTTTGCCGCCGCTTCCGGGGAGCTATATTAGGGTTTTTATTAAGTCTTTTTTTATTTAATTTTCTTTTCTTTTCTAATATGAGGATTCAAAACTCGAAGCTCTAAACCATGCGTGGCCACTCCGTTCGACAATCCGGAAAGACAATTTCGGACGAGAAGATACTACTCTCCTATTCCAATCCATAATATCTTCTCATTTTATGAGCCCGATCATTCTGATTCTGAGCCCGAAGCAAATGAAGAGATCAGTATTGACGGGCTAACTATGGAACAATATCTGGATAGAACAAACACAAACTGTCAAAGGGCTTTCAATACACAAAACCCTGAAATCGGGGAATTCTCTATCCCGAGCCAGTTCATTCGGGAATTGCATGACTTACGGTTTTAGGAGACAAGAATGAAGATGTTCAAGAGCATGTTGAGGAAGTACTTTACTTGTCTTCTCTTTTTGGCATCAGGAATATTTTGAGATACTCCATCATGGTGAAATTATTCCCTATGACTCTCAACGAAACAGCTAGAAGGTGGTTTAATAAACTCCCTACCGAATATAAGGGAACATGGGATCGACTCTGAAAAGAGTTTGTGCAAAATTCTTCCCACCCTCGAAAATCGCTAAGCTTCTCGGTGATATCTATAGGTTCGTTCAAGAAAGAGAAGAAACACTATATCAGGCATGGGAAAGATATAATGAGCTTCTCTATCGTTTTCCTACACATGACCTCAATAAACATCAAATCGTCTACATTTTTTATAGGGGTATTAATATCGAGACCCGTCAGATTCTTGATTCACAAAGACCTATTCCGGGAATGACGCCTGACAAAGCTTTGGAATCTATTCAACGGACAACTGATCACTGCCACAAATGACATGTAGAAGCAGGATATGGACCTAAGTACAATTTCAAGCACAAGGTCATGAAATCAATGACCAAGAAGGAAGATGATTATGGGATGACATTTGAGACAAGAAGGCAAGAGAAAACTAAATAAGATAAAGATCTGAGGACGGAAGAAGTAAAAAGTTTAGTTGGCACCAAGGTTAGAGTTAACTTGGAAGAAGTGGTTCTTGAGCACATTGAGGAATCCAAGAAGAGAGGTGAAATGGAGGAAAAGATAATGAAGGAATTTGTTGATAGCACAATATCCTCCCTTAAGAGTCACGATGACTGATTCAAAAGCTTAGAGAAGAAAGTGGACTGTTGCTCCAAGGCCATTACTGATTATTTGGATAAACGTGTATAAAAGCTAATGAAAAAGTTGTCAACTCAGTGACACTTGAGGTAGTTTCTGATAAACCAACTACCGTCTCCGATAAGGTCAAAAGGACGCTCAACAAAGAAATACTCCTGCTTCAAGATCTGGGGGCTCTTCCGGTAAACTTACCTTTAATTAATTCCATTAAAACTAATGAAATCACAAATATTTGAGGAATTAAGTGATGAGAAGAGTAAACTTGAAGAGACAGCTTCGGTTAAACTGAATCCTCGGTGTTCGGCAATTTTAAAAATGAATTGCCACATAAGGAAAAAGACCTGGGATGTTTTACTCTCCCTTGCCTAATAGGTAATCTCAATGTCTGCAATGATTTGGCTGATTTGGGAGCCAGTATTAGTATCATGCCCCCATTCGATGTTTTTGCGTATGGTTGTTGGGAGTTTAAAGCCGATCAAAATGGATATCGAGATGGTGGATAAATCCATGCAAATGCCTAAGGGGATTGTAGAAAACGTCTTAGTGAAAATTAACAATTTTCTTTTCCAAGTAGATTTTGTTATCTTAGATATTGTTGAAGACAACCGGATCCCAATTATTTTAGGGAGGCCCATGCTCGCAACTGCTCATACAAAGGTTGATGTTTTCGCTTGGAAAATGACACTGGAAGCTAACGGAGAAGTTATTACTTTCAGGGCAAATGAACTTAATTCTATCCCAAAGAGGGTTTGTGTGGTCAATCATAATGGTGATTTGGGTGATGTCTTGGAAGAATTTTTGAATGAAGCTCCTAAAACTCCTTCAAAACATAACAATTTTTTTTCTTCAAGAAAAGATTTTGATGTTTTCGTTGACTATGAAGAAGAGGAGGAGAGATTGGGAATTAGTCCTGATGATTTTTCTAGCGACATTGACATGGTCCCTTGGCAAAATAATCATGAAAAAACTTTTCACCGCCGGATCAACCAATGTTCTTTGAGATGGGAACTCGGATTCATCATCGAAATCCCTATAATCTTCAAATCTCGTGCAAAATAGGGTTCATCGATTTCCATCCTTATGTTGACATGAATTCTCCGGTGAATGTCATGTCAAAAGAATGTTATATGATGAAAGAGTTGGAGTATAAGGGGAGTAATTTCCTCGGGATCGCAACTAATGTTCATGTTTTCGTCGGGATGCATACTATCACACCCCAAAAATGGCGCAGCGGAATAGCATTTACGGGGTATGACTTCATGATTAAGAACACAAGGTGTCTAATAGAGAAGTACTGAATGTAATACATTAAAGATAATAGTCATGAAACTCCCACAACCGGGATAAGTACTAAGTCTGATAATCCAAACAAAAGCCTTCAAAGCCAAACTACATCATAAGAAAATAACCTAATCCAACTCCATGGATACAACCCGGGAGGGTCTTTATTTAAGTCTTGCTAAGCTAGGCCAATACTCAACCTCCTAGTGGAACTTCGTTCATAACACCTGAAATAGTTACTAAAAATCGTCAACATAAAGTTGGTGAGCTCGTAGTTTGAGAGTTAAACCACGAAGCTGTGAACAATATAATGTAGGACAATAGTGAAAATGATGACAATATATATGCACTTAGTCACAAAACAAAACAATATCGCGTCAACTGAGCCTATAGTGTCCATATATCCAAAACCATGTGGGGAGCTACCCCGATAGATCTATCATTAAGTGGGCCCTCCGCATAGAGTTAACAGTTACGTAGTCATGTACTCACAAGCAAAACATTGTTACAATATATAATCGCATCATATCACAAATATGTCCAAAATCAAGTAAAACCGTAAATCACAGCATGAAAACAGTTTAAAATATCATTTGAGTACCATTTCTCGCAAGGAAAACATGTTAAAAGTGGGGCTATGAGAACTCACCTCAACAGAGTAATACGATGCAATCAAGTGTGCGCATGAAATTCGAGGAGCGCTACTTTATCCGCAACCTAAAGTTATGATATGTCTTAGGTTCAACAAAATCGTTGTGTATGCAATTTTATAAAATGTTATAACACCCGTACATGTTTGCATGAAATTTTAGTTGTGAAAAATGTTGTTACGTTAATGTGCTCGTTTATAAGTTCAATACACTTTTTATAAGTCTTATCTAGTTGTTTCCGTTATTATACTATACTTGACTCAACAAGTTGTATTTTGAAAAGCTTCTAATGCATCTAGTAAATATGTATAACATGTTATTACTTTTGCTCAAGTCATTTTGGCTAAAACCGCACCTAAAATGTCCAATATTCACGTTTAAAAATTCTATCAGCTTTTACATTAGTGAAAAGCTGTCAAAGAATTATATTTCGTCAAAAACTTCATTTGGCCATAACTTTCTCGTTTTAGGTCCGTTTCTTAAGTTCTATATATCCCCGCGAAGGTATTTAAGTATACTAACAAGTTTATAGTGTCCCGACTAGTCTAACCAACTTTTAATGTCTAGTTTTATCACATGAAAAACTCTAACAGCAACATTTTGTTTCAGGAAAATAGTTTTCGTCAACTAACTTAAAACTAGCATCACTTCTTCGTTATAAGTCCGTTTTAACCCGTTCAAGCGACCACGTTTTCGTTATTAAGTCTATTTCTTATTTCTTTAGTCAAATATTACTCAAAAACCATTGATTTTTCTGTATTGAGTCGAATGTGACAGCCTATATTTCATTTAAGTGTTAAACGCGTTTCTTAGCCTCTATTACCAAAAATCAACTCCATATCAATCCCAAAACTATTCTAACTCTTCCACCAATTTCTCAATAATTAAAAATAGTGATTTAACAACTTGGTTAGCAATATGTAAAGTTTAATTCATCATAGTTATAAAATTACGCAAACATGTACATGGTGATATCATAGTGTATGTAAATCATAAGTCATGAAATTTACATAATGCAAAGTGTGTAAAGTTTATAAAAATGGTGTAGTGACTTACTTGAACTTAGAAGGTGTATGTGAAGAACTAAGAACACTAATGTACCCAAGTTACTACTCCAAAACCTTTTGTTACTAACTAGAACACCCAAATAAGCACTTGAACTAGCAAAACCAAACTTTCTTCTTGTCTTACTCCTTATGGCCAATTACTATGTGTTAGTATGTGAGTGAAATTTGTTGTGCAAGTGAAAAATGAGTGAAACATTGCCCCTTTATATAGTGAGACCAAAGCATGGGATGTAGTATTTGTTTATTAGGCTAGTTTAGGTCAAAAACATAAATGTTGGTGGTCTTGGGGTATGTTGGCCGAACAAGAGAAAGGGGGGGCATGCTTGTCTCCTACTTTTCTCAATTACACCATGGTTTCATTTTGTGTTTTTGTCCAAGCATTGGTCTAATTTATTTTAATAATACTCTAATGTCTAGTTAATAATAAAATAATGAAAGTAAGGTGGCTTGTTGTCTAAAGTGTATTTTATTTTGTATAAAATATATTATGTGAGTGTATTGGGTAGTAAAAATTAGGTATTGGGTATTAGTTTTGTAGTTAAAGTTAAATATGTATAATTAAGTGTTTTTAATAAAAGAATTATGGAAAGTGTTAGAAATATATTTTTGTATATTTGTAGTGGTTTAAGTAATGTAATAATGTATTAAAAATAATCGTTGAGAGTATTGGGTACACAAAGTGTTCATGCAAATTGTGAAAAACGTTTATTAATTAAATAAATCGTACGTAAATATAAATAAAATTGTCCTAGAAACTAATTTATGACTTGAAGAAGTGGTAATGTACTAAAAATATGTCGACGAAATCTTATTCCAAAGTCATAGTGCACGAGAGGGTGCTACTTGTTTACGCGATTCAACTAAATAATTATACGAAATGGTGAATGTGAAATCTTCCAAATTAAAATAGATTTTGAGTTTGAGGTTGAGTAAGGACCTGGAAAAGTATGGGTTGTTATACATACCTTCTTGGTCGACTTCGTGGTGTTAGATGACATTAGTGAATTTGTGGAGAATGGACTCCTTGGTGTGATTTAGGGAAAGCCTTTCAAGAATATATCTGGATTAGATGGGGATGCTGAAGACGTGGTAGTTTGGTTAAAAATTGGCAATGACAAAACTATTTTTAAAATGCCAAGAACCTTTCCAAATTTCAAAAAGTGGACCAAGAGGCAGTTAAGTCACGCCCGACCGCTTCTCGATATAAGCGAGGAAGATAAAGTCAACGGGTTTAAGCACCCGCACCAAAAGATAAAGAACTTTTACATGGGGTGCCTAAAACTTGGGGAAGAATATAAGAAGGATGAAACACTCATCGAGTGGATTCAACGTGGAGAATGCTTCATCCACGAAATGACCAACAATCACTTCTGAGCCCCATGGCTTTGAGTCTAACTTAAAGACTCGTTAATAAAGAAAAGTGCTCTTTAGGGAGACAACCCAAATTATTCCTTTCCTCTCTTCTGTTTTATTTTCATTTTTATTGTTGGGTTTTGTGCTTTTAACATTTTTTTAGGAATTGGAGTAAATGATCGGCCTTTAACAGGAAGTTGGATTCTGTCCCGATTAGCAAGTTACAACGTAACTTTTTCAATGGTTACGTCGTAACCATCATACAGTAACAGTTCATTCCAGGTTTCAACCAGTTACGACGTAACATCCATCCATCATTACGCCGTAATAGTCTTCTGTAGACGATTTCCAGGTTCAAACCAATTATGGTGTAACTCATTCTTGTGGTTACGTCGTAATTCATCCTGCGTTTCAAATTTATTACATTAGCACAATAACCTTGTATTAGTTCTGAATGAACTTTGTGGGTATGTTCGCTGTAAGCTCTCACGAGACACACTCGTCCACTTGGGACACCAAGAGGTTTAAAAGGCTTGTTGCATATGCTAAATGCAATCGTGACTCCTACGAAAGTTAGTTAGTTTTTATTTGTTTTGATTTTTGTTTTTCCTCTTTATTTTTAGAATTATACTTGTTGGTTAGTTGTGATTTCAGGGATCGAAGTTTGCTCATGGATACTTAACGAAGGCACGATTTTCTTCGTGGGCCTTCTCTTTTTTTAGGAGCGAATTTCAGGGAAGTTCTCGCTCCAATTCTACTTTCTCTTCACCTTTATTTAATGTTTAGTACAAATGGGACTTTGTACATCTCAAGTGGGGGGGACGAGAGTAGAATTATTACTTGAACTTATTTGCCCTCGTTTTTCTAGTTTATTTTGAAAAATTATGCCATTTTTTAAATTTTCACATGTTTTTCTTAACCTAACTAGACTAGACCTTAGCCGAGCACACTATAACCTTTGATATTTCATGGTGAGATTTAGCCTTATCCGTTTCCACTTATTTACCCAAATACACCAAATTATGAGTGTGCCGGTAGCTTATAAACTTTAGAACTTGGCCTTTGCATCATTTCGAGACCATAAATGAGGTGTGTCGAGTTAGCTTGATATATATGGAATAATCAATTTGAGAAGACAATATTTTAGAATTATCACCCAAATAGCTTATATATGTGTGTGTTTATCGATTAGTCACCTCGACTATTCGACCCCCATGTTAAACCCTTTTGTTGCACTCACCTTTAGTGCTAGATACCCTTAAATACACCCTTCAGAGCCATTCTTTTCATTTCATACCCTTATTATGTTTCGAGGTTTAGCCTACCGTGTAGTCTTAATTTCTAGTCGGGAAGTCACTGTTTGCCCAAGTTCGAGGTTTGAGTAAAGAGGTTCGGGAATCACGCTTTCGTCAAAGGCTTACATTTGAAGATCATCAAAGACCCCCCATAATCTCCATATATGTTCATCTCAAGTAGGGGGGATGTTTATCTTTTTAATTGTAATAGTTATGATTAAAAAAAAATTGTTTATTACTTATTCTATAAAAAAAGTGAAATGTATAAGCACTATGTTATGAGCTCAGTAGATATTAGCATCGAGGAGGTCACCTCGGTCACATTTAAATATTTGAGTTGGTGACGTTATTACACCAACAGTTTGAAGAACAGGTGATGTGCCCATCATGACGTCCGTTAATGGCACATTTACTTGATACATCATGATCCGATTTCTTCATCTTGAAGCTTGAACTTTGGATGGATGGTGGGCGGTGACAACTTGGTTATAGGTTAAGACTATTTGTTTTGTTATTTTTTATTTTACACCATTTATTTCCCATGTCTTATCCTACCCTTTAGTCATGAAGCGTGTCTAGTTGATGAAGCGAGCAATCTTTGGTGTCTTGGCCATGGATTTGATGATGTATCATTGATTTTATACACTTTGCCGTGACACGTTAGTAAGGACATTTCACCCTTAACCTCACATTATGTTCACCCATATTGCCTTTAAAGATTGTTTAATCCTTAACTCTAGTGGTGGAGATTTGTGTAACCGCCAAGCTTATGATAGAATACATGCTATGACTGTGTTTTGAGTGATCATCCTGAAATTGACACTTAGATTAGAAGAATATGAGTATGTGTTCCCATTTTGTGAGGTGTTCGGCTTTGATTTATTCTAGCATAAGGAATTTTTAAACTCATATTATCCAGATAATTTGGGGGATATTTTTTTTAGAAATTATTCTAAAAAGGTCTACTTGAGGGCAAGTATTCAATTTCCCCCGTTTATGCTCATATTTTATGTCATTTATATGGATATATACTCTTATTCCTTTATATTATTTTCCAGGTAAATATGAACATTAGAGCTTAGAGACGCGGATTTGGAGATTTTCTTAATGGCTTTACCTTAGTATGCTATCATTGAAGAGGCTACAGCGTAACTCATATTCTCAATTACGCCGTAGCAGGGATTTCTTACAGAGGCCAACTCAACTGCATTTACGGCGTAACTCTCAACTTAAATTACGCCGTAACCATCTAGGTCATGGAGAATTTCGCGCCTCTGTCAACTATGCCGTAAACTCCTCACATGTATTACGACGTAACCAACTTCTGTTTGGAGGATATTTAAGTTACGGCGTAACTCTCGTCAAAATTACAGGGAGCTATAACTACGCTGTAACTATTCCTTAGGTTACGCCGTAGTCACCACTACGAGAGTTCTGTTTAGAGGATAATTAAGTTACGACGTAACTGTCAACTCAAGTTATGTCGTAACTATGATCGGGCCTATCAATACAAACCCTAAAATCTGCATTTGACATCATTCATTCACAACACAAAGTCAGAGAATGTGAAGAGGGTTCAAAGGGTAGATCATACGGACCATACTGAGCCATCTCCAAGGGAGGAATCACATCATATCGATAAGGTTTAGTGATCATTACTTTTTTACACTTTAATTCATGTCTTCAATCATGTTAAATATTGAATCTATTGTGTCTTTTGATATGATCAGCTAAGCACCTTTGGTGCTAGCCTAGTTATGATTCCTTGATTGTATTGTTATCGTTTTCATGCTTCTATAATTGTTTCTAGTGTATGCATGCATAGTTCGATAGTAGTTACCATAGCTTTGGTAGTTTTAAATTGCAATCGTATCTAATTGCTTAGGAGAATTGACCAACTGACCCTAAGTAAGTAGGTAGAGAGACTTGTTAAGAATTGACCAAAATACTATGAAATCCCTCTTGTGTGAATTGACCAAAGGATCACCGTTCAGAAGGATGAACTTAAGAAGTTAGGGATGTGTGTTTGATACATGTTTTATTGACCACGTTTTAATATTTATAAAGTCTCGTTATACCTATGGTCTACCCTAGTGCACTAAAGGGCAGTGTACCCGGTCGTGTGTAGTGTAGTAATCGGTAAAGCCGAGGTCGTCCCAAGAGCTATGTGTGTTGGATTATTACTAAGTCTAGGTGTCACAAATTAATAATGGTTTCGATAAGGAATTAATTAATTAAACTACTAAAGCAGAATAAAGCAAATAAAGGCAGATAAAAGGTAAAGGGTAATTCAATAGAGGAGAGTGGTGCTAACCTAGTTATTCCTCCTAGCTAGTTATGTCTACGTCTACTTACTTACAATTACTTCAGGTGGGGTCAAAGTCGAGAGGACAGCATTTGGTCAATTCGCCCTAACCTATCAGCAAAGATGCCAACACAGGAGAAGTCAGGTGTCCCCTCATAAGTCCTGTTGTTCCTGGTCCCCTAAGCCAAGTCATTAAGTACCGCTACATGCTAGATTTATAATATTGTGTGCCTGGGCGTTAGCAATTTAAACACTCACCCCCTAATTCTTAAGTTCATCCAAACGATAGGTGATCAGTTGGTCAAATCGAACAAGTAGAAAGGGTCTTCAGTTGGTCATATCTTACCCTTCCCGTCTTAGTCCGCTCACCTAGGGTCAGTTGGTCATATCTCCTAGGCAATTGGCGTCTACCGCCATTCAAAGCTACCGAACCAAGGGTGGCTACCAATAAACTATGCATGCATACACTTAAAAATAATTGTACGAAAGTAAAGTAAACGCAAACAAAACAATTAAGGAATCATAACTAGGCCAGCACCAAGAGGTGCTTAGCCGCTCATATTAATCATACAAACCAATTCAATATTCAAAGGTACGAAATACATGAATTGAAAGTAAAGAAAGTATAAAATGCTAATGCTTATCGTAGGGGAGTGATTTATCCCTTGGAGACAGCTCCGTATGCTCCTCTGGACCTTCCTTTAACTTTTTCCCACATTCTCTGATTGTTGTGTGTGGAATGGGATGATCGAAATCTTTGGAATTGTGGGGTATTTATAGGCGGATCCGGGTTACGGCGTAACTAATATAAGAGTTACGCCGTAACCTTCAATTTCTTCGTATTTGCACTAGATCTGCTGGTTACGGCATAACCTTATTAGTGGTTACACCGTAGTCTTCAATATACTTGGTTACGCCGTAGTTGATGAAATAGTTACGGCGTAGTTATCAGCGGCGCGGATCCTCATTTGACCTAATATAGTTACGTCGTAACCTTTGGGAAGAGTTACGCCATAACCTTCTGATGAGTTGGTTTTCTGAGTCACGCTTTAGTTACGGCGTAATGTGAGAGATGAGTTACGCCGTAACTTCTTCAAAGTAGCATACTGTGATAAATCTTTTGATATTTCTCCAGTTCCGTGTCTCTTTAGCTCCAATGCTCGTAAATTACCTGAAAGTGGAAAACAATGGAAAACGAGCGTAAATCCATATAAATGATATAAATTACAAGCATTATCGGGGGAAATTGACACTTAATATTCAGGACTATTTGATGTTATCAAGTATCCCCTCACTTGAACTATACTTGCCCTCAAGTAGACCTTATTAGAAAGATTCCTAAAAAGATATCTCCCATAACCTGGAAAATATAAGTTTATAAATCCCTTATGCTAGAATAAAACAAAGCCGAACACCTCACGAAAGGGGAACAAAACACTCATGTAGCAACCCGTAAATTTTCATTAGGTAAAATGATTATTTTACCCTTTGACTTCTTAAAGTTTACCTTGACTTTTTATTATTTGACTTTTACCGTAACGTAAAAGCAAATACTGTAACTGGTAGTAACCAGTAATTTCCCAAGTTAAATAATTCAATATGTTTCGAATTATTACACTCTGAACATTTTGTTCACCTTTGGCTATAAATAATTATTTAAAGTTGTGACTTTAATAATTACGAAAGTTTAATCGTGTAAACTTTCCTCGCGGTCAACACAAGACTACGATAAGTCTAGGTGTTCAAAATACTCTATTTTTATCAATAGTCATATTTTATATGAACTATTGCCACTTCGTTATTTTTACGTAAATATTTTACTCTTTACGTAATACGCGTGCTCAAACCTACGTTATTAGGTTTTAACAACATAGACGCACCCAAATAGACTTATCACACCTTTAATATACTTAGTTGGAGTATAATGATAAGTTTTGACATTTTCATAAGTATTATATTTTTATGTTGCCCGATTTTAAGTTTCGTGACTTAAGGGCTTAACATTAGTAATTACCGGGACCAAACTATACCCCGTAAACTAAAATTTATACAAGATAAGTTATAAAATTATCTATTCTTATCCATTTCCACGTTAAGGTGGTATGGTGTTGTGTTGTCAAAATCCTACACCACCTAGCAACACATGTACTATACTTTATGCATGTCTTGACTAACACATATCTTCACACCTCATTTGATATAACAAATCTCAAAAATACATCTCTTCCTCCCTCTTGCTGCCGTGAATACCAAGACCCAAAACACCATCATCTATTTTAATTCAAGCTTCAAATTGTACATGAAAGATTGAAGGTTCAAGATGTTACAACTAGTTCTTGTGTTGTTTTGAAGATTCCTTGGTTGAAACAAGAGTTACACAAGGGTTAGGAGCTGAAGTTAGGAGTGTTCTTGGGTTCTTAGAACAAGGTTATAATAAGGGTTTTATAAGGTTGAAGTCAAGTTGGGTTGAAGATTGAAGAAAGGGTTAAAGACAAGAAGGGTTAAGCTTGATTTGTAGTTGTAATTCTTGTGATATTCCAACCAAATCCTTGTAAGATTTGTGTTTACTTTTCATTATTATTCAATATGGTTGTAAAATCTCTATAATTATTGGATGTTATTTGATATAAGTAGTATATGTAATATGGCATGATTGATGTTGTACATGAAAAGAAGCTAAAACAAGCCTTAGGTGGGTTTTGTAAATTGAAATCTGGAACAGGCCCAAAGATATATTAAACTGATCATCTCAGTAAACTTTGAGGTTAACTTAGTAAGATATGCTTGTAGAGCTATGTCTTATGGTCGTTTCATTGCGGTGGCGACCTCATAACTCATCCCGATGAGTAAATGAGAGCCAAAATGGCAAAATATGTCAAAATCTGCACACCAGATTTCATTTAAGAAAAGCCTATGGTTCTGATCATTTCTGGAAGTCGACTCAGTTTTATGAAATGTAGCCAAGACCCAAACTTGAAGTTTGGCGAAAGCCGCGTGTCAAAACAAGTTGTAGAACTCAACTTATGGTCGTTTTGGCAGGACTGAATGTGCAGCCAAACTTTCTACAATGAAATATAGGTAATTACTTGTTATTAGACAATTGATATAAGTAAAATTTAGACTTTGGACTTGATTAAGCTTGAGAAGCTGTTAGAGGAAGTAAAAACTAAAACTTGGGCTGTTGAATCACTTAAAAAGGACTTATGGTAAAAAAGTTATGGTTAAAAGAAGATGGCTAGATGATAACTTGATATTGAGTCAAAAGCTTGCTGAAACGATTTTAAAACGCGATTTAAACCATTTTCTGGTCCGAATCAGCAAAAGTGTAAAACACGAAAGTTGCTCGGAATGAAATTTTCTTCAAAAACTCAGGTGCACGTAAGCTGAAAGTGAACGAAAAGTCTTAAAAACAGCAAATACTAAACGGACCTGTTGCGACTAGAAAACAACCATGGTCATGAAAACTTAGTGTATTTTGATCCTTGAGGTCAAACGAAGCCAAGGTTAAGCCAAGGTTGTTGTCTTAAGGTCTTTAAACTTAGACATAACCATAAGAATGACCTTGAATATCATCTCAAGTTGTTTAAACATAATTTAGCCGCATGGCTAGTTGGACTTAATGACCGAAACTTGTTTATAAAAACTTGGTTCATTGGGTTAGACTTTGCTAGACTTTGACAAACTAAGTAAATGACCATATAGCATGTTAAACTACTTCACACACACAACTTATATCATCATATCGTCACACAAGTCAATCAATAGTCTTTGTGAAACACGACACATGTGTTATACAACATTTGTCTCGTCAAATACTTACTTATAAATGATTAATACTATAATAGTAGGGAAATTCATTATCATAAAGAGGCCTCTTCGGAGTGTCGTATTGACGAGTTGTGGATTTACGATTTAAAGTGTCCTGGCTTCTCATACGTTCACTACATGACCTCTTCATTTTGATAGCCCGAACGATGGGGACGAGGTTAATTATAAAAGGGCTATAAGCCAAACAAACACTTAAGGGATACATCAACTTAAGATTTATGTACAACATCATAAGCCAACATACTACATATACTTGTACACTTATATCGTACACTATACTAAAGCGCGATTACTATCCTTTCGTAGGTAATCATTAAAGATCGTGATCTTGTCATACTCTACCGTTGATAAACATTATATCGTTACACTCCGCTGCTGATCACTACTGTGAGTTTCATAGCCCCAGCTTTTGTTTAACTGTTTTATAAACTCTTTTGGGGAGATACATGCTCTTGCTTTTACTATATGCTAAAATGCTTTATTATGGACAATTACTTGAAAACCGAATGCCTTGATCAGTATTATTGCATGCCACTAAGTTGTTTTTGCCAAAAGTCCCCAACATCATGGACCACTTAATCACTTTGGGAGTGAGCGCAAATATTGTGGATAGCCTATCGAATTGACGCACCGTCTATGTTATCGGAAATAACAAGGCGCGCTATATTTGAGATTATCTAGGTATAAGGAAAAATACCTACCCGGTGCAAGTTATTTATATATATATCGTCCGGTGATATATATACAACAGTCAGTCGTGAGTGCCATGAGCTTAGAGCAATAATAACTTTCAAAAGATAATTGTACACATTGCAATTATACTACAAACTATATTGTCCACTACTGTTTTTCCTAAATTTGAAATATTGGGATCAAACTATTGTACTTACAAACCTATGAACTCACTCAACCATTGTGTTGACACTTTTTAGCATGTTATCTCACGTTCGAAAGGAATTAGCTGGCATGGCATGTAAAGGCGCACGGAAAATATTTTGAAGACAATGCATATATTATCATTCGAAAAACATTACAACTTTTATGTTGTACTTTTTATGATATTACAAACTGGTGGGACCTCTATTTGTAAACTATGATATTTTAATCGAATGATAATTTATTTCAAAACGTCTCATTGATGAGTGTGTAAATACTCATCATTTTTGGGTCAAATCTGAACTGCAAAACGTTTAAAAATGCTCAGTAATGCATCAAAATATCGAAAATATCTCAAAATTGCATTTTATATGTTTCGGATGCAAAATGTTTAAAATCGATGAAAACGAGCAAAGTTTGCATAATTGGCGCTTTCGGTCCCCAAGTTTCAAAAGTTGTCGAAATAGTCCCCGAGCACTTATTTTATAAGAAAAGTCACCAAAGGTCCTTTTGGAATCATAAATTGTCATAATTAGTCCTTTGGTGAAAAGTCCAAAAGTTTTGAGAAATTACAGTTTGATCCTTGGATTTTAAAATGGTCATGTTTAGTCCTTGAAATTTCACAATTGGCAAGTTTGGCCCTTGATCTATTGAGATTGGCAAGACCAACCTTGGACTACAATTTCGAGGTTACGCTTTGGTCCCCTGAGATTGAATTATACATTTGGTCCCTAGATTATTAAATGGATCCTAAACTATCCTAAAGCCCAAAATCCCATGGCCCATTATCCCAATATCCTTTACCGGTCCACCCAACCCCAACCCGAATCCAACCCACGGTTTAAAATAAAACCACCCCTTTTTCCTCCACCGTCCCCTTCCTTCTCCACCTTTTTCTGCAACTCAACCACCCTACCTCCCCTACTCCATGCTTTGTCCCCTCCAACCTCCACACCAATACAAATTGCATTTAATAACCCCTCCCCTGTCCAAGCTATCAGAACCCACTGGCATATATACCCTTTCCCGCCAAAATTGCATCCAACGGCTAAAATCTCCTCAACTAATCCAATGGCCTTGATTTCAAGTGGGAACTGCTCAGAGATGAGAGAGAAGTCATTTGCTATAAAAAAGGAAGCAAGGGAAGGAAGAAGAGTAGTAGCACTTAGTCTAAAATTTTTATGTATGTCGTTTTTATAATTATGTTTTAAATTAAGCTCTAAAGTTGTAATCTTTTGTTTTGTTGTACTGAACTCAAGTTATTTCATCAGTGTAACCTACTTTCTAATATCAATTCAAGGTTTTAATATAGTTTCAAGTTTTTGTGCTACTGTTGAAAAATTCAGTTTCAATTTCTTAGAACCAATGCTCCTAGTAGCTCTATCTTATTTCAAATAAGCTTGTTTAAGCTTATTATAGCTTTTTATAAGCTTACATTCAAGTTTCAAGCAACTTTGGATTTTGGTCAATGAAAGTCAAACGGGGCAAATGGAGATAGAATTGGATATGGGTTGATGCGATCTTTGGAATTGGGTTGATTCGAGTTATTGGGTTGATAGAAATAGGCTAGTGGTTCATTGGTTAATCGATCTCAAGCCATTGTGGCTAAGGACCAATTGTAAGTAATTTTCAAGATAGATTGCATAATCTGTACTTGTAGTTTAGACTGGTTTTATTTGTTGATTAAGTGTTAATTAGGTTGGTTAGAGTCGGTTTAGTGTCTGCAATAACTAGTTAAGTGGTTATCTTATTTTATTTGCAAATCAGTAGGAATAGTAGTGTTTGGATCATAGGGTTAGCCAGTGTTTGAAGCTTGCTCAGTGGTTGAAACTTGTAGTTCTAGGCTTGTTTAGTTCATTTATACTCATATCGCCTTAAAAGCGCACTGCAAACACTCAAAGTCAAACTCATCTCAAATCATCTTAATCAGATATCTGTTGGGATTTTGGAAAAGCAAAATCTTGTTCGTGTTTAGAAATCAGTAGAATAGCCTAATATAGTTTTATTTCACCTTATAACATCAATCTTAGTCCTTAAAATCAGTTGCAAAGTTCATTAAAGTCAAACCTTTCAAAAGCATTAAAAGTCAAAAGTCGAAAATACCGTTTTCACCCAAATGGGGTGATTTTCTTGGACTCATTCTTGGTTCAAATCAAGTAAAATTGTGGGTTTTAAACTTCACTTGGTCTAGTTTCTTTATCTCATTTTTTAGATTTTTGTGAATTTTTATAAGTTTCAAACCGCTTGTTAAAATGGGTTTAAGTGCCTGTACACACTCAAGATAATCGAGTGTGCATGGCAGTATGTGTGAGCTTGTCACAGAGCTCAGTTTAGCTTGTCCAAGTCTGGATTTTGGTTTACAAGTTCTTAGCCAAGTCTAGTTTAAGTTCCAACTTTTGGATTTGAGTCTTAGCTTGTTGGGTAGCTTATTTTTGGGCTGCAAAGTAGTGGTAAAAACTGTTTTAAGCACTTGAGCTAAATTCACCAAATCATAGCATTTTGTATTTCAGAGGTGTAGGATAGTTGTAACTTGTTTCATTTGGGTACTTTTAGCATTTCATAGCTTCTGCATCAGTTTGGTGCTTATTTGTGGCTTGTGGCTTATTCTAAGTGCTTATTCATAAGCACTTTGCATTGCAGTTGCATTTTCTTACACACAAGCCCCTGTTTTTATATTTTCCTAGATTCGATATATTATTTTAGGCTTATCTTGAATTTTTCATATTTTCCAGACTGCTTGGTATTTTTCTTCATTTAAATCGCTTTTTAAGCTTTTTAAATAGCTTTTAATCCAATTAATTCGTAAAAGTTTCAAAAATAAGTTTTCATTTTCTTAGGTTAAGATAAATATAAAAAGTCAAAAGTTATTTTTCCAGATTTTCTTAGTTAAATTTGTATTTTTAAGCAATTTAAGTAGTTTTAAAGAGTTTTAATTCATAGAAAATAGAAAAATAATCGCACAAATACAAAATTAGTTTTGAAAATTCTCTTTAGTTATTTTAGATTTTTCTAAGTCATAATTTCATTTTTCTAGCTTTATTTCATCTTTTCTTGTATTTTAGGCTATTATTAATTAAGTAAAAATAGTTTTTAATTAATAATAATTAATTAAATAGTTATAAAAATAATTTTCTTTTTCTAAAAATTTTCTTTTATCATTAGGTTTGTAAAAATATCATTTTCATATTTTTAGGATTAATATTGCTTCAGTTTCACATTTTCTTTTGTACGTCACGTAGTTTTTAAAGTTAAATTTGTAAAAGAAAAATCAAAAACATCATTTTAAATATAGTGATAGCATTTATTTAATATATTTTATCTTTTTAATTTTCTTTAATTGGCATTTTAGCCCTTGTAATTTATATACTTTTTCTGTAGTTATAATAAATCAAAACTCTTTTTGCTCAAATCCTCTCGATCACTATACGTTTGATTATTCTCGACACCTCGTTGGGACATAACGACTGGGAAACACTATACTCTCCCGGACTTCATTGCATTTGTTTCTAGACTGTTTTAAGTTTCTTACGGTTAGCCATTCACAGTGGCTAGCTTGTGAGAAAACTTGACCGTTTGGAGCCAATCACTCATTTAGAGTCGTTCAGAACTTGTCTTGTGAACTATGAA